>CM040757.1:403691-420706 GCA_022829145.1 Albula goreensis | reverse complement strand
TATTCTGTGATACTTCTTTGATTGCTTTAGATCATGTATATTCGCCCTTGTTTTCTGTGATTGCCATTTATCAGTTTTCTTCTTGTGCTTTTGAACTGCATCTACAGAATTCATCATCGTTTCACAGTCATTGTCAAAAGACTTAAGCTGTAACTTTGTACTTTCCGATGCTTGGGAAATCTGCACTGCCTTTTCCAAAGTAAGGTTCATTTCTTTTAATAAAAGCAGCCTTACTCGGTTGTCCTGCACTCCTATGACGATTTGGTCACGTATCATGGAATTGCACAGTGTGCCAAAGTTACAGGACTGGCTCTTGAGACGTAGGTCTGTCACATAACTTTCTATAGACTCTCCGTCTTTTTGCATTCTGCTTCGAAACACGTACCGTTTGTATGTTTCATTCTTCCTCGACGTGCAATAGTCTTCAAATTTCTGCAGAACCACCGAAAAACGTCTGTCTCTGCCTCTGTAAACGTGAACGTGTTGTACACATCCAACGCGGGCCTGCCGGCTACAGTTAGCAATAGGGCTATCTTGCGACGGTCATCATCTGTGTCGTCAAACCCTACAGCCAGCAAATAAAATTCAAAACTCTGCCTGAAAGTCTTCCAATTTTCGTGGACATTGCCTGTTACCTTTAATTCTTCAGGCGGATGTATATTATTCATTTTCGTACCTTTTGTACTTCGAATTCACTCCTGGTACCATGTAATGACTTGTGGTCAGGCGGAATGCAGTTTCAAAAAGAGGTCGTTTATTTTACTTGTTTTGTGGTTATCATTTACAGCCGTGTCTAAAGTATCAAAACGTCACAGCGCCAACTACAGACAAAGCTGTGTATCAGTACAGTAAGTTCCTGTTTACATAAGACCTACTATACACTAGGGCAGATCTTTAGCATAATGTCATTTTGGGGTGCTAAGGGAGCAGGGGAGCAGGGTGTCAAGATCATTTCCCAGCTTCAATACAAATCCTGTCCTCTGTGTTAATGGGGGTCTTGCATGAACAGGAAAGATATTCAAGGTGTCAAAAACCCACTATCTGGTCTCAGCCATTTGCACACAATTCAGAGCTAGGGTGGTGGGTTTAAACGTCTGTGTGACTAAGTAGTTGGTGTAAAATGTTTTAACTCATTAAAGGCTGGGGTGATTCTGGACACTGATTCTGGATGACCACTAAAACTAACCATTTTGGTAGATAATGATGGATTCAAAGACAAAGCTAAATATCTATTAGCCAAACCTGCATTGTGTTACAAAGCATAAGTGTAATGTTGAGCTGTAATAAGTAAATAAAACAAGTGGCTTCACAAATAGCGTTAAATTCTGAACAAGAGCATCATAGTAGGTGACAACCATCTTGAGCACAGCCATATCAGCTCTACTCTGTCTGACGTCAATATCTTGACACCAATTATAGAACAGTTCCTCCTAGAGGGGCTAGATAGTGTGTGTATTGTAAAAACAGGACACAACAATAAGGAAAAAAAATAAGGAGCTTAATAATGTGTTCAATGACTTCAGGAGAATATTGATTCACCCCAGTCTATAATTTGATCAGGTATAAAAACTTACTCTTTTTGTGTATTTGTTTGCAAAATCACATGAACACAATGAGAATATAGGAGCTTTTTCTTTATAACATGCATAGCTATAACGACAAATTATCTCTCTAATCACAAAAAGCATGAATAATTAAACAATTATGAACAATTAATAGTTTAAGATTCTTGGGTTGCAGTTGTGGTTGGAATAAAAACCAGCATACACAGTGGGTCCCCAGGACTGACGTTGGGAACCACTGATATAGATCATATAAATGAAGCTTTTATTCAAACCTTACAGCCCTCTACCACTCATCTTACTCAAATATTTCAATCAGGGACTGCAAAGGAGATCTCACTGAGAAATACTTTTTGTAAATTTCTTTTTTACCATTTTGAAAATATATTAGTCCTTAGAGTGAAATGACAAACACGAGTTTTGAGTTTGTTGTAAGCTTTATTATATGGGCCAAGCAGCTGGGTATTTCCAAGGTGAAAAGAAATATAAGCACCATAAAAAGAAACTTCACCAAACGTTATCAGTACGGTCTTGTCATTGTTCAGTCAGCCAGTGTCATTCTGTCATTCATGAATGGGTGGTGCGTAGTAGCAAGTACACAAACCATCTCAAAACTTTGGCGGATGTGTTCTCCGTCTTTGCAAACTCACAAGACCGTTCTTCTCAAAAACAGTTGGCAAGTGTGATCTTCTCAAGAACACAAGTCCGTTCTTGCATTCTTGGTATTGAGAAACACCCATGGTTTAGTGCATTGCTGCCTCCCACTGGTGTAGTTATGTCATTGCCACTTCTGTGAGAGGTCTACCCGCCAGCACGGTATAGTCAAAATCCATACTGTCAAATTCATAGCAGTGTATTTTCTATACTGTTTATATCACCAATTCCTACTCTGTTATGTGTCTTACGAATTGTGCCTGGGGTCTGGGTACCATGTCTACATGGACAATTTCAACACAAGCCCAAAGCTGTTTACGGAATTGTTTCCAAAAAAACTTTGGTGTTTGTGGGACATACAGGGACCACAGGAAGGACTGTTCATGCACCTCATGTAATGCATTGACTAAGAAGTCAGGTAGAGGAGCATTCAGATGGATCAGGGATGGTTCTCTGCTTTTTGTGAAGTGGATGGACACACAGGAGGTGTCTGTTTACTCCACCATCCATACAGCCTTCAATGAGAACACCGTACAGTGGAGAACCAAGCAAAGGGATGGTGTGTTGATCACTAAGCTTTCCATAACGTTTACCTGTCGTTGAATACAGTGTGCACTTGGGGTGCATGGATCTGTCTGACCAACTGATCCAGTACAACACAGCACAGTACAAAACTGTTTTTGTATTTCTTGGACATTGCTGCCACAGATGCATATCTCATTCAGAAAGAACTCTCATTACTAGGACAACAGGAAGCCATGATACACAAGCAATTCATGGAGGAGCTCACTGCACAGTTGTGTAGGGTGTCACAGAAGATTCCTGCAAAATGAACCAGCTGTGATCATGTGTCTGTGCCTACTGCCACAGCTCCTGTGGATGTCAGCAAGGTGGCTTCATATGGATACAAGACCTGTTTGCAGAATGGAGTTTTGAAGTGTGATGTTCCACTTTGCCTACAACTTAAAAACACAAACTGTTTTGTGAAGTGGCACAAGAAACTTTGTCTGCAGTGTGTCATACATGCATATAGTTCATCTGCTGTTTTCAATAAATTATTCCAAAATGAACAGCTAAATTGGGGGCTGTGGAGCAAAGGTAGGTGGCACGGCTGGTGAACTTTTATGTTGACTTTGATGATTAACCATACCATGTATGGAGGCTCCTGGGCTGGTGATGGATGGAATGGCAGGGTGTGGATCCAGCTTGCCCAGAAACAGCAATGGCAGCAGCATGATGTGGGGCCTTCCCCAGCCAAATGTCAGTGGCTTCCAAGGCCAGGAGGACAGCTACAGGGCGAATAGGAGCAGCTGGAGTACGGGGTGGGGTATTGTTGCGGCAGAGGCCCGTACCAAGGGGGTACTGCAGTTGAGGTGCCAACAGCGAAAAGGAAGAGCCTGTGGGTCAAGAGACACTTATCCTTACAATGGCCAAAGGCTGCAGTGGGTACTGCAGAAGAGGCTATTCTATCTCTGAATGAGCCAAGACAGCTGGATGTGGGTGAGGGAGTGCCCACAGTGTGTGCTCAACAGTGCAGCGGGAGTGGTCAAGATTTTTACCAGCAGGGCTGTACAATATGGGGGAACAAATCTGATCTGTGATTAATTTAAGGATTATCATGGTGGCAATATGCAGTGTGGGAAACTAACGATTAACGTAGTTAATCAGTCTAAATTATTTTTAAGTACATTTAAAATCTGAAATAAGGACGTTTCCAATGTGCATGTTTCCTGTTCTTCCTGAAGACGTGTAGATGTTTCTTTAAACATCTACACATCTTCATGTCTAAAACTCAAATACTGCCACTTGGTGGTTCTTAATTTAGAAATGACTTTCTGGTGTGGCTACCTTGTTATGATGTTACAACTGCCTTGCTATGACCCTCATTTTGACAACAAGCCAACTAGCATGCTAAGAGATTATTTACTTCACACTAGATTCACTGCTCCCTGCTGGTCTTGTGCATGACGTCATGGGTGTGCACACATCTGCATCAAGAGCCAATTGTGCATGTTCATCTATTCTCTACGATTCTATACAGTTGATGGCTTAATAAATTTAAATAATTAAATTATCTCAGTGTATATCACATATATCGTGATAAATTAATTTGCAATATTTTTTTAAATTCAATATATCGTACAGCCCTAGTTACCAGTAAATTACTGGTGATGGTTGACCTTATATTGAGGTTTGCCTTTGCAGTGCTGTCCAAGGACCAGATCACATGTGTATATTATGGGGGAGAATCAAATGTATATTGTGTGTTTGATACTTGTACTGGACGGTACCAGACGTATGCCTATGAGCAATCAGCCAGTGACAACTTACCTGAAACCATAGAAACGTTGCAATACACTAGTCCACATATTATAATAGGCCACACATCCATACTTACAAACTACCTGCTGTTTTTTGCAATTTAATTTAGATCAGAAATGTAAACAGAGCTGAAGCTAGCACAAAAAAATTTAATTGTGATAAAAAGCATGGTAAAATATTGCATTTATATGGTGTATCGTCAGCACAACTATTATCGACAAAACTGAAAAATGTTAATATGATAGCTATACGTTTTTGCAGATATTGTGTAGAGGAAAAAAGGTTTTATCTACCAACTAATGTTTTCTTTAAGGGGTCTATTCAACTTATGCACTTTTTGACCCTCTGCGCACTTTTCAGTGTCTGGGGTGTTTCTCATTAAAATACCCTCTACGCAGAGTCAGACTTTGACTTCAGCGATTTTCAGGGTGAGTATCCTACGTGCATCTCAACCCTGTATTAAGTCATGCAATCCTTTTGATATTACATTTTTTCAGTGTTGCCATATGGCATGGAGTAGGATAGCTCTTGAAATCATTTAAATTATTTCTGGACAACAGGCGCACGTAAAAGTATTGCAGTGACCATCGACCAAGAATTGAGTTGTTGAATTTGAAATGCATGGCTGAATTTCGGTCCGTGTTCCTCAGTCCGCACTTCTCAAATAAATAAATATAAACTCATTAACGCTTGGCGTGTTATGCTTTTTAAACTATGAACCCACGGACAATAATTTAGTAAGATCTCAAGATTTACCACATGCCAATACAGACGTAATCATCAGGTCAAGTAAAACTAACTAGAACAAATTCATTATTCACCTTAGATACTCGGTACGTTATAAAGTATGATATCAAGCAATGTTTATGTTCAATGATAAATCATGCTGTAAAAATGTATGCAAGTTCAATAAACTGTCGTTGTTTATCAAACCTCAGTGATTTTATTTACTTAATTCACCTAAAATCTAATGAAACATTATGCTAACCTAAAGTCAGAAGCTGAGGTGACACTCAGTTTAATCAAGGAAGGTGACACAAAACAGAAACCAGCGGGGTTACGTAGGTTGTTCAGTTAAAACACTGGTGACTTTGCAGTGCAAATATACATCACTTCCCTGTATTATAGTTGAAACTGTGGTCTCCAGCAGCAGTCGTTCAGTACGATAAACATGTTGTTAACCATGTATTTATCAAATTACAAGATAAGCAGTTTTTTTCACATGAAAACCTAACCGTGCTCTTTCTGTCTTGGCCAATTTCAAAGACTGCCAGGCGATATCGTGGCTGTTACGCTGCCATTCCTGTTTTACCTCATCCACGTTCCTCACTGCCATGCTCTGATTTGCTAAGCAAAATTACCCAGGTGGTCTCGGCAGGCTGGAGGGCATACACGAAATGGGTACTTGATGGTTTGATTCAAATGAATGAATATAATCTTTCAGCACGACTAACTGTTTATATATTGGATAGATTGACTGAACAGACTGAGGGCCTGATAACAGCTAAATATATACAGGTACTGTGTACATATTTGGCTGTTATGTATGTAATGTATGTAAAGGTACTGTGTTCACCTTACATTCGATATCTAGCATTGCAATTTGTTATAAGTTATGTTAGTTGGTGCTACTGCTACCTCACAAAAGTGCATATTAAAATTTTAATTTTATTGCCCATTAGAAGTACAACTAGTATCTGGTCTTGACAAGTCATTTATAAGTATAACCAGGTCAATGAAACTATGATAACAATGAAATTCAATTGATTTAAAAAAATTAAAAACAATACAAAGCAAATAAATGTATACAACTACTCAGCTCTTATATTTGGATTGCACTACATGATTTTTAGAATATAGTTACAGTATCTGATAACATATGTTAAAGCCGCTTATTTTGTGGTATTTTAGAGACGTGGTTTAGCTAACCCTGAACTTTAACCTGAGTTCTGGGTTGAACAAACCTGAGGTAACATACCCTGAGTTTTCTGTTCCAGAACAGCCAGTTAGAATTAGTTCAAATAACCCTGACTTAGTTGAACTTGATTGAAGCCCGTTCACAGTGAAAGTAAACGGTCATCATCAATGGAGAGCAGATAAAAGGATGCCCAATGGCAATGAGTCAAATAATCCCAGAGCTGCGTACATGTTTTCACTTACTCAAGAAAGATTTATGTCTATACGGGCAACTACTTTATCTTTTATTAAAAAAGTAGCAAGGCAGCAGCAGCAAAAGCGCAAGCGTTAGTGTGGAAAAAAAACAGAGTACATAAGTTTAAACTGAGTTTAAAATGAATTTTTAACACAATAATGACGTTATATACAGCATAGTCTACTTCAATTCACATAAACCGATGGCAAATCCTTTAACAAAGATGGTGGATAGATTATTGACTTAATTGTTGTTAAATTATGAAAAAGAATATTGAAACATTTTTATTTGCATGAAATGCAGGCTTGAAACAAAATACAAACGAATTTGTCTTTATTTTATACTAGACAAGTGGGAGGTGGTATGCTTGTTGGAGAATTAATGTTTATTTAAAAAAGTGTGGTCTTCCTTGGGCTCTATCATTTGTATGGCAGGGTGTCGCTCTTGCCTAATTGTGACAAAAGCTTAACTCAGTTATGTCACATACCCTTTCTGGGGTGAGCCAAGAAGTCAGGGATGGCGACTGGAGACTGGCCACTTGGTTTCAACACATTTGTAATAGAGTGGGCAGCAGCACATATTATCTTCACAATGCAGAAGAGTGATAGTAAGAGTAACAATTGTCTTGCTAATCAGGCTAAATCCCTGATGTTATAAGGAAATGCAAAATAGGGCATTGTAGAAAATTGGTACTGAACTATATAGTTTATATGTAGTTTTAACTAAACTATATAGTATAGTTTAAGTAAAACTGCTCCCGATCATGTTGGCTGGAGAGTGTAAGTTGCCATAGTAACTGACCTTGAGTTAAACTGATCTCGGTTTTTGAAACCCCAGAGTTTTTTTTGTTAAACCCGAGGGAGGGCTGTACTGCGAAGGGAGATCAACCTACTCAGATTTAACTTGGGGTTATGAAGGACAGTCAGGGTTGACAAACTCTAATTGCTTAAATTGGTGTTAAATGGCACTATGACGGTGATTAAGTGATTGAGTAAGGTTAGTTGTTTCGGCATTGACTTAATTGGAGTTTGAATGCATTCGCGCAAAAGGATCGAGTTTGCCAACACAGGCAGAGTTTTTTGCATAATGGCTCATTCTCTGTATTTTTCCCCGGAAGAATGCACGCAGATTATTTCAGGATATGAGGGGTTTATAGAACCGTTAGTGGCTAAATCTACCACCATGGCGGCCAACAAAGCCAGGGAGGCTGCACATTGGCAGCACATTACCGACAGAGTAAATTTATAAGAACAGTTATACATTGCTATACAGCTATACATAGCACTAATAAATAAATACATAAATAAAAAAAATAATAATTTCATGTGTCTTATTGGTGGAAAAATTGATTTGTGATGGCCTCTCTGATGGCCACGTTGGGTGATCCAACGTCACTGAGTCCACTACATCTGGTGGCATTGGCAGCTGGCATGGTGCTCTTTCTTTTCTAACAGTGGCAATGTTATGGAGCACCACACATGCTGCCACCACCTCACATGCCTGCGCCAGGCGCACCCGCAAGCCTTGCAAACAAAGTGTGCTTTGGTGACCCCCAAATGTCATCTCTATCCTGACCCTTGTGTTACTGTGAGCCATGTTATATTTTTTTTGTTCCCTTGTTTGTGGGTCAGGATGGGGGGTCATCAGGTACTGCAGACACAGGTAGCCTTTGTCCCCAAGCAGCAGGCCATCAAACTGCCTTTCGAACTATAGAAAACAAAAATTGTTACAATACTGCATGATGTGTGAGATATAGGATGGTGGTTGTCTTACCTTGTTAAAATGTCTGACCATCCAGCAGTTTAATGAGAGCAAGTACCACCTTGCAAACTGCATGGCATACAGTATTCTTGCTCAGATGTTCATATCACTGATGGAATACATGAAGTTTCCACTGGCAAAATATCGCAAAGCAAGGCACACTGTCTGTTTAACAGTGAGGGCATTACTCCATTGAGTGGCATTGGAGCTGGCCCTAGAAGCTAGAGAAGATACTGAATCCCCTCAGATGAGAATTGATATCTTTCATAGAGAACATTATCAGGATAAGCTAGTTTGATAAGAGGATAAGAGGAGTTTGACGGTCTCTAAACATCGTCGCCCTGCGGCGTGAGCCTCTCACAATCCATGTGGCAATGTCGAATGGGTCTTCCAAATGTGCCAGTGACAAGATTGTGGGCGAAGGGGCGGTGCTTATACAGAGTAACATTGAGTTACCCAAGAAGATAACCTGCTAAGAGCAGTTTAGAGATGCAGTGTAAATTGCCATGACAGCATACCTCGGGTAAAACTTATCCACCTTTCAGAGTACGGGTTAATCAGGAGGTTACACCGGACATCACAAAATTACTCCTGCAATTAGCTGGATAAGCCAGTTACCTTGCCTCGTAGTACAGCCCTCTGCTTTCTGAAACACCCCCATTTGAGACTAACAGTAACAACAACAAAAAACAAGGATAGTCTATGCTGTAATTGTTATAACAGTTAGGTTATGATGTTATTCCTTAGCTCCTTTTTTTTTCTTTCGTCTTAAGTTCTTAACAATTTGCGGCTCACAGCTGACAGTAAGAACAGTATGTGAACACTCAGCACATTGAACAGTTTATATAGTACAGTTTACATTATAATTGTAACCCTGGTTTTGGGTAGCGTGCCTGGGTCGTGGGTGTTGCGGGTTACAAGCAGGAAAATAATTCTTTCAATGAGCACACACCTCTACGGAAGACAGGACGACTTAATTCTGTGCCTTACTCACAAGTGCAACAACATGGAGGCAACCGCGCTCTTTTCTGGACTCAGTTTCCTTTTTCTGGTCTCTCCCCAAAAAAACACGGGCACGTGGAACCAACATCACACATCCCATACCTTATCCCTCTCTCTCTAACATTTATAAGAACAACAAACAAAACCACTGACAGTAAATATTAGACTAAATTAAATAATTAATAAAATTAATAATTTCTCTCAATTTAAACACAAAACAACAATAATTAAAATCACTTAATATAATAAAAAATAATGATAATGGTGACAACATAACATTTACAATTAAAAATAATAAACACATAAACTACACAGTTACATAATGAACAGTTTGCAAAAAGGGTAGATAGAGCCTGACAAAAATTACAATTCAAGCTTTGTCTCTTCTCTATAAGGTACACTTTTTTCAATGCAGGTTCTATTCTTTCTTGTTTAAAAAAGACAACATGTCCACGTGATCGGGTTAAAGGTGAAAGCGCAATTAATTTAGTATAAGTCTTGCCATGGAGCAAGAGTAGCTGGCACACACACGTATGCCTTAGTCTGTCTCACATATCATGTAAAAATGAATAAATAAATATGACTCTGGCATGCTACTCTAATGTTTACATATGTGTGAATAGTCAAATTTTGAGGGCATTTTTGCCATTAGCTTTTTCCTTCCAACCCTGGTTCGTCCTATAGATGCGTAAGGGGGGCAGTCCCTGTATTTAAATTTGCAGGACAAAGTGGGACTGAAGGAAAGACTCTCAAATTTCCCAGCTGCTGATGGTTTGAGTTTCAGGATGAGAGGGTGTGACTGTGAATTTACTCAAACAGTTGATGTCACACATACCACAGACACCGGAGATCTGAGGTTCGTAAGCTACAACAAAAATTCCGAAAAGGAAGCTCCTTCGTGCAACTGAAGATCAAGCAACCACCTGTCAAACCATCTCCAGAGCTGCTTGGAAAAAATGGTTACTTAAACAGGTGGAGATGAACTGAGAGCAGTTTTAGGTTTCAGTGCTTGATAGTCATTTTGGTGAATCATCCAGATGAATCAGGCTTGCCTCATTATGTACACTTTCCACAGATCACAGCTTGTGTTTACCCACAAAAAAGCAAACATAGCTTCTGTACTGGGTGTGGTTAGGAATATGACAGATGTACAATAAAAATGTATTCGATGTACATGGGGTCCTCAACTTACGAACGTTCCATTCCTACAACTTGTTGTAAGTCGATTTTCGACGTAAGTCGGAATTTATACCTAAATTATACCTCAGTTAACACCTTAAGTCACTCACACTGTGCACACAACACATGAAGGACATATAAAATACAGTAATTAAATGAAACAGTAATAAAAAAAGACAGAGCAATTTCTTTTCTTTATTTCTGTGGTCGTATTTATGAACCAAACCGCTTAGGTCGAAACTAGGTTTTTTAAATTATTTATGGGACTGCGTCATAACCACGAAACGTCGTAACTCGAGACCGTTGTAACTCGAGGACCCCCTGTATGGTAAAAATATCACAGAGGCTTGAAAACCCTGGATACACCAGGATTTACATTCATTAATTGTTAACCGAAGTTAAATTCCCAGGAAGGGCAGAGCACAGCAGTGCAGTGTAATGGTTAGGGAACTGGTCTTGTAACCTCAAGTTACTTAACCTGGATTGCTTCAGGGAAATATCCTGAAATATACTGATAGTGTGTAGAAATGAAAGCTCTGTAAGTCACTCTTAAATGTACTGGCAGGCATTTGGGGGGAGCTTTAGAGGTTGATTTTGTTAGTAAATAAGAAAATTCTCAAAATGAGTAGAACAACCATGTTCTTAATGAAGAGACGGATTCCATGTTCGCAGTTGAAGACAGATACTTTACTTACAGCAAAATGTTCAATGATTACAATGTGTGGTCAACATTTATACAGTTTAAGGCAAACACATTAGCATGTGATGGCTCAGATATTGTAATGGGGAACCCTACGTTAACAGGAGGCACCATTTGGCCCTGGTCGGATGCGACAACATCCCTTTGTAATTCAAATACACATTCTCAAACACTGTACCGCTCTCCAAAACTGTCTCCCAACAATTTCTATGACCCTAAATAAGAGGTGTTATTTTGAGTGTGCAGCCAAAGTATTTCCATGTCTTATAATTTCACTTTGTGGGTGATCGACAGAGTCATCATGTAAATGACTCCAGGCACAGCTGGTCATATATTGAATATTTGGAAGAGATGTGGACCATAGAGCTTGCACTACTAGAGCTTGAAGTTCTGGTGAAAATGGAAAACAACAGTTTGCTGATTTAAAAGGTAAAACATTGTCACAGGCAGAACAAATGCTGAATGGGAAAAGATCTGTTTATGTGTCCCACCCCGCTCCAGTCAGTGTTTCCCAGGTACTGAGAAAATGGACTCACTGGCTCACCCGATGCAGCATGGCTTTAATAATGGGACAACATGCCTGAACATCTGGACCAGGAGGTCCCAATGGTATCAACTGCTGCGCACTGGAACTCAGAGGCCAGGAAATGCAGACTCACCAAAAGTTTGACCATTGCTGGTATGACTTGGCTTTGTCAGGGAAGTGAGGATTTAAGAAAAAAAGATTCTCTGAATCCAGGGTGTTCTAATAATTAAAGCCCTCGTTTAGTGTCCGGCACTCTGAATACCAAACACAAGTGACATGGACTACTATAACTCCTCACCTAACCAACAGGTAATAAGTTAAAATCGGTTTAATTTAATAATTACTATTAAAAATAATATCTATTTTTTAAATAAACATTGTTTATATAAATGAACAGGCTGATCAATTTTTATTGGAAATATGTATACACTTGCAAATGAAATAGTTTAAAACGTTTATTACAACACTATAATTACAACACTAAGGCAAGAAAAAACAGGAAAATTTAGGATCACAGATGAATGAAATGAAGATTACCCAGTCAATACTTGTGTCTCCTGAGGAATACAGCCAAACCAAAAAGTAAATCCCAAATGTTGTAGTTGCCAGCAGTGGCAGTAGAAGACTTGAGCAATGATGAAACAGGAAGATAAAGCAGAATTACTGAGCAATGAGGCCTGTTTCAGGCCCAACTTAAGAAGGGTCTCACCCCCTCCTCCCTGGTCCTCACATATCTAATTTTATAGTGGGGGAGCGCCTCAAGGTTTACCCAGGACTTAATCTTATATTGAAACTTGAACAACTGGAAAACAGGCACCTCCTCAGTATTAATGTTTCTGTGATCAGCTCTTTACGAGCATCATAATGACACCAAACATGAACATGTGCGGGTTTAGGGAGGAGAGTTCACACAGAGGAACAGGTTGTGTATGAATGGCTTTGCGGTTGTATTGCGATACACTCCTGTTGTAATGTGACTTTATTAATATAAAGAAGGTGAATATTATTGGGGTATAGAGGGGGATAGTGATCCTAAAGTTCGCACACAGACAGGCATAAACTCACACACACAGACACACACACAAACGCTCCAGAAGGAGAAGGAGACAGAGGGAGAGAGAGAGGTGATGGCCCCCTGTGGCTGACCATGTTTGTCAAACGATTCTCCATTTGGGGGGCGCCTTAGGGCTTACCAAGAACAAAGAGGGTCATACCATGCCCAATTCTACTTTTAACTGGTAACCCCAAATGTAGATCCATATTGGCCATCATAAGTGCTTTGTCTTAATTTCTAAAAAAAAAAAAAAGGTCTGCTTCTTGCCATGCTTGAAAAGCCTGTTGCCTGGGTTGGAGATGTTTATGAGGGAGAGGGACCATTTGTCCCTCTCTGGCTGTGTCTGGATGTATGGCAAGGGATAAAATAAGGGAGCAGGGTAAATATTCATAAAATGCATGTTGCTCTCCCAATAGCTTCCTCTAATGTCCTTCCTCCTATATGTTGCGTGTGTATATACACTCACCAAACACTTTATTAGGAACACCTGTACATCTACTCATTCATGAAATTATCTAATCAGCCAATTGTGTGGCAACAGGGCAATGCATAAAATCATGCAGATATACGCCAGCAGCTTCAGGTCATGTTAAAATCAACCATTAGCTTGTTTACTCTTTTAGGTAGGAAAAACAAAAAACATCCAGTGAGCAGCAGTTCTGCAGATGGAAACACCTTGTTGATGAGAGAGGTCACCGGAGAATAGCCAGACTGGTTCGAGCTGCCAGAAAATGTTACAATAACTCAGATAACCACTCTGCACAATTGTGGTGAGCAGAAAAGCATCTCAGAATGCACAACATATCAAACCTTGAGGCAGATGGGCTACAACAGTAGAAGACCACATCGGGTTCCACTTCTGTCAGCCAAGAACAGAAAGCTGAGGCTGCAGTGGGCACAGGCTCACCAAAACTGGACAGTTGAAGACTGGAAAAACATAGCCTGGTCTGATCAATTTCGATTTCTGCTGTGGCACTCAGATGGTAGGATAGAATTGGGCACCAACAGCATGAATCCATGGACCCAACCTGCCTTGTGTGAACAGTCCAGGCTGGTGGCGGTGGTGTAATGGTGTGGGAAATATTTTCTTGGCACACTTTGGGCCCGTTAATACCAATCAATCATCACTTGAATGCCACAGCCTATTTGAGTATTATTGCTGTCCATGTGCATCCCTTCATGGCCACAATTTACCCATCTTCAAATGTCTACTTCCAGCATGATAATGCACCATGTCATCTCAAAGTGGTTTCATGAACATGACAATGAGTTCAATGTTCTTCGATGGCTTTTCCAGTCATAATATACACAATGTATGTGGGGGGAGATTCAAAATAAGGGGAATGCAGGGAATAGTAGAACAATTATGCAAATGCCTTGTTGCATTAAATGATCTAAAATTCCATTAATTGTTAGATAAAATTATTTAAAATTCCTGACATTTGCCAGTGACTAAGTCTTGTATGACATTGTGGGAGAATGAATGAGAAATTGCTCCATGTGGCAGAGTGTTTCTGTCCCCTTGGGCCCCATGACTGTGGTTTCTGTATGATGAGCTGTAGTTGAACAGTATGAGAACACCCCAGATGAACTCAGAAAGGAAGAAACCCACATAAAAGAGAAGACTCCATCAGAACAATCACCTCTGCCCTGACATTCATTTTCCCTGATGAAATAATATTACACTTGGCTAAACATGTGTTGTAGTGTTATAAATGTTCCTGCAATTATGCAACAATCTGGATGCATGCAGACAATAATTTAATTCTGTTTGCAGTGAATAACATTTCAAAACCTCATTTACCCATTCAACAATGAGCTCATGTTTATGTTTAATTTTCCAGTAATTATAACCTGTAAATGTGAAATTAAGGTAAAATCTGTGGATTTTAGTGCTTTCATTCAAATACTGAAAGTGTATTTAGCAAAATTGTTCTGAAAAAAAGGTTTGCAACATGAAAAATGACGTAAAAACAACAAAGTTGTTACTCAATTCATGCATTCCATGATGCAGCACATTGTAATGGCGTTCTTATCAATGGACAGAATGTGAGTTTCGATATTGTCTATGCACAAAACTGTGAATTTACTTGAAAACCTCAGCTGAGGAAACCATATTTCCATGGGTCACAAATGGGTGATGAGATGCTGAGGGAGGCCTTCACTGGGGTACCAGCCTGCTCTTGGGCCTACATGCAAATTTCTCCCCACCTGCGCTCAACAAAAAAGTTCCACTGACCTCACCAGCTACCAACAGTCTTCCAAAGAACCCATGAAGAGACCCAAAGGGGGAAGCTACATGCATTTGAGTGGTATGCACATAACTTAAAGGGAAACCACGAACTCGCCACAGTTTTCACACCCCTTCCAGTCTGTGCATCTTTGACTATAAATATGTTGCGTCTGACATTTGCTCATCATTCGCTGTAGACGCAAAGTTTTGAGAGGACGACAAACAGCAGCTCAAAGACGCAAAGGTACTGCATACTCAACGGACAAAATTAAGGATTCAGAATCTATCAACTTCAGTGACAAATACTTGGCAAATGAGTTTAGTACGCTGCCTGGCTCTTTTCTGTGGAGCATGTTTTGTGACATTAGGATCGCCTATCCATATACCAAGAATACAGCAGGATATCAAGAAACTAAGAGAACACTTCCATGTAAGTATGATTAAGATCATTGAGAACTGAATGGTTTCAAACAAGGTAGCTGCATTTCAACAATTCCATGTAGCTGTTTATCTAATGCACACTTGGCTGATGAAATGTAGGGTAGTTAAAAGGTGCAGGCAGTAGAACTGGCCTTCATAAGAGCCTGAGCTCACAGACTGCCTCTGAACTGGAGGCTAACCCAAACAGGCCCCTAATAACTCAAGGGGAACTAGTTCATATCTGTGTAGACTGGCAAAATCACCTTGCATTTGTGCAGGTCACAAAAGCCATACCATGTATTATAGTGTTTTGCCACATTGAATGACTTACTGACACAGTCTTATGTTGCATTCACAATACAAAGCATCTCCAATTTCTCCCCTAAACAGGAAAAGGGGTCCATTGCAGATAGTAAATGGTATGGTAACCCAGTTTTTCTGAAGATCCCAGATGTCTTTGAATCCAATTTGGAGGTAATTGCCTATCTGCTGTACTGGTCTCTCAATGTCATGCTTTTTACCTCATTTTGTGTTATAGTATGGCATAAAAGAATGGCCAAGAATGTTGGAAAATGTTTTGTGGATTGTTTTTTGAGCAGGAGAGTGAAAAGAAGCTTCTTGTCCGTGAGATGCTGGAGGTTAGCATCAAGGTGTTGTCCAAACTGATGAACAGTACAAAGGATGTGGATGTGCGGAGCACTGTCTTGTCAGTTCGGGGCCAAGTGGAGATGCTGAAGCAGAATTACTTCCAGGACAAAACGCACATTCTGCAGACACGCCTTCGGGAGCTGTGGGCCACTAAGGTGAGGACTGAAGCATAATGTGCATTGCTGCTCGATGGAATAGCATCATTTGTGTGCAATACTGTGAACAGCTCAGCTCTGACGCAGTCCAAGATTTTTCAGCTGATGTTTTCTGATTATTACCCCTTTTTACGTAGTGATATTACCAGGGAGTGGAGACACACCAAGCGGCAACACTTCAAATTGATCAGCAATTTACAAATTAAATTACCAGTGCTAGGTGGTGACTTCATGGTAGAAAATATAGTATAAGACACTACAGTCCACTGTGACCAAACAAGCTCTGGAAGGGGTTACCTAGAAAAGTACATTTTTCTTTTGTCAATTTTTTGTGCTAGCAGGCTTGAAGCTATTCTATGAGCATACTGGTTAATTGGTTAACATATGGTTAATTTCTGAAAATATTTCTGAAATGTTCATTTTAATTTCTGTGCCATTTCCCCAGATGGGCTGGGACTGCCCAGCATATTTGTCTAAGAGGGCAGTGTGTCAGTATGTAATTAGCCGAGTGGTTAGACAGTTACTGACTCAGTGATAAAGTGATAGTACTTATTCCATGACCACTTCTTCCATAAGAATCCACATGTAATTTCATTATCAGGGGAACATTGTCTTCCAACCATCCTCTATTGATGTTTTTTTCTTTT
>CM040757.1:364971-403191 GCA_022829145.1 Albula goreensis | reverse complement strand
TTCTTATGCCAATTAAAAAATTTTAATAATACATGTTGGAGGCAATTCATATCTTTAAGTTCTCATCCTTGAATTAGAATATAGAGGAGCTAATATTTGGTATAATATTTGATGGTATCTCATGTGGTAATGCTCCATCACGTTTTAAATCTATTACACAGTGAATATTGACCTGAAGCTTAACTTGTAAAAAAATTATATCGCAAATGGAAATCACAATAGCAATATCTGTAAGAAAAATTACAAATAAATATTTTCCCCAAAGGAAACAAAGGGCTTGAACAAGTCCAGGGGAGTGTGGGTGTTGAACTGAGCTGCATTCCAGAGGTCCGTGCCAGCTGGAACCATGTCACTGATAGAGTCAGTCGTCATCGCTGTAAATATAATAAAAACATAATTCTTAGGAAATGTAACACATTAATATCATATACAACCAATGCAAACTATCAATGATAATGCAACCAAATTCCTACCATTCACATATGTTGTAAGACATACAAACGGACAGCCTAACAACAATGCAAACTGTCAATAATCCATTTACATACCCATACACATATAGGGTAACACATGTAGGCTAAATTATTATGTTTATAAGACATAGAGAATAAATTACTCTGCTTTTGCACTTTATCTTCTACCTTTTCTATTTGTATCATACATCCAACTCCAGTCATTCTTATAGGCAGCTACAGAACATTTCCTCTTGTCGTTGTTCGTGAATGAAACTTTTATCTCAAATTCACATAAACATACCTGGTATGGTATGTTAAAGCAATGGTAAAGTATAGTAATGAACTACAAAGTACACATATTTACAAATATAATAATAAGGAATAGTCACACTTACTGGTCACCTTGGTCTTCAGCTGGATCAATTCATTGCTCAAAATGACAACTCTTCATCAGTGTCACAATTATCAAGACCTCATGAGTTATCTTCATTGCCGCTCTCCCAAATAGCGTGAAGTAGTAGTGAAGGGATGCTTCAAGCTGTATTACGTTACTGTGTTTACAATGGGCGTTCTCGCACATGGCATCGCCCCTCCCCAAACAGTGAGACCAATTATCCCATAGTTTTTTAAACACATATTTTTATTGATTTTTGCACCTGATACGTCATTGGTCAAATATTGATTGGTTACATTTTACAAGTCTTGAAAATCCCTTCCCTCCCTCTACCCACCCCTGAACAACCCCTCAATAATCTTTGTTCCTTTGAAAAATGAAAAGCGCAAATACTATCAACAAAAACAAAGAGCAATATGTACAGCACACCTACATTACAACTAGTAAATGTGGATACATCAAGAATCACCTGGAAGAGTGAAAAAGAGACGAAAGGAAAAAAAAAAAAAAAAATGATAAATTATATATATATATATATATGAATAAAATATAAATAAAGTATACATAAGATTAAATGAAAAGTACAGTCTTACTTGGTAGATGTTAGATTTAAGGAGTTATGAAATCAGGTCTGGATTCCAAAATACGATAAGTGAATTCCGTATGTTGTGAAAATATGACTTTTTGTTTGATTGTGTATGTGAGTCTATCAATCGACAAGCAAGAAGAAAGTTCATTAATTGCAGTTTGGTAAAACAGAGATTTGGGAGAAGAACTCTCAGACAACCTCTCTACCTATCGTACCCCTTCCGGTCCCCACAGGTATATAAACACCACGTACCTTTACCCATCGTGCTCAGCATTTCCGCATCCAGTGTTTTCCTGTTTCGCCTAGCTCGCACCGCTTCAATACGATGGATTTTCAACTCCATGATTCGGATGATGACCTGTCCTGTGCTTCGGAGACGACTTCCCCACGGGTTCGCGGTCGCCAACCGACCCATCGCCACTCATGCAGGCTGAGATCCAAGGCCATCCCTCGGCGGTCACCCTCCTCTCCTCTCGGCTCTCGTCGACCGAGATGCCGTGCCCGCAGCCCTGCGGCTCCGCTGCTGTCACTCGTCACCAGTCGGCGGCTCCTTCAAGGACCGCAGAACTGCGGCAGCCGGGATTTCGGAGTTCAGATTGACCGTGACCCGCCTCCGTGAGGCTCTGAGGCTCCGTGGGATTGCGTTTCCCTGGTCTGCGAGGAAAGAGAATTGTTCCGGCTGTTCGCGGAAGCCCTCCGCACTGACAACCTGGCAGTCCCCACCCACTCTTCCCAGCCAACATCCGGCGCAGCCCTGCCGTCAGAGGACCTTCGTCGGACCCAGAGGCTGTCCGCTGATGCGCCTGTTTCCAGCAGTGTCGCCGCCACTGCGGCCCTCGCCCAGATGCGCTCTCTCCCCCTCCCTCTCTCCCCTTATGTGTCGGCTGGGCTGGAGCCGGCAGGCTCTACTGGCGCCCTCGGCGTCAGCTACCCTGCCATTGCACGCTCCCGAGCGCCAGGCAATGAGGTCCTCTCCCCCCCCGGCTGCCGTTGCCCTAGCTAGAGCCAGCGTGTCCCGCCAGGCGCCCTCAGTGCTTGGCGACCTGCCTCCGCCCGCTCGCGGGGTTTCGGCACAGCGGCCCCTCCTCCCAGCCACTCTCGCCGGGGTAGACGAGCCGTATCTGGTGCCCTCGGCGCCGGTCGTCTCGTCTCTGCACGTTCCCGAGATGTCGGCAACACAGCCCCCCCCAGACGCCACCGCCTTTGTCACTGATAGAGTCAGTCGTCATCGCTGTAAATATAATAAAAACATAATTCTTAGGAAATGTAACACATTAATATCATATACAACCAATGCAAACTATCAATGATAATGCAACCAAATTCCTACCATTCACATATGTTGTAAGACATACAAACGGACAGCCTAACAACAATGCAAACTGTCAATAATCCATTTACATACCCATACACATATAGGGTAACACATGTAGGCTAAATTATTATGTTTATAAGACATAGAGAATAAATTACTCTGCTTTTGCACTTTATCTTCTACCTTTTCTATTTGTATCATACATCCAACTCCAGTCATTCTTATAGGCAGCTACAGAACATTTCCTCTTGTCGTTGTTCGTGAATGAAACTTTTATCTCAAATTCACATAAACATACCTGGTATGGTATGTTAAAGCAATGGTAAAGTATAGTAATGAACTACAAAGTACACATATTTACAAATATAATAATAAGGAATAGTCACACTTACTGGTCACCTTGGTCTTCAGCTGGATCAATTCATTGCTCAAAATGACAACTCTTCATCAGTGTCACAATTATCAAGACCTCATGAGTTATCTTCATTGCCGCTCTCCCAAATAGCGTGAAGTAGTAGTGAAGGGATGCTTCAAGCTGTATTACGTTACTGTGTTTACAATGGGCGTTCTCGCACATGGCATCGCCCCTCCCCAAACAGTGAGACCAATTATCCCATAGTTTTTTAAACACATATTTTTATTGATTTTTGCACCTGATACGTCATTGGTCAAATATTGATTGGTTACATTTTACAAGTCTTGAAAATCCCTTCCCTCCCTCTACCCACCCCTGAACAACCCCTCAATAATCTTTGTTCCTTTGAAAATGAAAAGCGCAAATACTATCAACAAAAAAAAAGAGCAATATGTACAGCACACCTACATTACAACTAGTAAATGTGGATACATCAAGAATCACCTGGAAGAGTGAAAAAGAGACGAAAGGAAAAAAAAAAAAAAAAATGATAAATTATATATATATATATATATGAATAAAATATAAATAAAGTATACATAAGATTAAATGAAAAGGGTACAGTCTTACTTGGTAGATGTTAGATTTAAGGAGTTATGAAATCAGGTCTGGATTCCAAAATACGATAAGTGAATTCCGTATGTTGTGAAAAATATGACTTTTTTGTTTGATTGTGTATGTGAGTCTATCAATCGACAAGCAAGAAGAAAGTTCATTAATTGCAGTTTGGTAAAACAGAGATTTGGGAGAAGAACTCTCAGACAACCTCTCTACCTATCGTACCCCTTCCGGTCCCCACAGGTATATAAACACCACGTACTACCTTTACCCATCGTGCTCAGCATTTCCGGCATCCAGTGTTTTCCTGTTTCGCCTAGCTCGCACCGCTTCAATACGATGGATTTTCAACTCCATGATTCGGATGATGACCTGTCCTGTGCTTCGGAGACGACTTCCCCACGGGTTCGCGGTCGCCAACCGACCCATCGCCACTCATGCAGGCTGAGATCCAAGGCCATCCCTCGGCGGTCACCCCCTCTCCTCTCGGCTCTCGTCGACCGAGATGCCGTGCCCGCAGCCCTGCGGCTCCGCTGCTGTCACTCGTCACCAGTCGGCGGCTCCTTCAAGGACCGCAGAACTGCGGCAGCCGGGATTTCGGAGTTCAGATTGGACCGTGACCCGCCTCCGTGAGGCTCTGAGGCTCCGTGGGATTGCGTTTCCCTGGTCTGCGAGGAAAAGAGAATTGTTCCGGCTGTTCGCGGAAGCCCTCCGCACTGACAACCTGGCAGTCCCCACCCACTCTTCCCAGCCAACATCCGGCGCAGCCCTGCCGTCAGAGGACCTTCGTCGGACCCAGAGGCTGTCCGCTGATGCGCCTGTTTCCAGCAGTGTCGCCGCCACTGCGGCCCTCGCCCAGATGCGCTCTCTCCCCCTCCCTCTCTCCCCTTATGTGTCGGCTGGGCTGGAGCCGGCAGGCTCTACTGGCGCCCTCGGCGTCAGCTACCCTGCCATTGCACGCTCCCGAGCGCCAGGCAATGAGGTCCTCTCCCCCCCCGGCTGCCGTTGCCCTAGCTAGAGCCAGCGTGTCCCGCCAGGCGCCCTCAGTGCTTGGCGACCTGCCTCCGCCCGCTCGCGGGGTTTCGGCACAGCGGCCCCTCCTCCCAGCCACTCTCGCCGGGGTAGGCGAGCCGTATCTGGTGCCCTCGGCGCCGGTCGTCTCGTCTCTGCACGTTCCCGAGATGTCGGCAACACAGCCCCCCCCCAGACGCCACCGCCTTTGTCACTGATAGAGTCAGTCGTCATCGCTGTAAATATAATAAAAACATAATTCTTAGGAAATGTAACACATTAATATCATATACAACCAATGCAAACTATCAATGATAATGCAACCAAATTCCTACCATTCACATATGTTGTAAGACATACAAACGGACAGCCTAACAACAATGCAAACTGTCAATAATCCATTTACATACCCATACACATATAGGGTAACACATGTAGGCTAAATTATTATGTTTATAAGACATAGAGAATAAATTACTCTGCTTTTGCACTTTATCTTCTACCTTTTCTATTTGTATCATACATCCAACTCCAGTCATTCTTATAGGCAGCTACAGAACATTTCCTCTTGTCGTTGTTCGTGAATGAAACTTTTATCTCAAATTCACATAAACATACCTGGTATGGTATGTTAAAGCAATGGTAAAGTATAGTAATGAACTACAAAGTACACATATTTACAAATATAATAATAAGGAATAGTCACACTTACTGGTCACCTTGGTCTTCAGCTGGATCAATTCATTGCTCAAAATGACAACTCTTCATCAGTGTCACAATTATCAAGACCTCATGAGTTATCTTCATTGCCGCTCTCCCAAATAGCGTGAAGTAGTAGTGAAGGGATGCTTCAAGCTGTATTACGTTACTGTGTTTACAATGGGCGTTCTCGCACATGGCATCGCCCCTCCCCAAACAGTGAGACCAATTATCCCATAGTTTTTTAAACACATATTTTTATTGATTTTTGCACCTGATACGTCATTGGTCAAATATTGATTGGTTACATTTTACAAGTCTTGAAAATCCCTTCCCTCCCTCTACCCACCCCTGAACAACCCCTCAATAATCTTTGTTCCTTTGAAAAATGAAAAGCGCAAATACTATCAACAAAAACAAAGAGCAATATGTACAGCACACCTACATTACAACTAGTAAATGTGGATACATCAAGAATCACCTGGAAGAGTGAAAAAGAGACGAAAGGAAAAAAAAAAAAAAATGATAAATTATATATATATATATATGAATAAAATATAAATAAAGTATACATAAGATTAAATGAAAAGGGTACAGTCTTACTTGGTAGATGTTAGATTTAAGGAGTTATGAAATCAGGTCTGGATTCCAAAAATACGATAAGTGAATTCCGTATGTTGTGAAAAATATGACTTTTTTGTTTGATTGTGTATGTGAGTCTATCAATCGACAAGCAAGAAGAAAGTTCATTAATTGCAGTTTGGTAAAACAGAGATTTGGGAGAAGAACTCTCAGACAACCTCTCTACCTATCGTACCCCTTCCGGTCCCCACAGGTATATAAACACCACGTACCTTTACCCATCGTGCTCAGCATTTCCGGCATCCAGTGTTTTCCTGTTTCGCCTAGCTCGCACCGCTTCAATACGATGGATTTTCAACTCCATGATTCGGATGATGACCTGTCCTGTGCTTCGGAGACGACTTCCCCACGGGTTCGCGGTCGCCAACCGACCCATCGCCACTCATGCAGGCTGAGATCCAAGGCCATCCCTCGGCGGTCACCCTCCTCTCCTCTCGGCTCTCGTCGACCGAGATGCCGTGCCCGCAGCCCTGCGGCTCCCGCTGCTGTCACTCGTCACCAGTCGGCGGCTCCTTCAAGGACCGCAGAACTGCGGCAGCCGGGATTTCGGAGTTCAGATTGGACCGTGACCCGCCTCCGTGAGGCTCTGAGGCTCCATGGGATTGCGTTTCCCTGGTCTGCGAGGAAAAGAGAATTTTTCCGGCTGTTCGCGGAAGCCCTCCGCACTGACAACCTGGCAGTCCCCACCCACTCTTCCCAGCCAACATCCGGCGCAGCCCTGCCGTCAGGGGACCTTCGTCGGACCCAGAGGCTGTCCGCTGATGCGCCTGTTTCCAGCAGTGTCGCCGCCACTGCGGCCCTCGCCCAGATGCGCTCTCTCCCCCTCCCTCTCTCCCCTTATGTGTCGGCTGGGCTGGAGCCGGCAGGCTCTACTGGCGCCCTCGGCGTCAGCTACCCTGCCATTGCACGCTCCCGAGCGCCAGGCAATGAGGTCCTCTCCCCCCCCGGCTGCCGTTGCCCTAGCTAGAGCCAGCGTGTCCCGCCAGGCGCCCTCAGTGCTTGGCGACCTGCCTCCGCCCGTTCGCGGGGTTTCGGCACAGCGGCCCCTCCTCCCAGCCACTCTCACCGGGGTAGACGAGCCGTATCTGGTGCCCTCGGCGCCGGTCGTCTCGTCTCTGCACGTTCCCGAGATGTCGGCAACACAGCCCCCCCCAGACGCCACCGCCTTTGCAGGGGCCGACGGGCCCCTCCTGATGCCTTCGGCATCAGCATGCCCATTATTGCACGCTTCCGAGGCAACGGCTCTGCGGCCCCCTCTCCCCCCGGCCACGACCCTTGCCGGAGTCGGCAGGCTCCAGCCGGCGCCGTCGGCACTCTCTGTCCTGCCCCTGCACTCTCCCAAGGAGTTGGCGCTGCAGTTTCCCTTTCCCCTGGCTGCGGACTAATTCCCCAGCTGCTACCGTCCCGGCCGGAGCGGGCGGGTTCCCTCAGATGCACCACACGCCCTCTGACCCACTGTCGCTGGCTCCCCGTGGGCCGGTTCAGCTGCCCCCAGCTCACACTGCGTATCCCTCCCTGTATCCTGCTCATCATGCATTACAGTATCCCCCTATCACTGCTGTTTCTACTGCTGTCTCTCTCTCTCACTCTCTCCCAGGTCTGCAATTTTCCTGCCTGGCTCCCTCTGCCCCCAGTGTCCAGTCCCACAGCCTGTCCACGGCCGTCGTGATGCCTCCTCCCCCGACTGCTCCTGTTTTCAAGCCTATCCCTGTGTCTGCCCATATGCGCTCGCAGATTTTAAAAGGTGCGGACGTGTGTTTGGCATCTCTGCTTTCACCTTCACTCCCAATAAACGCAGGGTTTTGGAGTGCGACGGCATCACGGTTGCTCTCAGGACCCCGCCTTCCAACTCGTCTAAAGTGTTGACGTTCCCCGAATTCTGCTTGGCTTTTTGTCGCTACACCGACGTTATCTGCTCGGTGTTCCCTCACCGTCGCAGAGAGCTAGCAGACTATATGGCTGTTGTGGCGGATTTAGCCGTCCGTTTCGGGGTTCCCATTTTTTATGTTTATCATAAAATGATTTCTGCCAAATGTGCCGCGAAGGTAGCGCAATTTAATGTGTGTCCTTATTGGGGGGTTTTGGACTCGGACTTGTACTGTAGGGTTTTCCTGGGTTTGAGGACTTCGGTTTGTGGCGTATGCCAGTCCACCGAACATTCCACCCATTTGTGCGCCATGGTAGCCCCCGCTGCCACTGTCTCCGCTGGTTCGGTCAGCACTATCCTCGCAGCTTCCGTTTCCGCCGTTTTCCCCTCCCCCGAGTTTTGACGTCAGTGGGTGGCCCATTCCATTCGACAGGGGAAAGTCAATTTGTAATAATTTTAACCAGGCAAGGTGCTACAACAACGGGCGTAAATTTTACACATGTGCAGCTTTTGCGCCAGCACCCACGTGTGCCCGGTCTGTCCTGTCTACTGTAGCACTGTCCCTTCTGGCACTACGCAACTGTTAGCTCATTCATGGTTTTTTCCCCTGGTTTAGCTCCGATTCCTGTTCAGTCTGTTAATTGTGGAAACTTTCAGTCGGCTGAGTCCGAGCCCAGTGTCATCGATTTGTTGCTGGCTAAGGAGGTCGAGTCAGGGTTTATGATTGACCCATTTGTGTCCCCTCCATTTCCTGCATTCTGTGTAAATCCAATCGGAATTGCTATCTGCTGACCCTTGCCTCCCAGGTCCCATCCCTGCTCGATCTGGTTGTACCAGACGAGTTTTGTCTGGGCGAGTAGCGTTTGCACGCGATCCTCATCCGTTTGTAGACGCTCCGCCAGCCGTGGGTTTTGGTGCATATTATCGAGGCCGCCGGTTTGCAGCCCCCTGGCCGGTCGAATTCTCCTCCCTCCCGCCTACTTCCGAGTCCTCCGCATTGTTTTAAATTTATCCCGTGGTTGCTGCTGTCTTTTGGGGGTCGGAACAGTCTTAAAAGAAAGTCTAGATTCATTCTGACAACAGGGCACCGTCGCTATAATGAATAAAGGCCATTCACGTTTCATCACTAGCATGTCACTCTTCCGCCGTCTCACCTGAGTGTCAATACGCCATTAGTTCACTGTACGTGCAGATTACGTTCCCGGTCACTATAACTCAATTCCTGACAGTCTTTCTCATTTCCAATTTCAGAAATTCTTCAGTTCTGCCCCGGAAGCTCACGGGAGGATACCAGATGTTAGACCCAGGCTTTTCCAAACCTAGACAACCATCATGCCTCCATACTCACTCACTGCATTAATGTCCCGTTCCGGATACATCAACTCTCTCGTAGACATCACTCCATCAGCTTTCTACTCACTCGCATTCTTCTGATTCCTCCGATGCTCATAATCACCGTGTCTTCAACTCTGTATATGTCAGGTTTTCCCGCTAACAATTTTCTTCTCTTTTATTCAGAATCGGAGCAGCAACCACAGCGGCACAAAATTGGACTTCCTGACCATTTAATGAAATGCCTGGGTCGCTGGTCATCAGACGCTTTCCAAATGACATTCGTTCTGCCCACAGCTCATTAATCCACTTATGATTACGTAGAAATATCAAACCAAATCTCACATTCTGTTTACAGGGCTGGCAGCCTTTTGGGGGTTTCCCTCTCCACGAGTACAGGACGACTCCTCCCCCTTTTGACGCCAAGCTCAAGTTCATTCTTTACTATTCCTTATCAATAAACTCCTCTTAAATACTATGTCGTTGTCTGAGAGTTCATACTACTTGAATTGCAGTTTGGTAAAACAGAGATTCGGGAGAAGAACTCTCAGACAACCTCTCTACCTATCGTACCCCTTCTGGTCCCCACAGATATATAAACACCACGTACCTTTACCCATCGTGCTCAGCATTTCCGGCATCCCACCTCCTCCCCATCTCCATCTTCATCCTCTCTTTTCTAGGGGAGATTCATAATCCTAACTACTATTCCAATTTCTTTCAGCCAAAGGGAGGGGGGGTTTCCCTCTCCACGACTATGGGACAACTCCTCCCCCTTTTGACGCCAAGCCCAAGTTCATTCTTTCCTATCCCTTATCAATAAACTCCTCTTAAATACTATGTCGTTGTCTGAGAGTTCATACTACTGAATCCACATGATTAAGGAAGGACAAATAACGCTTTTCCAATGTCTGGCAATAAGACGTTTCGCATGTATTAAGCAGAGGGACATTGATATGATTGCAACTTTGAATAAATGAAACTTCGTATTTGCAAGTATTTAAACAAATGAGTTTGTGGGATCCCAAATTTTTCTTTAAGATTATTGAAAGAAATGAGGGTGTTATCTGAATAAAGATTTACGATCTTCCATAGACCCAACTGAGCCCAGAGTCTGAACCCACAATCAGATTTACCTGGTATAAATAATGAATTGCCCCAAATTGGCGCAAAAGTTGATATCCCAGTCTGCACATTAAACATTTCCTGTGATTCATGCCCAGCTATAATTGTGCTTGTAACAAATGGTTTAGTTGTTTTCTGCTTGAACCTTTTGAGGGAGTCAGAATATAGATAAGTATCCAAAGTTAGTCCCCCGGCATACTTTTCTTCTATCTGGACCCATGGTAAATTTGGAGGGTTAGAGAACCAAAAAAAGGCCGATCTGAGTTGCACTGCCATAAAGTACCACAAAAGATTAGGTAGCTGGAGCCCCCCTCTTTCATATGGGAGATACAGCAATGTTAAGTCTTGATCGCCTTTTGTTCCAAATAAATTTTGTGAACACTTTCCTCATATTGTAGAAGAATGCTGGTGGGGGTGTGAGAGGAATTGAAATAAATATAAAAATTTGGGAAGAACTTTCATTTTAATAATATTGATTCTGCCAGTTATTGTAAGGGGGAGGGTCATCCATCTGTCTAGAATGTCATTTACCTGAGCAACAATGGGGTCATAATTAAATGGGATCATATTTTTAATTTGAGGTGTAATAACAATTCCTAAATATTTGATCCCATCTCTGCTGTGAATGGGTGCTGGAGTGTTGGATTAATTCTTTCTTGCCTATTGAGGAAAAGTATTGATGATTTTGCCTGATTGACCTTGTAGCCTGAGAATGTTCGGAATTGATTGATCAGATTAAGCAAGACAGGTATTGTATTTTTTAGGTCTGAAAGATATAATAATGTATCATCTGCAAATAACGAGATCTGATGTTCTATTTTTAAAATGTGAATTCCCTTAATCTCTGAATGGTCTCTGATCACGATTGCCAGGGGCTCAAGAGTCATCACAAAAAATAAAGGGGAGAGAGGGCAACCCTGACGGCTGCCTCTTGCCAGACCAAGGATTCCGAAGTTAAATTATTTGTAATCACTTCAGCTGATGGTTCACGATAGAGTAATTCGATCCATTGACAAAATTTAGGGCCGCATCCAAATCGATGGAGTACATCAAATAAATAAGGCCATTCGACTCTGTCGAATACCTTTTCAGCATCTAACGACATAATACAATCGTCTCTAGCATCTTTCTTTTCGTGAATAATATTTAGTACTTGTCTTATATTATGAAATTCTTGTCTGTTCCTCACAAATCCATTTTGGTCATTATGAATAATCGATGGTAGGTGATCTTCTAATCTTAATGCTAGTACCTTAGCCAAAATTTTAGCATCTGTGTTTATTAAGGACACCGGTCTATATGATTCACATTTAGTATGTGGTTTGCCTGGTTTCGGTATAAGTGTAATCAGTGCCTTTCTTAGTGACGGGAGGAGAATGCCAGATTCCAGGGATTCCTCATACATATTCATAAGGGGTTGTACTATTTTTTCTTTGAAGGCTTTAAATATATCAGTGGGGAGACCATCCGGTCCAGCTGTTTTCCCACTTTTCATTGTAGCTATTGCCATCAGTAATTCTTCGAAAGTGGGGAATCTAGGTCTTGTTTAGCTTCATCTGAGAGATTAGGAAGTTGGAGGCTGTCTAGAAATGCTGTTTGATAGCCACTATTACTAGATTCTGCTTTATATAAGGAATGATAAAAATTGACAAAAGCTCCATTAATTTCCAATGAGTCTGATGTTAGAGTCCCTGGGGTTGTTAAAATATTGTTAATTGCCCTGCTCGATTGTAATTTCTTGATTTGCCAAACCAGGAATTTGCCGGATTTTTCTACCTGCTTGTAGAATGTTTGCTTCAGACAAATTAAGCTGTTCTCTGCTTTTGCAAGTGATAGTTAGTTGTATTGTGCTCTTAAGAGAAGTAAATCCTGTTGAAAGAGTTTTGTGTTTGTTTTATTTTCATACATTTCTTCCTCCAATTTCCTAATTCTGTCATTGAGAGATTGCAGTTTTAAATTAACTTTATTAGTAATAGAGCTTGTATAGCTAATCATCTGTCCTCTTAAATAGGCTTTAAAAGCCTTCCATCTTACAAATGCAGTCGTTTCATTTGTGTTTGTTTTAAAAAATTCATCAATGCTGGTGCCCACAAACTCCATGAATTTTGTGTCATGCAGCCATTTTTGGTGTAGCCTCCATCTATAAGGATCTCCAATGGATTTGGACATATTATAGACTAATTTAACTGGGCTGTGATCCGAAATTACAATGGATTCGTAAGTAATATCATGTATTTGTGAAAATAAATCATTTGAAATAAAAAAATAATCTATACGCGAATATGAATTTGTTGAAGAGGAGAAGCACGAAAATTCTGTTTTATTAGGATATTTTCTCCTCCATGGATCACATAAGTCCAGGTCTTGCAAGAAGTTGTGCAATATTTTCCTGCTTTGTGTGTGAGAATTATCTATACTCTTTAATCTGTCAAGGTTTGCCACCAGGGTTGTGTTGAAGTCCCCTCCAATAAGATGATGTCCTGACATCTGAGCTAAAAGTAAAAATAGCTCCTCGAAAAATGTAGGGTTATTAGTGTTTGGTCCATACAAATTTATCAGATTGATATTTATATCAATAAGCTTTCCTTGAAGTATTAAATATCTACCTGCCTTATCAGGTGTAGCCTTTAATACTTTGAGTGGGACTGATTTGTGAATTAATATTAATATCCCTCTTGCATTAGATGCATACGGTGCAGCATAAACCTGACCTGGCCATCTTCTTCGGATTTTCAGTAGTTCACTATTTAGTAGGTGGTGTCAGGTAAATTCCCGTATAACCTGTTGAGGTGAATCTTAGAGATGAATGAACATGCAAACAAAAGCTTTCAATCAACAAAGGTTTAATACAAAAGTTTAATACAAATGTGCATTTGGGAACCAGCCTCCTCTGAGATCTGATTCAAAGTACATAAAAAAAATCACTCATCTTTTATACTGTTTTTATGAATAAATAATCTTCATGGTAGGTGTGGAGATCCCACCTCTAACATTTCATTGGTCAACAGTTACTTCAGTGTCCTTTAGCTCCTTCTTTTTAATGAGTCTTCTGTAACCCTAACCCTAACCCTAACCCTAAGTTATTTTTCCTCACCAGACGATGGCAATCCGCCCAAATTCAATTACTCCCCACTACAGTCTTCTACGATTACAAACAGTTCTTCTTTCTACTCCGAAGGACAACTTATTCCCATGGGAATGCTCAACAACCAAGAGAGTTGTTACATCTTATCTTTATACACACACACACATTCTTCTTTACTTAGGTCTACTGGAAATTTCCACACCACCTGTCCATTACACAGAAAGTACATTTCAACTTCACATTAAATGTCTTTATAAATTTTATATACATAACCCATGCAACTATAATTTCTCTAACAGTGGGTTTCTTGTAGAAACACTATAGATGCTTTAAGTTGCTTACTCCTATGCATGACCTGTTTCAGTTTTGATATTTTACCTAACCCCCTTACGTTCCACGATATGAATGTTATTTGTGATTCATTCATCATGTGTTATCAAGGTGTATTTCCTCAAACGTAAGACCATACCAAATAAACCTCAACTAAAACACAATTTGTAGAAGTAAATTATCAATAAAAAACATTAATTCGTACTGAGGCTCTTGGACGCCGTTAACGCGAACAACCTGGCGTTCATCTCCCTTCCCCCCTAATGTAAGTCCCCAACTATGGGCAAGACTGATGATCTTACCAAGAAGAGCATGTCCTTTGAGAGCTCGCCCATTGAGCTAATTAAGCTAACTCCGCCCTCCCCGCATCACAGCCCTTCAGAAAATAGTTGCTATAATTCCCTCAGTCATCATAATACACTCAACACTGTCGGATATTCAAGCTCAATCTGAACATAACAGCAACAACACATAGTATTCCAGGAAGAGTCTCTGTCAATGTTATATTGAAATTAAAACAATTTAAAACAATTTCTGGCTAACATATCATTTCACCGTATTATCCGTTTGACTCAATGGATGATAGCAGTTTCTCCACGTCTTTTGAAGAATCGCAGGTCTTCGTCTGTCCCTCAAGCATGACAGTCAGCTTAGCTGGGTCTCTGAGCCTGTAATCAATGTTCAGCGCCTGCCGACGTTTTTTCATGCCGTCAAACTGCCTCCGCTGTCTGCGCACCTCCATGGAGAAATCCGGGAAAAACATTACTTTGTGTTGTTGGTATGAAACCGTCCTCATCTTCCTGGCCGCCTCCATTACTCTTTGTTACAAAAGTTCAGAAACTTCATGATCAGTACACAGGGATATCTCTGCTCCACTGCCGGGGGTCTGCCAATTCGGTGCGCGCGTTCAATTATCACAGGGCCAGGCAACAATGCTCCAAACACCTCCCACAGCCACTCTTCCAAAAATTTCACGGCACCTGACCCTTCTGCTTTTAAAGGTAGGTTAACCAGACGTAGATTATTTCACCTGTGGCAATTTTTGAGGTCATCCAGCCTGGAGCTGAGCAACTCTATCTGGCTCTCGTGTGATTGCACTGTTTTCTGCACTGCGTTAACGTTATCTTCTGCTGTGCTTATGCGTTGTTCAGCTTCTGTTAGCCTTCCTCCAAAATAATGAATATCCTTCTTGATGTCATGGATAGCCGACAGAACTCTGTCAAATTTCAATGAGAACACATTTTTCATGTCTGAAATCGCTCTCATCACCTCGTCTCCCTCGTCATCAGCAATGGTGCCTGCAGTGCCTCCTGCTACCAGCTGCAGCATGTTAGCTTCTCCAGATCTTTCTCCCTGTTTATCTGGATGTTTTTTCATCGAAGTCTTACGGTTTGCCATAATTTTTGCCTTTTGCACAGTCTTTTGATTCTATATATTGTTGATAAATGTTGTGAAATATTTACGAGTATTTAAATACATGACATGGGCTGTTTGCAGAGAGAGCTCTGTCTAACACATCCTACTTGCTCGCCGCCATGCTGGATTCCCCAATTATCCCATAGTTACCATACAAATGGAGCTGCTCCTGAGTGGGTGGGCACTCTGTGAATCATATTCATGCATAACAGACAATGATGAAGATAGTGACCCTCAACTATAACCATGCTCTTCCCAGATACTGCCACTCCCCCTATTTCAAAGTCTAGTAAGGCATACCTAACCTATGGAAGGGAGAGTCCATTAGCTGCGTTCAGGGTTAACCAGGGCACTTCCTTATGTGACCCAGTGAACATACAATTAAAGTATTTTATGAAAAAGGTTTGACTACGCCACCTGGGGACTTCCACCCCAAGAGTAAATTCAATAGTATGTTCCCGCACACAAGTAAGCTTGTAAGAATTTACCAGAGACGTGGTATTTTGATTTGAATGGGCAAATTTTATTTAAACAGTTCATTAATACATTTTATTCAAACTCATTAAAATAAACCACAGTAAAAGTTGATGTCCCACAAGAGGGGCACAGACTGTCGGGAGGTTACCTTTACTGGAACAGGGGGAGGCAATACACCACCATGCTCTGGATCCCGGTGCCTGTTAACACACACACTCATACACACACACACGCTGGTGCAGTTACACACGCACAGCCAATGGGTGAACACTGTACAAGAAAGTGATGTTCACTTTAACCCTAGCAACACCACATGCAGTGCAGGAAGGAGGGAGGGGGGGAGGCCCAGGTCCAGCGGCCTCTCCACAGACCGGCTAACACCCCCCTGTAGACTCTATAGGGCAGGGGGGACAAAGATGGGGAAAAAGTACACAACCAGTGTAGTTAGTATTAAAAGGGGACAGACCACACGATAAGGGCCAAAAGAAAACACTGGGAGAAGTCAGGACCTCCTTCGATTGCCCATCCAAATAAACAAAACATAAAGACACAGCACTGACTATATTTACCCATTTACACAAACACTAATTTAAAACGAGGCAAAGCAGCAGGTGACAAATGTTCCTAAAAAGACACAAACCAGATTAAATCGTATTTTGGCAGTACCATCATATAACAACATTTCCTTGTTGTAGGTACATAGACAAAACCATCAGTCTATTTTACCTCTAGTTGCTTTCAGTGACCGCAAGCGGTATTTAGCCTACTTGGTTGTTGTCTCACCGCAGAAACCTGTATTAAAATATCGCCGTTAGATGCATGTCTTGTTTGAAACAAACACTGCTTGGTTTTAATGAGAGTCGAGAAACATGGCTACCTGTTGTGGCGAACAGGCTCACGTACCACCCAGACAGTTTGTTACGGACCCAGCAAAACACCTGTTAGCAAACACAGGTTAACACCAATAACCAATAATAATAAGATGGGTTTTAAGATTTTAAACAGAGTAGGAGCCCATACCTTTGCACTCCACACGCTGCAAAACAGAAAAGCAACCACAATAACCAGAGTAAAAACAAAGCTGATGGAGCTCGTATATATACACATACTAAAACGACCCTCTCATTACTTGTTAGCTGCTAGAAGCTATGCAGGAGGTGTGGCCAAGAACAGGAACACCTACGGTGGCTTCGAAGGAAAAGAAAGCAGAAAAGCAAAAGATAATTCTGCCGGTTACACTTAGCTTCTTTCATCGCTGCATCCTGTATGTGGTGCGTGAGCAGACCCTGGCTAAATAAGGATACTTGTGACCCTACTAACCTTGGACCAGGACCTTAACATTAGGGGTCACTCCAACCAATACTGACCTCATCAGGCCCTTGCTGGTCTCTCCTCGAGGCTACTTCTGGGTAGTAGAGTCACGGAAAGGGCAATTCCACTGCATGTGGCCCGCTTGTCCACACCTTAGGCAGATTGGACACCCCTGGTCATCCAATTGTGGTATTCTTCCCCTCCATTATGGCTGCTCCCCACCATCTTGGCCACTTTTCCCCCTGGATTTCCTGTCCCTGTCAAATAAAAAAACAAATAAAAATAAATAATGCTATTTTAAGGTCCGTCAACTGGGCTCTCAATTCGTCAGCTAATTCAATCTGCAACGCCTCATTTCTACTGTTTCAGCTATGTAGAGAGTCCCCTGCCACCGCAGGAGTAGGTTGAGGAAGCCCGCTGTATGTCCAACATGCTTCTACATCCCCTTGACCATAGGTCTATTCAGTCTCTTATGACTGCTCTTATCCCCATACTTAGGCACCCAGGGACCACCCAGGAACCCTGACACAACCACCACATTATTTATCATAGTTCCAGTTACCTCTTGCCTTTCAGCCATGGTCTTGCAATGTCAGGCTCCAGACAAAAAAAAATCTTCAGGAGCCATTGGCCTTTGGCTCCCAAACCCAAATTATTTAGGACCCAAATCAATTTTTAGGATCCAAAATCTCTGTACATGTCACACATGAAATAAATTAAAAATACATACAGTGCTGTGAAAAAGTATTTGCACTTTTCTAAAATTCCTCTTCCAATGCATATTTCTCTCAATGAATGGTTTCAGGTAATAAAATAATGTAATAGACAAGGAAACTTAACAGTTTTTACATCATTATTTCATTCAATAGAGAAAGTCACCAATTACGCGTATTGCCCCTACAAAAACATAATTGTCCCATTAGTTATAAAGCAAAGAAATCAACAAAGTTGATTTCGAAAATTATATTCAGGTGATTTACCACAGCCAGACTTGATAGCAGCCAGCTCTGTTGTATGTATGAATCCTTGGCATCAAAGAGTAGTTGTCACCTCAAAGTTTCTACAGGCACACAATGCCACGATCAAAGGAACTCCTAGAACAACTGAGGAAAAAACTTGTGGAGCTGTATCTGTCTGGAAAAGGTTACAAAGCTAATTTCTAAGGCTCTAGGACTCGAGCAAACCACAAACTTCTGAAGAACTGCATGTTTCTCTATCATCAGCTAAGATCAATGACTCAACAGTAAGACGGACATGGGGCACATTGGGCCTCAAGAAGTTCTAGAAAAACATATAGGTCCCCATTTTCCGTGCCATGACCAACACTTGCAAACTTATTTTCAGCAACATTTTGGAAATAAAAAAAGCCACTTGCGCCTCTGATGTAATATAGGGGACTAGAAGCATAGTGTCTGGGAGTGTTCTCTGAAAATAAATTTTAGCACCATGCAAATTATGGGGCACAATGCCTTAAGTGCAGTTTTCGTCCAAAGTGAAACCCTTGCGCTTAAGAGGTCTCAAAAGCAGGTCTATGCAGAGAGAGCACAGTACATGAGCAATACTTAATGTTTTATTGGTGACAAAGGTATGTATAATCCCAAATTGCAAAGTGACAACATAAGTCAAAATGTAAACATAAAAGTTGCTCTGGGGGGAGCAAGGAATCAATTAGACAGAGGGGAGAGCATAGTGTCTGTGTGAGGTACTAGATACTTAAATGTCCCCAAGGGGATGAATAAAGTATCCATCCATGCCACTGCAAGAACCTCATACCTACATTGCAACATGGGGGTGGCAGCGTGATGGCATGGGAATGTTTCCTGCCTCAGGAATTGGACGACTTGTAATTGTTGAACAAAGCTGATGTATACCAGAACATTGCTAAGAATGTTCGACCACCTATGTGTAAGCTGAATCATAATTGAATGATGCAGAAGGACAGTGATGCTGAGCATATGAGCAAGTCTCCATGTGAATGGCTGAAAAGAAGCTAGATTAAAGTGTTGCAGTGGCCTAGGCTGACTTCAACCCAATAAAGATGCTGTGGCAGGACCTGAAAAGAGCAGATCATGCTTGAAGACCAACAAATGTTTCGTTGCAGTTATTGGTCAAACCAAACTTAGTTTAAGTTTTAAGCAGTTATTTTTTCACGAGCAATATTGGTAATTTGTACCCATCATTGAATGAATGAAATCAAAACTTTGTTATAAGTTTGCTTGAGTTTCCCTAATATTATATATTTTTTCCCTAATATTATATTTTTGGATTTTTATCTGAAGCCATTCAGTGAGAGAAATATACAATAAAAGAGGAAATCAAGAAGGGGACAAAAACTTTTTCACGGCACTATATATCACATTGCACACTTATTTTTCACTTTGTCATTATATGGTGATCATAAGGAAAACTCCAGCAACCAAGATGATTTAAACTGTCTTTCAAGCAGGGGAGCCGCAGGCATGTTTGACTCAATTAGCTGCGCTTCACTATCAACATCTGTCAATGACTGACCTAGTCAGGCGCCGATGACTATACCTGAGAACTTTGATCAAGTCAGTCTCTGTATCTGCATCTGGTGTAGAAGAGACAGGGTTTGGACGGGCAGGGAGTGAGAAAAGTCTGATATTTTTCATTTGACCATTTTGTTTTTTTTTGTCAATTATTCCAACACAAACTGTAGCTAACATTGGGTAGTTAGCTAATTAGTTAGCTACATCATGCGTGTTAACTAGCACGGCACTGGGGCATGCTTCAATAAATTTGGGCAGAGCAGGACAGTACAGGAATGTGCTTTATAGTGTAGCACAGCAGGAATAAGAAGGAGAAGATGAGTGTTCAGAAAATTTAGATTTCTTTTGGTTGTGGGGGGCGGTCGCCACTGCCAAGTGGCAGGAAAAAAAAATAATCGCAAAATAAACGTTAGTCGAGTTTCATAGGTCATTTAAACCTGGCAATTTACATGGATTCTACAGCAGAGACAATTTGATACCAACTGGCTCCATTTCGACTGGCACCATGTGCCTACTGCATCTCATCAGCTCCTCAGCATGCAGTACTACAAAGGACCGGGCTACTTCATTGATCTCTTCGGTGAGAAGCATTTTGGACATCTGGATCATCTCATAGGTCTGTTCACGGAGCAGTGTTCTGGCAGTCCTTGGTACAGCATGCAGAAGTATTTTCTTAAACTCAACTGCTCTGGAAACTGGAGTCACTTTAATTGATATCCCATCACCCATCCATAATATTAATCATTTCACTCTCAATATCGATAATATTCAAGTCCCTCCCTCTGTTCATGTATGCAGTCTTAAATAGAATATATCACTCCTGTGCTATTCAAATTACACTGGCTTCCTGTTTCTTCATGCATTGACTGTAAAATCCTTATTCTCACATACAAGACAGTACATGGCACAGCTCCTGGTTATCCTCTTGATTTAATCAGGACCACAATACCTGCCCGCTCCCTCTACTCTGATACAATCCTTTCACTCCAGCAGCCCCATTGCAAACTAAAGACCATGGGTGACAGAGCCTTTTGTTGCAGTGCTCCTCAGCTGTGGAATGCCCTGCCTGCTCAGAGAAATGCCCCTGCTTTTGATATTTTTAAGAAACTCCTTAAAACATATCTCTACAGAAAAGCATTTACAGACCTCTGTTCGCTTCCATTTCTCTATGTTTAGTCTCAGCAAGTCTTATTGACAGTATAGGACCCCATTGATTTTAAATGTCCTGTCATTTGTTTGCTTAATGCCTTTTTGTAGTGATGGCGAAACCGAGGCTTTTGAAACAATTGACACAATTGAAGCAATCGCTTCGAAAATGTATTGATGCTCCAACGCTTCACCCAGATGGGTATTATTTCACCATGATCAAATACGCATACCTACAACAGAAGTTTCCTGTGGTTCTTTGAGAAGAGTCCGTGGCTGTCTTTCGTCACTTAGGAAGTTCGAATCTGGCTGGGTAGCTGTTTGAAGTTACACTTTCCACATGTATTTTCTGAATAAATAGTCTGTTTACTATGCTTTTTCTTACTTGAATATGCAGGTAGGAGAAACATAGGCTGTGATGCGATTATCTGTGTGAAATGACCTGTACTAATGACGAAGTCAATGTTTAGCTACATCAAACCATACATCGGAACATTTAGACTACAGGAGTAAGCTAAGTTAATCCATGTGTTTCATCATGATCATTTTCCAAACGCAAGAATGAATTACCAATGAAAAGGATCTGTCATAATTTCTTTGTAAATCTATTTATTTGAGAATGCAGAGCATGCGAATAATAGCAACTCCGAATGACATGACCAAATAGGCTTTCCCTGAGAAGCGAAGGAGAAAACCGAAGAATTTCTAACTGCTGTCTATTCAAGGCTTTGGCTCATTTAGCTGATGTGTCACAATAATTGTACATACTTTTTTGAAAGCACTTGTGGTAACATTTGCTGGTAGCCTACACAAATCAGCAGACGTATTATTCCCTCAAGAGAAACTTTAAAACCAGCCTGTAGGCTTTGTCCCAGTAGGTGGGTCCTATTTTATTTAGTTACTCCATACACACACATTCACAAGGTACATTAGCCTGCTGGCGAAGTATTATGCGATAAAAGTTAATTGGCTTGTTCAGATCCGAACAATGCAACTTCACCTTTACTCACAAACTGCAGCTCAGAGCGTTAATCATTGGACGACATAAACGTCTTACCTATAATAGAGGGACAAGGGATTGAAACAATTGACAACGCTAATGCATTGGAGTGACTCAGATCATTTCGAATTATTATCTGACAGTGGAACAATTAAACATTGGCACGTCATCTGAAGCTTCAAAGCAATTAAAAGTGCTTTGAAACACTGCCACGCCATTTGATGCTTTGAAAAAATTACAACTGTTTCGGAACACTGACATAGCTCACTCTTACGAACAATCAAGACTGTTTCCAAATGCTCTGGTAGCTGATTCTAAGTCTGCAATAAGTCTGCTTTGAAGAAGTGAATATTAGGGTTTAGGGTTATTCACCAGTATAATATACTTCCTCAGATGTCACTATAATACGATTTATTAAATAGCAACAACTTTGAAACGGTATTTTAAAGTAGGCCACATACATTCATAATTTTCTGGTTGTTATGCAGCATGTAACTTGCAGGAGGAAGCTATATTAGTGACATGATAACATAGGTCATGTGTCATATTTTCTCGACCACTGAGGATCATCTGTTTTTAAGAGGGTCGTAAAATATTTGCCCGTGAGATTATGCAACTACAAGATGCTTGAACTGTTTTACCTCCCCATATGTCGTTACATATGTCCAATTCTTCAATGCAGACTTATTGCAGATTACTTGTTATGACATACATTTATGTCACCAGCAGATGTCCCCATCACAAGTGTTTCAAAACAGTTCCTTGTTCCTAAGAGTCAGCAGCCAAAGCATTTGGAAACAGTCTTGATTGAAGTGTCAGCTTTAGTAACGTTTGAACACAGTCTTAATTGTTTTACAGTGTCCAATGACGTGGCAGTGTTTGGAAACAGTCTTAATTGTGTCAAAGCCTGAATTAACTGTGCAGTGTTTCGGAACATTTTTAATTGTTTCAAGGTGTCAGATGACCTGGCAGTTTTTTGAAACGTCTTAATTGTTCCCATGAGTCAGCTGCATCTGTATTTGGAGACAGTCCTAATTGTTTCAAAGTGTCAGTTAATGGTGCAGTGTTTCCAAACAGTTTTAATTGTTTCAAAGTTTCTGATGACATGGTTTCAAAGCAGTGTTTTCCAAACAGTTTTAATTGTTTCAAAGCTTTTAAGAAATGTTTTCATTATTAATTATGTTATGTTGTAAAGCAGTCACTCAGTCATAACTAGGTTTAAATCTTGCATATCATGTTTGTTGTTTTCTCTCATTTTATAAGTTCAGTTCCCCAGTGAAGACAGAAAATAGTTAATAAAATCACAAAAACCATGTGTGGAGACACTATCAAAACTAGCAAGCACACACTGCCACGTCATCAGAAGCTTTGAAACAATTAAAACTGTTTCAAAACACTGCACCGTTAATTGAGGCTTTGAAACAATTAGGACTGTCTCCAAACACAAATGCAGCTGACTCTGAGGAACAATTAAGACGTTTGGAAAAACTGCCGCGTCATCCGACACTTTGAAACAATTAAAACTGTTTGGAAACACTGCACCGTTAATTCACGCTTAAACAATTAGGAACATCTTGAAACACTGCCACAGCTGATATTTCAAAACAATCTAGACAGCTACTAAACACTTTGCCCCCTGACTCATGGGAACAATGAACTGTTTCGAAACACTTGTGTTGGGGACATAGGCAAAATATCATCACAAGTAGCCTGCAATAAGTAACACACTGTTACAACCCAAGACCCAAGGACAGGAAACACTACGGTAGTCTAGGGGATACAGCAATTTACCTGGCCTGAGCTTCGGTTGTAACTTAAACTAATGTATGCTTGGAAGTCAGTATGTATGAATCTAAATGTTGGGAGTGTAGCACTGAGGGAACAAGGTGCACTTACCTCCACCTGGGCAAACACCGGGCCCGCTCCTTGTGGTGACGCCAGTGTCGGCCAGCCCTTGTTCGTTGTTCGTTCAGATTTTTTATTAAAAGGTGTTGGGTTTTGGTGTTTCGTGATATGGTGAGTACCAAACAAAAAGATCCAAAGGGAGAACGCTGAGAAGTTCCTGGCATGCACTTCTGTCTCAGCTTCACACAGGGCTCCACCTCTGCTCTTTGACACCACCGCCCCTTTTATAGGTTTCCCAGGAGGCAAGCTCCACCCTGCCCCCCAGTGCATGAGGTGTGGTAGTGGAAATGTGGTGTCTAGGCTAAGGTGCATCCCTATCTGTAATACACACACACACACACATATTTGTGAACGACACTGCGATAGATATTGTAATACTAGTTGGAGAATAGCATATAGTCATTTTTGTCTTGGCTTCCGACTTGTTGGACACATTGGACATCATTTATCAATATATTCGTAAAACTGTGTGTTAATTTATGCGTAATCTGAAACGAACTAACAAAATCTGCCCTGTTTTTCAAACTTTGATGTGGAATTCCGTACATATGTTGATTAATAACTATCACTCGATCATAAATGAGAAGCGCGTTCATAGATGTGGTGTTTAGCACCTCTCCTGTGGTATTCTTGATGCCCCGGGAATACCACAGGAGCTTGGAATTCCGGCGCAGATAACATAGAAAGGTGGCAAAGAAGAGATTAAAGGAAAAACTATCCATAGTGGTTATCAAAGTTCTCGTGGAATTCCAATATTAAAAATACTGGGCAACGTCGCTGTAAGCTTATGCTTACCGAAAAACCAAAAACACGATGAAAACAACCAATGCAGTGCTTTAACTTAACTCATAATTACAGAGCATATTTAACGCAGTTGTTAAATCATGTTGTAGAAAACAAACTACCAGTAGCTAACCGGTGAAGCTAAATAACAACATAGAGATAAATGTAACTACCCCAACTATAACCCACCCATTCTGAAGTAAATGCGGTGCTACAAGACAGGACAGTAACTATTTACAGTTAGTTATTTAATTACTCATGCAGTGTCTTATTCCAAGAATACCCTGGTCCCAGCTAATCGAAAATTGACCCATTAGATAGGGGAAAATATAAGTCATATTTCAGTAGGGTTTGACATAACATTATCATTATAAAAACATGCCGTTAAGATTCTAACATTCTACATGGTTCGGAACAAGTTATGTTACGGCCACAAGGAAACATTTCAGGTAAATAACATGCAAGGAACATTAAGAAAATAGGTGAAAGTGTCTAGAAATATTTTATTTAAGGTTCTGACAATGTTCTGACAACCAACAACTGTTAGCTGGGGTATAGCCTTCTATGGGATATTTCACTCACAGTCTTTGAGAGGTCCATTAATGTACAAAAATGTACTAAGAAGAATTCAATCTTCAGGAAAGCAAAAATTTGCAGTTATTCAGATAGTAGCCCATGTTTCAAATTACATCAGAAGCCTTTGAATATTATTAAGGCTATGAACTCCAGACAGCGTGTGCTTGACAGTTTGATAGCCTGTAACATTTAAACACCAACTCCACACATAATTTTCGTGATTTTATTCACCTTTTCTGTACTCTCTGGGGAATTTACGAAACAAGAGAAAACTGCAACAAACATGATAGACAAGAAATAAACATTGACAATAATGAATCATTGATTTAACACAGAACATAATTAACTTTCTTCTGACGCTGTAAACTGTCGGAAACGCTCCACATTTGATCTTGTCTGTTACGTTAAGTGGTAAACGTGATGACGTTGGGAGCGTGCTTCGGTTGGGGCTCCGAAGCAGTGTGCCGAAACACAACTGCTTCAAATGATTCGACACAGCTTCGGAGCCCTGTTTCATTTCGCCTATCTCTACTTTTTTGTGCTTGTGCTCATCTTTCCTTATGTGCTGGCCTGACTGCATGTGCTTGGCTTGGTGTTTATTTATTTTGCTGCTTGCCCACTCACCCTTTGTCTGGCTTATCTGCTTGCTGCCCTGTTACGTTTCTGTCTGTTAAATAGGTGGCCTAATTGAAGGCAAGTGCTCACACCTGAGTTGATTGGTAATCCCCCCACAGGTGAGCCTGCCTGTTGCTGTGAGGCCGTTGCTGTTCAAGTTCCAGCATTTTCTTAAGGCTTTGGGAAGGGATTGGAACTGACAGCAATCCCTTGGGAGGACCTAAGGGGTTTGCTCCTCCCTCCACCTCTCCCAGCACAACAAGGGGCAAAAGGAATTAAGGGGAACTTACTCTTTCACCCTGAATGTATCTTCCTGCATGTATGGGAGAGTCAAAAAATGGTAGCTGTTCACTTTTATGGTAGGTGTATCCTACCCTCCCATGTCACCAAGAATGAAGGGTGATCTCAGCACTATATACATATGCAGTCATTTACAGATTTATACACATATAGACATTCATATGTGGGGAGGTAAGTACAGATGTAACATATCTCAACACCCATCAGTGACAGATGTATCTATATTCATTCCTTTACACTCAAACAGCCCATATTTACACGCATTGTGAGTCTATAGAAACTTTGAGGTGACTACTTCTTTCTGATGATAAGATTTATACATATAGATAAGATATATATGACTTTTAAACTCTGCAGGCCAGTTGTCATTAAGCCTGGTTGTGGCCAATAACCTGAATCTTATTTAAAATGACAAATTTGTTGAATTGTTTGCTTCATAACTAAGAGGGTAATTCCTTTTTCACAGGGGCAATATGGGTAATTGGCAACTTCACTGAATGAATAAAATGGTCTAAAAACTGTTTCATGTGGGGTTAATCGTGCCACCGCCTTGTAGGGGTATCTGCACTACCTTATCCAGGAAGATTGAGTTGTGAAAGGATCTGAGTCCCTACACCCAATGCTTTTAGCCTCAGTACTCATGTGGGTAAGTATGCTTGTACTTATCCTGCTGCAAAGAATGATCAGTGCGTATGCTAGCAGATGTGGCAAGGGTGGCTTCAGGAAATACCTGACACAGCAGTGACCTTAAGTGTGTAGCGTAAGCTGGGTAAACTGGGTAAACCTGCCCTCCCCAGATCTAGCAAGACAGGTGATGCGCCCTACTCCTAGGTAAGTATATTACTCGAAACAAATGGTCAAATGTGAAGTAACTATATAGAGGCAAGGGGGTCTCTCAGTTTCCACTACTGGGGTTCCCACAAAGCAGATGTCCTGAATGACCAGGACATGAGGCTGAAGTACAAAAATATTTATAAACAGTGTCTTTATTCACATAAAACACAAATAACATGAAGGGCATCAGATGGCAGAATGGCAGAAAAACTGCCAGCAATTCTAACAACCAGAGTAGGGTAAGCAAGTAATAGTAAGGATAAGTAAGTAATAGGACACTACACCTACTAATCCAAAAAGAGAACCACACAAATCTTTAGCACCAAGGAAGACTGGATAGACCATGCAAAGTCTCACTACAAACGTGATGATTTTTAGCCCGAACTGCCAATGCTTCACCCAGTCTGCGAGTCAGAGTTATTACAATTACTAAATAATCACACAATAGAGGGTCCCACCTGCTAGCTTCACATGCATTAGAACATCAATATTTTCAGGCAATTTAAAGGGACTACAAAATAGATATACCACTTCACTTTGCAGATAATGCATCAGTACAAAGGCATTTCGCTGGTTGAAACAATTTAAAGAGACTAATAAATGGGCATGAGATGGCACATCCAAAATACCAGAACTACTCAGACGATACACCAGGGCCAACAGGCTGGTGTTCAAATGGAGGCAATTTTAAAAAAACTGTAACTAATGGGAGAGACTAATGGGTAGGCCTGCAACAATACAGCCTATGTACCAGTATGATGCTGATAAGGCACTAGTACTACTAGTTTAGTCTGCCAATTAGAATAATTTAAAGAAACTACAACAGAAACGGTATTGCCAATACATACCAACATCACATAAGTAATGTACAAAGGCTCCCAAACTTGGCCCAACATTTTAAGACAGTTCAAAACTTTAAAAACAACAAACATACAATATAACACCCAGGTAGTGCGTTGCTCCTTTAACAGACACAAATGCATATACTCTATAACAAAAAGCTAATTGGGAAGTGGGAAAACAGTGGCAAGCTTATTAGCAACTTGCAAAAATAAACATCACAAACATATTGCCCGCATTAAATAATAGCAACATCGTATAAAAATAGTGCTTCTGTACCTCACGTTTCTAACAAATATAATACGTTGTAATTGCATTTCAAAAACCAGTACCAGAGACAATGAAACAAAACTAGGACATAAATTGCAACGGTTTAGGCGACCCATCAAAATGAGAAAGACCCATACTGATTTCAGCGCGTTCACCTGCGAAACAGCATATGCTACCTGTCTCTCTTGCACTACTCTGTGTACAACTCTGTAGAATGAGAAATACACTATTAGTAGTATATCCCAGGGTTCCATAAATCAACGGAAATCTCGGTAGTAAGCTACATTTATAAATAGATTGAAACCTACCGACAATGAAACCATGCACACCTCATGGAGCACTTCCAAACGTGACTTATTGCTCTCGCGATAGACCCACTGATTGCAATGAGAACACCACCATCTCTCATGCTCTCCTTAACCTCTCCTGCTTACACCTGGGTCCTAATGCTATACCTATTATACAAAGATGATTTCTGTCTTCACTGGATAACAGGAAATTTGATTGACACATAAAAATTAATTATTTTCATCACAATGGATTCCCACTTCTTTTCCGAATTACAAGGATAACCAAGTACCTTCTGTTGATGATACTCAACACTACACTCAATGGAACACAAAAGAACATTCACTTTTCAGTACAGCTGTATCAATAGCTCAGTCTCTTGCAGTCCATAACAAATGGAAGTCAATTACCAGTCTGAAGCCACTCTGTAAAATGAGTGAGCATCAGAGGTGTGGACTGTGCATTGAACAAATTGATTGTGGTGTAAAGCATCCATTGATGAAGCTAAAATGTTGAGCAATGAACAAGACATTCTGCAGCATTTTAGAAAACCAGTGTTCTGCAGCTGAGCTCAGTGTATTAAGAGAGGAAGTGGTGGTGGTCGTTTTTCGGCAAAGCAAAAAAACAAATGAGAGCAAAACTGAACACGTCACTGCTGTTTCCAGTGTACAATGGGCTGTATCAGATTGCCAGAAGCAGTGGTTGGATGGTAGAAGAGCAAACACTCATTAACAACAAATTCATATCTTTTAAATTTAGTAATATAAAGTTATTTTCAAATAAAAAATAATCATTATACTCCTCTCTCATAATGTTTTTGTGAAACGTATCACTTTACTCAGGATTTATATTTTGACTATTGATTATTTTCTATTTACATGGCCTACCAATTCAAATGAAGTATTTGTCCTCAACAAGCAGCAATGAGGAGCTGGAACTGTTTATGCCAGTGTATTGTCTTCAGAAGGAAGTGATTCTACTGGTGTGTTTTCTTCAGTGGGAGGTGTTTCTGCCTGTGCGTCATTTTCAGTAAGAGGTGTTTCTGCCAGTGCATTTATCCAGGGGGAGGTGTTTCTGCCAGTGTGCCGTGTCTCTTTGTGAATGATGTTTGCAATGACATTCATGAAGTACTCCTTTAACCTCCAAATGTCAGGAAGAAGAGTTTGATAAAGGACTGTTTCTTTAAGCTTTTCACTGTCCTCTTTCATGTTCTAGTTTTAAGGGTTGATTTACTAAGACCCCAATATAGGTGTGACTTTATGTGCACACCAAAAGCATCAACATGTGTCATTTTCACTGTTTGCCAGTGATCAACTAAGAGTTGTTGATGACTGGCAAATAACCACACTTAAATGAGGGATTTTGTTAGTTTTGAAAGGATCTTCTTTTATTACTAACTACATGACATGTCTGCCAGGAGTAAGGCTGGTTTAGGCTCTGGCAAATGATCATGGTTAGACTGAAATCACAGAATAGTCATGAATGTTGTAATGACTGCTGTAGAAGTATAAACAATCGAGTGAAATTAGTGATATTTAACAGTCTCCTCAATAATGGTGGCTAATTTAATACATTTCATTCTGTTTGGTGGTACCTCAAAGGAGAGAGACAATATGGAGGACATGCATTAAGGAAATCAGTTTATTCTTTACATGTTAATGTGCTTTTGTGTGGCCTCTAGCACCTATCGCACTGAGGGAAATGCTCTTTTTGGTCTACTACGCCACTCCCAATAATGAAGGGTGGGAGAGCCCTTGAGTTGTAATCTGAGGTTGGGGTCCCTATGCAGCAAGTCTGTTTCTAACAATGGAAGGAAATGACAAAGCTGAGGTTTACAATAAGTTTATTTTTCACAATACCATAAAATTAAAAACGATAAAAACAAGGGATAGCAGGGTATTCCTGTACAATATTTCAAAACCAGGATCTGGCAAATGATATAATGATGTATAGTACAAATATGCCTCGAGGGATGGCACGAGTGGTAAAAATGTACTACACTTGCCCACAAAAACTGAGAAATACAAAAAAGGATGCCACTTCTCCGCACTCCAATGTGGATCACTGCAGATGATAAAAATGGTGCATACTACCTGGCCAAAATCAAGACAGTGATACATTATACTTCACACAATATAATGAGCAAAGTGCATGGAATATTACCATACTGTAATATGGTATGTGTACAATCCACTCTGTATACTTTAGTAAAGGCTTATGTAGATAGTTATATAACATACAAGTTCACCACTGTACCTATTTTTAATACTTTGATTGTATCTTAGACCTTTGGAAGAGTTACACAAGATCCAACATTCATATTGCACATTTCCCGCAAAACAGTAGAACACAACAACTATTGCACTTTGTCCGTCCCACAGTATGAAGCAACCTGTATATTGCACATTACCTGTAACACAGCAGAGTGCAGCAACTATATTGCACTTTTCCAATTTCAGAGTATGATCCAGTATGTACATTGCACATTACCCGTAGTAAAACAATCATGTTGCATCCATATCACCTTGTTCAGCATTTCATAATTTCATAAGCAATGCTTTGACTTTGCACTCCAATGTAGATTTCAGCGGAAGGCTACTAGGGGCGCACAGCGCCACCTCGATACTAAATACAATAAATACAATATAGCACAATTGGAGCCAAAAATAACCAATGGATAAACCAAGGGAAGGGAAAAACAGTGGTTACTCCTCTTTAATCACAGTGAGTCCTGAAATACAAAACAATTAGTTTTCAATCAATTCACAACAGTCTCCAAATGTCCTTTCAAATACCGGTGCAAACTTTTGTGACGGTTACTGGCTCTCTTTAGGCTGGTGCTAAAGGTTCATCTGCCAACATGTTACTTCTGCCGTGCCACATGTGCCCAAAGATGAGTGAGACTCACATCATGCAATTAAAAAAGAGTGAATTATAACACATTGAGCATGCAAAATCAATCACACAAGATACACCTGTAGGCCCACTGCAATCCTGCAGCATAAGTACAATGTCCAGCATTACCTTATCCTGCACCGCAATTCTCCTTAAACACCTAAATTGACCTAGCCCATCCGAGTTCCAGTTCTCCTTTGGATTTAAAATACAATCACACATAAGTAACTCAAAGAATAGATGGGAAGGAATTTGTAGTTACGAAGCGAATTACCGACAGTGCAGATAATTACCTGTATGATATGTAACGGGCAGAATTATTCTTTGCTTTTATGCTTTCTTTGCCTTCAAAGCCACCGTAGGTGTTCCTGTTTCTGGCCACACCTCCTGCCTAGCTTCGTACTGCTCACAGGTAATTAGAGGGTCATTTTAGTTTGTATATATATATAGGAGCTCCTTCAGCTTTGGTTCGTACTCTGGTTACCGTGGTGGCTTTTCCTGTTTTGCAGCTCGTGGAAGTAGTGATGGCGAAACCGAGGCTTTTGAAACAATTGACACAATTGAAGCAATTGCTTCGAAAACGTATCGATGCTCCGACGCTTCACCCAGATGGGTATTACGTCACCATGATCAAATACGCATAATACAGCCCTATAACCGGAGTTTCCTATGGTTCTTTGAGAAGAGCCCGTGGCTGTCTGTCGTCACTTCGCAAGTTCGAATCTGGCTGGGTAGCTGTTTGAAGTTACACTTTCCATATGTATTTTCTAAATAAATAGTCTCTTTACTACGCTTTTTCTTACTTGAATATGCAGATAGGAGAAACATAGGCTGTGATGTTATTATCTGTGTGAAATGTTCTGAACTAATGACGAAGTCAGTGTTTAGCTACATCAAACCATACATCGGAACATTTAGACTACAGGTAAGCTAAGTTAAACCATGTGTTTCATCATGATCATTTTCCAAACGCAAGAATGAATTACCAATTAAAAGGATCTGTCATAATTTCTTTGTCAATCTCTTTATTTGAGAATGCAGAGCATGCGAATAATAGCGACCGAATAAGCTTTCCCTGAGAAGCGAAAGAGAAAACCGAAGAATCTGTCTATTCAAGGCTTTGACTCATTTAGCTGATGTGTCACAATAGTTGTACGAACTTTTTTCAAAGCACTTGTGATAACATTTGCTGGTAGCCTACACAAATCAGTGAACGTATTATTCCCTCAAGAGAAACTTTAAAACCAGCCTGTAGGCTTTCTCTCAGTAGGTTAGGTGGATCATATTTTATTTAGTTACTCCATACACACGCATTCACAAGATATAGCCCGCTGTAGAAGTATTATGCGATAAAAGTTGATAGGCTTGTTCAGATTCGAACAACGCAATTTCGCTTTTCCTCACAAACAGCAGCTCAGAGCGTTAACCATTACACTACCTGAACTGCTTAATTATAAAAGAGGGACAAGCGATTGAAACAATTGACAATGCTAATGCATTGGACTGACTTAGATCATTTCGAAACATTATCTGGCGCTTTGGAACAATTAAACACTGGCACGTCATCTGAAGCTTCAAAACAATTAAAAGTGCCTTGAAACACTGCCACGCCATTTGATGCTTTGAAAAAATTACAACTGTTTCGGAACACTGACATAGCTCACTCTTACGAACAATCAAGACTGTTTCCAAATGCTGTGGTAGCTGACTCTAAGCCTGCAATAAGTCTGCTTTGAAGAAGTGGATATTAGTTTAGAGTTATTAACCAGTATAATATACTTCCCCAGATGTCACTATAATACGTTTTATTAAATAGCAACGACTTTGGAACGGTATTTTAAAGTTGGCCACATACATTCATAATTTTCTGGTTGTTATGCAGCATGTAACTTGCAGGAGGAAGCTATATTAGTGACATAACATAGGTTATGTGTCATATTTGCTCGACCATTGAGGATCATCTGTTTTTAAGAGGGTCGTAAAATATATGCACGTGAGATTATGCAACTACAAGATGCTTGAACTGTTTTATATCCTGATATATCGTTACATATGTCCAATTCTTCAATGCAGACTTATTGCAGATTACTTGTTATGACATACATTTATGTCACCAGCAGATGTCCCCATCACAAGTGTTTCGAAACAGTTCCTTGTTCCTAAAAGTCAGCGGCCAAAGCGTTTTAACACAGTCTTAATTTTTTACAACATAACATAAGTGTCCGATAACATGGCAGTGTTTGGAAACAGTCTTAATTGTATCAAAGCCTGAATTAACTGTGCAGTGTTTCGAAACAGTTTTAATTGTTTAAGTGTCAGATGACCTGGCAGTCTTTTGAAACGTCTTAATTGTTCCTAAAAGTGCAGCGTTCCGAAGCAGTTTTAACAGTGTCAAAGCTGCTGATGACGTGGCAGTGTTTCGAGACAGTCCTAATTGTTTCAAAGCCTCAATTAATGGTGCAGTGTTCCGAAGCACTTTTAATTGTTTCAAAGCTGCTGATGACGTGGCAGTGTTTCGACACAGTTCTAATTGTTTCAAAGCCTCAATTAACGGTGCAGCTGTTAGAAACAGTCCTAATTGTTTCAAAGTGTCACATGACGTTTCGACACAGTCCTAATTGTTTCAAAGCTGCTGATGACGTGGCAGCGTTCGAGACAGTCCTAATTGTTTCAAAGCCTCAATTAACGGAGCAGGTTCCGAAGCACTTTTAATTGTTTCAAAGTGTCAGATGAGGTGGCAGTGTTTCCAGACAGTCTTAATTGTAAGAAGTTAATTATGTTATGTTGTAAAGCAGTGACACAGTAATAACTATGTTTAAATCTTGCCTATCATGTTTGTTGTTTTCTCTCGTTTTATAAGTTCAGTTCCTCAGTGAAGACAGAAAAAGGTTAATAAAATCACAAAAACCATGTGTGGAGCTGGTGTTACATGTTACAGACACTATCAAAACTAGCAAGCACTCACTGTCAGGAGTATAGCCTAATTAACATGCAATGGCTATGGCAATTACAACTTATACTACATGGATAAACTTCAATTAATAGAAGCAAATTAAATGGTTTGGAAACTACTGTTTCGGAACACCAATGATAGTGACATCTAGGGGTGATGAATGTCATAAATAAATTAAATATTACATCCTATTGATAACAGCGAAAAGACACTGTAGATCGGATTCGGAAAGTAGAACATTGAGAAAGGTCACAAACAGAAACCCAGAGCTTTAGCCATCAGACTATTTTGACGGATAATCACAGCATGGGGGAAAATGCATTAAACCAATTGACAACACTGATGCATTGGAAAGGCTCTGATTGTGTCGAATCTTAGCATAGCTGGTGCCTCAGAACAATTAAGACTGCTTCCAAAAACTGCACCGTTAACTGATGGTTTGAAACAATTACTAGGACTGTCTGGAAACTCTGCACTGTTAATTGACATTTTGGAACAATTAAGACTTTGTCTAAAAATTGCACCTTTAATTGAGGCTTTGAAACAATTAGGACTGTCTCGAAACACTGCCACGTCATCAGCAGCTTTGAAACAAATAAAACTGCTTCGAACACTGTTCCGTTAATTGAAGCTTTGAAATAATTAGGACTGTCTCAAACACTGCCACGTCATCAGCAGCTTTGAAACAATTAAAAGTGCTTTGAACACTGCACTCGTTAATTGAAGCTTTGAAATAATTAGGACTGTCTCGAAACACTGCCACGTCATCAGCAGCTTTGAAACAATTAAAAGTGCTTGAACACTGCACTCCGTTAATTGAAGCTTTGAAATAATTAGGACTGTCTCACAAATGAAACACTGCTGCAGCTTCATCAGCAGCTTTGAAACAATTAAAAATGCTTCGGAACACTGCACCGTTAATTCACACTGAAACAATTAGGAATGTCTTGAAACACTGACACAGCTGATATTTCGGAACAATCTAGACAGCTACTAAACACTTTGCCCCCTGACTCATGGGAACAATGAATTGTTTCGAAACACTTGTGTTGGGGACATAGGCAAAATGTCATTACAAGTAGCCTGCAATAAGACACACACACACACACACACACACACACACACACACACACACACACACACACACACACACATTTGTGAACGTCACTGCGATAGATATTGTAATACTAGTTGAAGAATAGCATATAGTAATTTTTGTCTTGGCTTCTGACTTGTTGGACACATTGGACCTCATTTATCAATTTATTCCTAAAACTGTGTGTTAATTTATGCGTAACCTGAAACGAACTTACAAAATCCGCCCTATTTTTCAAACTTTGATGTGGAATTCCGTACATATGTTGATTAATAACTATTACTCCATCATAAACGAGAAGCGCGTTCATAGATGTGGTGTTTAGCACCTCTCCTGTGATATTTTTGACGCTCCAGGAATACCACAGGAGCTTGGAATTCCGTTGCAGACAACATAGAAAGGTGGCAAAGAAAAGATTAAAGGAAAAACTATCCATAGCGGTGATCAAAGTTCTTCTCATGGAATTCCAATATTAAAAATAATGGGCAACGTCGCTGTAAGCTTATGTAACACGATGAAAACAACCAATACAGTGCTTTAACTTGACTCATAATTACAAAGCAGGTAGCAGACCAGTGAAGCTAAATAACAACATCGAGATAAATGTAACTACCCCAACTATAACCTACCCATTCTGAAGTAAATGCGGTGCTACAAGTCACGACAATAACTATTTACAGTTAATGAACCTGTCACAATAGATAGGTAACCTATGTGTGTAGCTACTGTAAAATTCAGAGGTGATGTTTGATTTGCTAATGAACAAGGACGTATTGAAGCATTCAGCTAGGCAATTAACATGATATCTTCCCCCTCGACTTTAAAACGCCACACAAAAGCCATTCTACTAACTTGATTTGTTAAGGACGTTTTTCGGCATTTTCCAATGACTGGGTGCATTGCTGTCATGGCACACTAGTCGGGTGACCAGATCAAAATGGTCCCAGATTCTATCATGCAAGCATCATCTTGTACGTATGATATTTTCAAGTGGTACAAATTTTATCTTACAGAATTATATAATTAATTTCCCAAAACAGATATTACTTGAATTTTGCAGAAAACTATACGTTCTCACGAAGATCTCCAGGTTATGTGCGTTATTTGTAGTTATTTAAATACGTATGTAGTGTCTTATTTCAAGAAGACCCTGATCCCAGCTTATCGAAAATGGACCCATAAGATAAGGAAAAATATAGGTCATATTTCAGTGGGGTTTGACATAATGTTATCATGTAAACATGCCGTTAACATTCTAACATTCCACATGGTTCGAACAAGTTATGTTACGGCCACAAGGAAACATTCCAGGTAAATAACGTGCAAGGAACATTAAGAAAATAGGTCAAAGTTTCTAGGAATATTTTATTTAAGGTTCTGACCATGTTCTGACAACCAAAAACTGTTAGCTGGGGTTTAGCCTTCTATGGGATATTTCACTCAATTTCTTTGAGAGGTCCATTAATGTGCAAAAAAAAAAAAAAAACAAAAAACAAAGAATTCAATCTTCAGGAAGGCGAACATTTGCAGTTATTCAGATAGTAGCCTATGTTTCAAATTACATCAGAAGCCTTTGAATATTATTAAGGTTATGAACTCCAGACAGCGTGTGCTTGACAGTTTGATAGCCTGTAACATTTAAACACCAACTCCACACATAATTTTCGGGATTTTATTCTCGTGATTTTATTCACATTTTCAATACTCACTGGGGTATTTACAAAACAAGAGAAAACTGCATCAAACATGAAAGACAAGAAATAAACATTGACAATAATGAGTCTTTGATGAAACACAGAACATAACTTTTCTCCTGATGCTGTGAACTGTCGGAAACGCTCCACATTTGAACTTGTCCGTTACGTCAAGTAGGAAACGTGATGACGTTAAGCGCGTGCTTCGGTTGGGGCTCGGAGCAGTGTGCGAAACACAGCTGCTTCGAATGATTCGACGCAGCTTCGGAGCCCCGTCTCATTTCGCCCATCTCTACGTGGAAGAGCTGAAAGGTATGGGCTCGTACTCCTGTTTTAAAATCTTAAATCCGGTCTATTACTGATGTTAACCTGTGTTTGCTAACAGGTTTCTGGCTTGGTCGGTAACAAACCGTCAGGGTGGTTCTTGTTCGCCACAGCAGGTAGCCGTGTTCTGGACTCTTATTAAAACCAAAACGAGACATGCACCTCACAGCAATATTTTAATACAGGTTTCGCGGTGAGACGGCTGCGTAGGCTAAATACCGCTTGCGAATGAAAACAACTGAGGTAAACTATAAACTGGTTTTCTATGGATTTATTTACCTACAACAAGGAAATGTTGCTTTATGATATTGCCAAAAATGATCTAATCTTGGGTTGTGTCTTTTTTTTAGGAACGTTGTCATCTGCTGCTTTGCCTCGTTTTAAATTAGTGTTTTACAAAATTACAAATTAGAATAAAAATAGTCAGTGCTGTGTCTTGGATGTTTTGTTTTGTGTATTTGGATGGGCAATCGAAGAGAGGTCCTGACTGCTCCCAGTGTTTTCTTTTGGTCCCTTATGTGGTCTGTCCCCTTTAAACTAACTACGCTGGTCGTTGTACCCTTCCCCATTGTTGTCCCCGTGTCCTATAGAGTCTATAGGTGGGTGTTGTTCGCCATTCTGTGGATAGGCCGCTGGACCTGGGCCTCCCCCTCCTCTTCCTGCACTGCATGTGGTGTTTGCTAGGGTTATGTGAAACTCACTTTCTTTCACAGTATTCACCTGTTTGCCGTGTGTGTGTGCTGCACCAGCGTGTGTGTGAGCGAGTGTGTGTGTGTTCACAGGCACCGGGGATCCAGAGCACGGTGGTGTATTGCCCCCCCCCCTGTTCCAGTGAAGGTAACCTCCCGACAGATGGCCTACATCCCCCTTTCCCCTTTATTTTGTTTATAATTTCTGGTGGCAGTCTGTACTCCTCTTGTGGGAGAACCTTAATTTTTACTATAGAATTATTTTTAATGATTTTGAATAAAATGTGTTTTTAATGAACTGTTACAATAAATTTGCCCATTCAAATGAAATACCACATCTCTGGTAAATTCTTGCAAACTTACCTGTGTGTGGGAACCCTGTAGCCTCCATACTGTTGAACTTACTCTTGGGGTGGAAGTCCCTAGGTGGCGTAGTCAACCTTTTCATAAAATACTTAAATTGTATGTCCACTGGGTCACA
>CM040757.1:31461-364471 GCA_022829145.1 Albula goreensis | reverse complement strand
AATTCACTTTCAGTATGAAAGCCCTAAAATCCACAGATTTTACCTTAATTTCACATTTACAGGTTATAATTACTGGAAAATTAAACATAAACATGAGCTCACTGTTGAATGGGTGAATGAGGTTTTGAAATGTTATTCACTGTAAACAGAATAAAATTATTGTCTGCATGCGTCCAGATTGTTGTATAATTGCAGGACCCTTTATAACACTATAACACATGTTTTGCCAAGTGTAATATTATTTCATCAGGGAAAATGAATGTCAGGGCAGAGGTGGTTGTTCTGATGGAGTCTTCTCTTTTATGTGGGTTTCTTCCTTTCTGAGTTCATCTGGGGTGTTCTCATACTGTTCAACTACAGCTCATCATACAGACACCACAGTCATGGGTCCCAAGGGGACAGAAACACTCTGCCACATGGAGCAATTTCTCATTCATTCTCCAACAATGTCATATGAGTTACGCGCTGGCAAGGGCCACATGTCAGAATATGAATGGTAGTTTTACTCAGGTTACCCAACAATGTATTTACACAACATTGTTTAGAATGATAAGAAATGAAGATAAATCAATAATAATACCAATTGTTTCAATTGTTTTACTATGCATTGCCAATTTCCATTATTTTGAATATCCCCCCATATATAGTGTGTGTATACATATATACACACAATGTATAGGGAGAAGGACATTAGAAGGAGCCATGCCATACTAGCAATGGTCAAACTTTTGGTGAGTCTGCATTTCCTGGCCTCTGAGTTCCAGTGTGCAGCAGCTGATGCCATTGGGACCTCCTGGTCCAGATGTTTAGGTGTGCTTTCAACTGTTATTTAGGTCATGCTGTGATCTTTGGAATTATCCGTTTATAGCTGGACATTTTACTGAGGCAATCCAGGTTAATTAACTTGAGGTTACAAGACAGCTCCCTAACTGCTATGCCCTACCAGGGAATGTAATTTGCAGCATTGAAGGTATAAGCCCAGGGCATTCTGATCTTGAGAATCTTCTTTCAACTGAAACTTGGGAACATGTGACACTCTACAATTAAACTATGTACCCACTTCCCAAACCATTATACTGCACTGTTGTGCCCTTCCTGGGACCTGAACCGCAAACACTGGGGATATCAGCCCAGCTCCCTAAACATGATATTACACTGCCACCCTTTACGTTTTTAAAAAGAAACTAATCTCCTCTCTTTCTCATCTTCCATTCAATGTACATCTTTGAGTATACAGGGTTTTGAAGCCATTATTATAACATTTTTTTTATATTATTTTGGATTCCAGCTGAAACTTTCAAAAACTGAAATCATGATATATATCTTGTGTTATAACTACATAACCCTCATTTTTCTGTACATCTGTCATATTCCTAACCACACACATTACTGAAGTTGTGTTTGCTTATTTGTGGGTAAACACAAGCTGTGATCTGTGGAAAATTATCGTAATGAGGCAAGCCTGATTCATCCTACTTAGTCACTAAAACTGGTCTCTGTTCATATCCACTTGTTAAATAAAAATTTTTTCCAACCAGCTCTGGAGATGGTCTGACAGGTGGTTGCTTGAGCTTCAGTTGCACGGAGGAAATTCTTTTTCAGAATTTTAGTTGTAGCTTACGCACCTCAGATCTCCGGTGGCATATGTGACATCAATGTCTTGAGGAAATTCACAGTGACGCCATCTCGTCCTGAAACACAAACCATCAGCAGCTGGGGAATTTAAAACTTTCCTTCAGTCCCACTTTGTCCTGCAAATTTAAATACAGGAACTGCCCAGGCCCCTCCTTAAGCATCAATGGAGCAGACCAGGGTAGGAAAGAAAAAGTTCATGGCAAAAACACCCTCTATGTCAAATGTTTTCCATTCCCCTTGAATTACTTTTGTTAGAGTAGGTATAGTACTAGATCTGACTAATGATGAAAATACTGCCAGCTGTAGGACCTAATGTGACTACATATTTAATAGTTTAGTTAGAGAACTACAGCTACCATTGTTCACAGCTAAACTACAGCTAAACATGTCACTTTCTTTATTTAAACTTTTTAGATGGTACCAAATTTTGATCATTGTCGCTTTTTACACTCCCACACCAGCTTCTCTGATGTTATCAAATTGTTGGCAGCAATGTAAGCCTGTTGTGAACCTGCAAAATGCCAAGCACAAAAAGTTCATGAAAAACCTAAAGGCTATACCCCAGCTTATGATTGTTGGTTGTCAGAACCAGTGGTGTGCAGTCAGGGCTAGCAAGGCAAGCAGTGCTTGACTAGTTATAGTTAAAAAAAGAAAGGCAACACTGAATTTGAAGCAATTTCTCTCTTTCTTTACATATGATTTAAACAGCTCTCTGTCTCTAAGGGATTGTCTGATATTGCCGCATTAGTTGCTGCCTCTGCTGGCCGCGGTGCGCTACTGTCGAGGGAAAATTTACTGTACGTGACCGTGTCCCACTGAGAATGACTTGGACAAGTCAAGCGGAGGGTAGAACGGCTTATTGTTCGATGTTTGTGCATGCGCATTATGTACAGTCCTAGGATTTCTGACGGGTGACAGCCTATGGTTTATTCTGATGACAGCACGTAGTCAAGCTTTTGCTTGCACGGCTTATCACCGTTCTGATGCCAGTGAAGCATTACTGCGCCTGCGCAGACGTGTGTTGAAGCACCAAAGCAATTGTTTCAGTAAACTAGCGGTCTTTTCCTTCATCAGCAACCCCGTGATTGAGCCGATGCCTGGCTTCGTTCAGGTCTGAAGGTTTTAGCAGGTTCTCATCATTAACTCGGTCTCCCTAAATTTTCCCTTCTTGCCGCTGTTGAATGAATTTTTTTTCATCAGCAACCCCGTAGCCAGCAGCCAAACATGTGTGAACGCATCGTGGAACAGCTACTAATTACTTCTTTTGCTCGAAAATCATTCAGTGAAAAGAAGAACATCATTGAGAGAGGACGACCAAGTCCCGCCCTACCGGGTTTGACAAATCAAATTTGTCATTTACAAGACATTTTCAGATTAGCATATATGAAAAATCAGCATGGTTGACTGGGTGTGCTAAATTGAACAAATTGTTTTGCTGGCCGTGTATTTTGTTCTTAAATGGAAAAAGTGGCTGGAACAACAAAGGTTACGACGACTTAGGAAATCTGCATGGAAGCATGCAAAAACACGAGTGGACTCAAGTTCATATCAGGAGCGTGCTTGCTCTAAAAACCTTTGAAATACAGGCAGCACACAATCATGAAATTGTATCTTTTAGTGCGAATGGTTTATTAAACAGGTTAATCACAAATTGAGTTTGTGATTTGTGGTTTGTGGGGTGGGTATCTTCGGCTCTGCTTGCCTCTCTGTGAAAGTCACCGCACGCCACTGGTCAGAACCTTAAAATAATTCCTCGAATGTAAACTTTGACCTGTTGTCTTAATATTCCTTGCATGTTATGTACTCAGAATGTTTCTTGTGACCATGACATTACTTGTTCCAATGTCGAATTAGAATGTTTTCTGCATATTCACATTGGGGCAATACTGATCCTTCAAGCCTCAACTGATCAGGAAGAAGCCTGAAAAACCAGTTCTCAACCACATAAAATAATACAAAGAATATATGCAGCAGTACCAATCCCTCAAGCTTCAACCGATCAAGAAGAAGCCTGAGAACCAGTCCCCAACTACATGAAAAAAGGATTCTAAGGGAGGAAAAGTTGACATTGGCTCACACACACAAACATAACCACGCCCAATCCACCCCCTAACAGTTCGCTAAGGTAAGAAACATACACATACATACGTAAATGTCTTTGAAAATGTCTTTATTTGTATTTATCGGTTTGTTTGCAGCACACTGTTCTGTTTTAATGGTTTTGCTGTCTTTTCTCCGTCCTCGTTGTTTGTTGTGTGGAATGCCAAAGCCAAAAGCTTCCGGGAGCATCCTCAGGTCAAAGACCTAAAACCGAGGCAAAGCAAGTTGGGGTGGCTGAGTAGTGCCTGTTCCAAATTGCACATGCGTAATACCGAAGGGAATGGGCAATACCATTGCTATTTGCTGAAAATGGTAAAAATGTAAATAAGAAAGAATAATGAAATGTAGTTGCTTGAAAATTAATGTATTGGTGTTGGAAAATTAAGAACTTCACAATGACAGAATGTAACACCTGCATAGCTGCCTGTTAATTGATATGTTTTAAAGTAAAGGCTGGTATGTTCTGAGGGAGCGGCCTAAAGTATAAGAGAGCCCCATTTTCTGTGTCTCAAGGAGGAGAGAGGAGATTGTGTTTTCCAAACAGAATGTAGTTGTATTGTTAGTTGGTTCTTACTTTGATTGTTGTTTTGTATTATAGATATTTTTTCCTTTATGTCACTGTATGTATTTTGTCACTTATTTTTCACCAATTTGTGCTTTGCCTGGATTACTGTGGTTTGCACTGTAAATAAACATCTCGCACCTATGTGCTATTGCGGCAGAGCCATTTTTTTTGTCGGTACAAGTCTAGGGAGTCTGAGCCTGTTCGGCCTACCCAACAGGAAGCTGTAGCGTTATGCAAAGGAAACAACTCGAGTCACTGGCTGTAGTAGTCCACTGCCACAAGTAGCTGGGTGTTTCCCAGGGGACCCATAAGATCCAAACCTAGCATTTCCCATGGCTCCAATACAGGTATCCAGGTATAACTGTTGTGACACATCAGCTAAATGATTCAAAGCCTCCTTGAAAAGATAGTGGGTAGAAATTCTTCTGTTTTCTCCCTCACTTGTCAGGGAAAGCCTATTCAGTCATGTTGGATGTCGCTATTATCCTCATGCTCTGCCTTCCCAAATAAATAGATTTACAAAGAATGACAACAATCAAGTCAAATCTGGTAATATTTACCCTTTTAACTGGTAATTCATTCTTGCATTTGGAAAATGATCATGATGAAACACATGGTTTAACTTAGTTAGCTTACTCCTGTAGTCTAAATGTTCCAATTCATGGTTTGATGTAAACATTAACTTAGTCATTAGCACAGAACATTTCACACAGATAATTGCATCACAGCCTATGTTTCTCCTGTCCGCATATTCAAGTAAGAATGATGTGGACATCCCCTGATGTCCACTGCCGTCGAGCGCCTCCAGACAGCCACTATATTTACCAAATTGGACTTGTGCAGCGCTTATAACCTGGTGAGAATTTGGGAAGGGAACGAATGGAAAACTGCTTTCATCACCCTATGTGGCCACTATTAATATTTGGTAATGTCATTCAGCTTAGCTAACAGTCCAGCTTTGTTCCAGGCTCTTATTAAGGATGCTCTCAAGGATATGGTGGAGAAATTTGTCTATGTCTGCTTTGATGACATTCTTATTTTTTCCCACAGTGAGGCGGAGCAGTGCTGTCCAGGCTATTAGAACACAGTTTGTTAAGCTGCAAAAATGTCACTTCCATACTTTCATACCAGATGTCCTTCCTAGGGGTCATTACCTCTGCAGCCAGGGTTACCATGGATCCTGAGACAGTGGTAGCTATCACCAACTGGCTGGTCCCATCCACCTGTAGGCAAGTCCACCGCTTCCTGGGTTTCGCCAACTTTTATCATAGATTCATCAGGAATTTCAGCTTGGTGGCCACCCTCATCCTCACGCTGCTATTCCTCTTTCCAAGCTACCCACAGTTAAGCAGATGGCAGAGGTCATGATCTGAGAGGTAGTGCGCTTCCACAGAGTACCTGCTGACGTGGTTTCTGATCGGGGACCGCAGTTCTCTGCCCAGTTTTGCGCACATTCTGGTCCACGGTCAGTCTCTCCTCCGGTCACCATCCTGAGTCCAATGGCCAAACTGAGTGGGTTAATCAGGAACTGGAAAAATACCTACAGTGCTTTGCTTCTGAGAATCCAGCTGCCTGGAGTGATGCCCTCATTTGGGCGGAGATCACCCACAACCAGCTCCACAACTCTTCCACAGGTATGGCCCCTGTTGTGGTACAAGCTGGCTGTCTGTTTCCACTGTTCCCTGACCAGCATGTGGAGGTGGCGGTTCCTTCCACTGGCACAGTCATGGCATGGATGCAGCGCACCTGGAAATCAGCCTGACGCACACTACTTACCTCTTTGGTCCGTTACCATTGCCAGGGCAACCGAAGATGCAGGCCTCCGCCTATCTTCCACCCAGGGCAGAGGGTTTGGCCCTCTACTAAGAACCTTCCACGAAAGACCAGTCCCAAGTTCACTTCACGTTTTGTGGGCCCATTCAAAATTCTGAGACACATAAATCCTGTGGCGTATCAGCTGGCGTTACTCCAGTCCATTCAGGTGAGTCCTGTTTTTCATGTCTCATTGCTTAAAAGAGTTGTGACGTCTCCTCTATGCCCTCCAGTGCATCAGCCTCCTCCGTCCCACATCAGCTGGCTGTTGGATGTATGCTGGGTCGGCCGGGGACTCCAGTACTTGGTCAAATGGAAGGGCTATGGTCCGGAGGAGCGCTCCTGGGGTTCCAGCTTGCCACATCCTCAACCCCGCCCTGGTCCGGGAATTCCATCCGTCCCAACCAGCCTGGACTGCCTGGAGGCAGCTGTAGGAGAGGGGGTACTGTCACACTGGGGACCAATACCAATGTCCGCCACTAGAGGGTGCACACCTCCAAATATCCCTGCGCTCCCAGACCGCACTCACCTGAGACTTATTGTTACGCCTCTGTAAGGAAGGAGTTATTTTATGAGGGAAAGAAAGTTAGGTGACAAATGTGTGTTTTATTGCAGTTATTTCAGATGTGATGAGTCCCCTGCATGTTGCCACTTAGTAAATGATTTCCACCCGTACCACGTTGGAATCCGCTTTTAGTCCAGGGCAACACCGGGTATCAAACCTAAAGGAAACTTCAACAATGAAACACAGACTTCTACACACACTTCCCTATGCAGTTATCAAACAGATATAACAGGTGCTGACAACAGAGTGCAGGGCATGACCAGGTTAGCTCTAGGATTCAGATCCCCGATCTAAGATATGAACGCAGCGGATCTAGAAAGTCGATGACTTGTTGTGGCCTAGGCTTACACCTAGTGGCCTGCTATGTGTCTGGCCGCACCCAGAGGTCGGTGACCGTAGTGCAGTCTAGGCTTACACTCTGTGGTCTACCGCGGTGTCTGGCTGCATACAGCCTAGGCTTACATCCATCAGCCTGCTGTGGTGTCTGGCTACATTCAGAGGTTTCTAGGTCCAGATCAGCTAGAGCTGAGATCCTAGGGAGCATACCCAGCTCGTCTTGTGACAAATGTTACAAGCAGAACAGGATAGGCTGTGGGACCTGGGGCCCTGTATCCGGGACAAACCTCTGGAAAGACTCCATACATCAGTAGCCACACTGGATGCCCCTGGTTCACACACCTAGATGAAATAGGATGAATAGGAAGCATTACTGGAAATAGAAAATGTAACAATGTTTATTGCAGAGCACAAGATCAGTAACCATCATACCATCAAGATGTTACACACAGAAATATCAACAAGACAAGGATAAACAGCAAAATATGCACCCCCCATTGTTCTGGAAATGACTATGGCAGCCAGGAGCTTGTTAAGCAATGCTACCCGAATGTATCACTGAGCTTCCCTTAAATGCCATCCTGAGAAATCCCTTCCACTCCCCAATGTCCTTCAGTCATCCAATAGGATTCTGCCAGAAACACTCTACAACCCTTTTCCCTCTTAGCCTACTGTCATGAGACCCCCCTACAGGAACAAAAGGAATTAAGGGACAATTACTCTTTCACCCCTCACCCTGAATGGATGGGAGAGTCAACAAAATGGCAGTTGTTAGCCGATAACGTTTATGGCAGATGTACCCTTAATTATACCCTCACTTGCTCTCCCCCATTACTCAGGATGAAGTCCCTGCAGGGGTGCTCTCAAGGCTATGTACATACACACTCATTTCCAGACGTGGGTTAACCAATGCAGCAAATTTCAATTACCATCAGTGACTTCTGTTTCATTCTCTTACAGCCAACACTACAGCCCATACCATCTACATGTCCCCCAGTCTTTCCCAGTGTTTATTGTTAATATTGCCTTGAAGTGGCTGCTGGCCTTTATGGTAAATTCCTCTTTGGTAGACACGTGAGACCCCAAGCCCAGCCTTGTCCCTCTCCTTCAGTGTGTCCAGCTGGGCTTTATGGTCCCTAATTTAGAATCCTCCTGTGGCCAGGTTGAGGTCGCCTGGAGTCCTGGGTTCCCGTCCAAGCCCAGAGTGGGAAATAAAATTATTCCTTACACCTCCCCAGCTCCACTTGCCAGTTTCCTGTGTATTTGCATTTTTCTTTTGAAACAGGAGGCTGGTGGGTGGAGCTGGGTTGAGCCGTCTTAGATTGTGGCACACCTGGATGGAGTGTGCTACATGCCGGGTTGTTACACTTATTACTAATTATTTAAACTTGTGTGGTCCTCTCAGTAATTCTTAGCCATGTTCTAAGTTCTCCATGTGTTTTTGTGCCTCCTTTGCTTGTGAGCCTTTCTTTGTCTTTAAATCATTGTTGAACTTCATCTCTGCATCTGTGCTGATTACTAAGTCTGACAAAATTGTCATTTAGGCTACGAACATATAGCCACATCAGGTTATACTTCATTTGGCTATTGGTCAATACATAGATGTATATTTATGAATTTTATAATTGTGTACTGAGGACAGGATCCTTTTCAAACCTGAAAAAAATGAGTTTTCAAAACTATCTGGATACGTGTAGACAAGGCCACAGACTAAACCAAAAGCTACATCAAGATGGAAGCGCTCTCAGGTAAGGGGAAAAAAGCTGTTGTGAAGGTAATGGCCCTGACAAGCTCAACACCACAGTACACCTCCTAAATCCGTGGTATGGCTGTGATGTGGTTATTGTTGCAGCCCTACACATCACTGCTGTTTCCAGTATAAAATGGGCTGTATCAGACTGTCAGAAGCACAGGATGAGAGAAGAGCAAACACTCATCAACAACAAATTAACACTTGTGGCACAGTGGCAGGTGTGGCCACTGAGCCAGGTGGTGAGTGGAAGGACAACGCAACAAGATCTAAACAAAACCTAGCCAACAGCCTTTTATTAAATCCTTTTTGGGGTCAAAGTATTTTCAAAAATTTAGATTTTAAAAAAATACATTATACTCCTCTCCCTGTAATGTTTTCGTGAAACTTTACTCAGAATTAGTGCTTTGTCTATCCCATTCACGCAGAGTGATTCATAAAATAAAGATAATGCTACCTCTGTGCAGCATTGAAGATTAGGAGGTGTTTCAAGGAGGTGTTTAGGAGGTGTTGTCTCCAGCAGATGTTTCTACCAGTGATTTGTCTCCAAGTGGAAAGTGTTTCTACCAGGGCATTGTCTCCAGAAGGTGTGTCTGTCAGTGTGCTGTCTCCAGAAAGAAGTGTTTCTACCAGTGTGCTGTCTCCAGTAGGAGATGTTTCTACAAGTGCATTCTCTTCAATTGGAAGTGAAGGGAACAGAAGCACAGAGCAAAATTTTCAATAATTACAATGTGTGGTCAACATTTATACAGTTAAAGGAAAGGCCAGGTAACTCTAGGAAGAGAGGCCCATATATTGTAACGGGGAACCCTGCATTCCCAAGATGGCAGGTAGCATTTCCAGATCCTTAACAATCAGCGCCATTTGGCTCTGGTTGGATGTGGCGAATACCTGCTGGACTGACCATTGCCTCCTCCACTCTACCATGTCCATCCAGCTCTTGAAAACGAAAAGGAACATGAAAAAGCAGAGCCATGAAAACTTCAACAATGAATACCTGGGAGACCCAAATAAACTGCAACATCTGCAGAGTATTCTGCACAATAGGCTTCCAAAGCATTATCCAGAATGCATTGAAGAACACTGGAAATCCCTGAAAATCACAATCCTGGAGGCCAGCAGGGACATCCTTGGACATAAGACCAAGATACATCAAGACTGGTTTGATAAGAACAACATGGAACTACAGCTACTTATTGCTGCTAAAAGAAAAGCCTTTTGCTCTTGGCAGAGAGACATCAACTGTGGGACCAAGAGATAGGCTCACTCCAAGGCAAAGGCAGAAGTCCAGCATAGGGTACAAGAGCTAATAAACCAATGGTGGACAAAGAAAACCCAGGAAATCCAGCAACTCACTGACATGGGCGATACCAGAGGCTTCTTTAATGCCAGTAAGGCTGTGTATGGGCCTACCTGCCGTGGACTCAATCCCCTATGCTCAAAGGATGGAAAAATCCTGCTGAAGGATGGCGTGACCATCAGCTCCACATAGAGAGAGCACTTCTCAGAGCTCCTGAACAGAAATACTGCTGTTGATTCTGAGGCCATTAACCAGATACCTCAATGGCCCTTCATGGAGCATATGAGTCATCTCCCTACTGAGAAGGAAGTCCTAGATGCCATCAGGAAGCTGAGTAACAACAAAGCTTCAGGACCATATGGGATTCTGGCAGAAGTTCTGAAAGAAGGTGGCCCAGACCTGCTAACTCACATCCCCTCACTGCTTGTTAAGATCTGGGACAGGGAGGAAATCCCCTCTGAATTCAGAGATGCCCTGATAGTCACAGTTTACAAGAAGGGGAATAAAGCAGACTGTGGCAACTACAGAGGAATTTCCCTCTTGTCCACGACAGGGAAAGTACTAACTCACCTACGAGCAAGTAGATTGCTACCATTGGCAGAAGAGTACCAGCCAGAGGGACATCTGATATGGTCCTCACAGCTTGACAACTGCAGGAGGAATGTCAGGAACAAAACCTACCACTGCACATGGCCTTCATTGACCTTACAATGGCTTTTTACTGAGAACCGAGCTGCCCTCTGGTGTGTCCTCTCCAAACTGGGATGTCCGGACAAATACATCAGAATCTTGCAACTCTTAGATGACGACCTGAAGGTTATGGTAGTCTGCAATGGTTGCTCTGTCGGTGCGCTGTCTCTAGTAGGTGTTTCTCTCGGTGCATGATGAGGTGACCGCCAATGATAATGACACATTCTCAAACACTGTGCTGCTTTACATAACTGTCTCCCAACACTAGTAACTATTACACAGCATGGCTGCCAGGAGTAAAGGCTGGTTTAGGCTCTGGAGAAAGATCATGACTGAAACCACAGAATAAGTCATGAATGTTCAAATGTCACTCCACATTGACCGGTGTAGTTGTCATTTGCAAAAAGTATAAACACACATGAGTGAAATTACAGTGATATTTAACAGTCTCCTCAATAATGGTGGCTAATTTAATACATGTCCTTCTATTAGGTGGTACCTCAAAGGAAGGAGAAAATATGGAGGACATGCGTTAAGGAAATCAGTTTATTCTTTACATGTTAATGTGCTTCTTTTGCTAAAACGATATGCAAACATACAGTTTAAAATGTAAAATTACATACTATAACACCATTCAAAAATCTCAAACACACTTTACTGCTGTTGGTCAAAATGTAATTTTATGACAGCTAGAAAGTGTGTGTCTGTATGACTAATTAAGTTAACATTTATGAATTTAAGTCCTTCACCAATCAACTATCCCAACTGCCAAAGTCTGAAGCACAGTTTCATCAAGACAACATGGCAAACAGAAGTCTAAATGTTAATCTGGTTAGGTGTCTGGATGGCCATGATATCAGAGTAAAACTACCTCTGACATCATTTCACAAATGATCTGGGAATATCATATTAGTTATCATGAATTTTAGCAAACACTAAACAAAGCAAATCCATCTTCATGATGGGTGTAGTGAGTAACTACAAATAGCTTGACAAGTTAACATAAGGCAAGTTTAATCAAATGTGCAAATTAGCTTGATGGTAGGCAGTATAACAGCTATCTAATCATCTTTATTGTTGGCCTGGTCACAGCCATATGACCACACATGGTTAAACTATTGTTACTGTTATAATCGTAACATAATACATACATATCAGAAGCTATTTTATTCAACAGTAATACTTACTGATTCAAGAAAACATGACCTATGTTTACTTTCTCATAGAATGTTCACAAATGTGTCTACTCAGGGCTTTTCTGTGAAACAGGATGTGAGTCACAGAGTTTCTACTCTGTTCCTAGAGTGCCAAGCTGTAGGGAGTTGACGCAGACTGAGGCTACCACAATTACCGGCAGGGAAGAAATTTTAACGCTTGCTGGATCTCTCCATGTTTTGTGAACTCAGTGTTTTTTAGTCAACTTAAAGTTGAGCTGATGAGTCAAATGTAACCATTCATCTATGGAATATTTATTGAGGTTTATCCGGTTTTTTTAGGTTTTTGCCATTCATCATGTTCTTCACTCATGTAATGAAGCAAGATATAGGCCAACACTTTCATATGTTTATGGCATACAGGAGAAGAGTAACAAAACAATAATAATCATCCAAAAAATCTTTCAAAATTGTCATATCATTGTATCAAATTTAGAAATATCTAATTCAGAACACTTTTTAACTGGTTGTCTGAGTATGTCACACACTGATTTACATATAAAAAATGAAATGGGAAGATAAAATAATGGAAATATCAAGGGCCTCTGAAGTTTAAAACAAAAAAAAACAAATCTACATGTGTTTTGTTCATCAGTAATAACCACTATGTTTGTGATGTAAGTTATCTTTTAAAATCAAAATTTTAATATGGGAGCTTAAAATATAAGATACAGATAGAGATCTAACAGATTTTGAAATAGCACAAAGAATTGGTTCCCAATCTGCAGATCTGTCAGTCAAGCAAACAGCAAAAACATAAGTGTTGAAATTGTTTCTATTATTTTGTCTATGCAATATGTTACACATTAAAAATGGCCAAATACACATATCAGGTTAATATTGTAGGTTGACCCTTGGCCCACTTTAAAGACCTTTGTAAATAAATGCTTATAATATGGCCACATTCATAAATACTGTGTACATAGGAGCTATCCTGTATAGCTTTGTATGCAGTAAGTGTATTTTCTTTAAATGACTATAGCCTATCTGTGTGTAACAATCTGCCCTATCGGTCAGAATGTTACCGTTTTAACTACTGGTTAAAACTAAATTACCATTCATCAGCATCGTAAAATGTATCTTTGCAGTAACGGACAGATTGACTACCCAGAAATAACAACAAATAAGGCAATAGTTACATTCAATCAGTGTATTTACAAACAAACAACAAATGGCGCTGGCCAGCACTTGCTTTTGCATACGCTCACCCATACACCCACACTCCCACCCCGTTCAGTTTGTGGTTCTTAGCGCGCTTCCGAGTATCTCAAGAAGTATCTCCAAACATTGGAAAGTGATCCCAACAAATCCCACATCCAAAACACAACGAAATAGAGTCTCAGAAAATGGTCCAAGTAATCTTAGACTACGGTGCCAAAAAAATATAATCTCCCTTGGCAGGAAGACCGAAAAACTGTCATCCGTCAAAGAATGAAAAAACTTAATGAAAGTGGAAAAAAAAGGTTTCGTCTCACCGGTAAGATGGAAAAGTTCACCCTACTGCTTTGTTAATTGGGTCCAGTGGCTGTGGTGCTTTTACGTAGGTATATCCTCTTCTCTGTGTTTTTTGGGAAGCTTTAGGCAGGTCCCTCTTGGACTCCCCACCGCACACACTTTTTTTTCCCCCTCACACTTCCGCGCTCCTCACCTCTTCAAACCCGGCATGTCTCTCTCCCGGTTCAGTCAGCTGACAGAGCTTGACCGCTCCTCCGATCAGCTGACCGGGTTTGCCAGGTACCATCAGCTAACGTCTGGCCATCAGCTGATAATTCAATCGACCACCAAATGACATTAAAACATTTAATATCTTCAGGGCAACAATGGGTATAAATGAAAAGAAAAAAAATGGATAACCCTTAATATACATTCCTGTTACAGCCACATTACAGTGCTAGTGCAGTTTTTAAAATGTATTTATTTAAATAAGGTAATACTACAGATACCTATGTGGCCCTATATGTCACATGTGAATACACCCTGCTTAGTGTTTGTGGTGTAGAATTAACCAGTGTGGTACGCAGTTAAATGCTATTGGTACGTAATTGGTGGTGATCATCTATTGGTTGAGCAAAAAGTATATAAAAGGCAGAACCGCCACTAGGGTGGGTGCCGAGTACTCCGCTCTATGCAGAAAGCTATACGTTTGGTGATTGTTATAATAAATAAAACTTTGGTGTTAGACGTAAGTCTGCCGAGTGTGCTTCCTCCTTATCTTAAACAGTTTTAGAACGTATTTTTAGTGTTTATACACGACAGTGTTATTGTGGAATACTATTTTAGTTGTGTCATTGACACTCTGGGACTTAGGGAAAAATTGTAAGTAGGTCAAAGTGATTGCAATGCTTAAAGTTTAAAATGTTGTTATATGTGTAAAAAGGGTATGAACGTAATGCAGAAAGCAGATCTGTACTGACAAACTTCTAACACCATGCTGCTAGGTTTTCAAAGTTTCCCAAGAGTGACATCTGTCACTCAAGCTTGGTAAAACAGCAGACCTACAGCTATACAACACTGTGGCCTGCTCTTTGTTAATGGCAGAGCAAAAGTAAGGGTGGATGGGATTGGATCTGGGAGTTATTCTTAAATATTCCTGTGGAAAATAAAATTGCTGCTCTCTGTGGCCATAGAGGCCAGTCTCAGGAGAGTGGGGCAAGCTGAGCTGGGGGTTAATAGCTCCACCCCCTCTATGAGGGCAGCCACAAGTTTGCCACATGGCCCCACATTTTGGAAAAAAATGTTTTTGTAATTTTTACTAAAAAAAAAATCTAAATTTAAAGTGAAATTTTCTTTGGGGACAGAATTTGCATGGGGATAGCTCTGAATTAATGTGTGGGGCAATTTTCTGAAATAGTGGCAGTGTGGTAAATTAAGCTGAAAAGGTCTGGGGTCTGGTGGCTCAACTAACCCGCCAATAAATCATTGCAGTTAGGTTAATTTCCTAATGAAAATAATAGCACTATGATACATTACCACACAGATCATTTAAGATGTGATGTTTTGCACATTGGAAGATTGAACTCATCATGCCATGCAGCTCTGTGGACGTACCCCTGTGTCCATGTTGTGAAATGGCAGTAGACTGGCAAAAATCAATAATATCCTTGCTCCTGATAACTGGATAAATGAGCATAGCACCTACAATATTTATTACAGATTATTCAGGGTATGTAATTGTGGAAGAAGTGAAGTGGAGCTAAATACCCCTTGTGGGTCAATTTATCTCCTCTTCGGTTCAACTTATCGCTCTCCTTTGCCAAGTCAAGCAAAAGGAACATATTTTATACTGACCAAGGCTTCAACACCCCTATCTGAAATTGGATCCTGGACTTCCTGATTAACAGACCACAGGTTGTCCGCATCAACAACACCTCCAGCACCATCACCCTGAGCACTGGAACCCCCCAGGGTTGTGTGCTCAGCCCACTCCTGTTTACATTGATGACCCATGACTGTATTGACAAGCACAGCTCAAACTGCATCATCATGTTTGCAGATGACACCACAGTGGTGGGCCTCATCACTGATGACAAGTCTGCATACAGAGCAGAGGTGGACAAACATAATTTCATTCTACTGTACACACAGAAATGCATGGCACAGCATGACAATAAAGTCTACTTGTACTTGCATACAATGTTGGGCAGGGGGGCCACACCAGACCGAATTGCTTTCTGTAACTCTGTCATGACTGCGGTGACTTAGCCGGTTTTGTTTTTGTTTTACGTATCCATGTACTTTTGTTTTCATTTCCCTTGTGTGTCTGCCCTGCCCACTGTTTCTATGTCTGTCAGTTTATTACCAATTTGTTTCACTTGCCTGCTTGTTCACCTGTGTCTCGTTTGCTTGTTAGTCCTGTGTATTTATATCCTGTTTGTTCTCTTGATCTCTACTAGTTCATCTCAGTGTGTTTCTCCTGTTTTGCAACCCGCCTTTCTTTTTCTGTGTTTTTTGCCTGCCTGCTCGTTTGGACCCATTTCTGTTTTTATGACTTCATTTTTGGATTGTGTTTTTGATTATTCTGCCCAGATTTACTGGTTTAGACCCATTGCCAGCCTGTTTACTACTTTGCCTTTGGGCTGTGTTTTGATACCTTTGCTGTGGCTTCCTGGTTTTTGATCCTGCCCGTCCCCGACCTTGACTTTTGTCTTTTGCGGCTGCTTATTAAAGGAAAGTTTATTATTCATCTCTGTCTGTGCTTGAGTCCCTGATTTGTGACAATTCTCCACAGCTCAGGTAAGAAGGCTTCAGATAAGAACATCTGTAACTGTTTTTGTCATTACAAATGCAACTGTGGTTGCTACAGTATTTAGTTGACAAAAACCATTAGTTAAGAGGGTAACTGCTTGCTCATCAGCTGCTATTGTTTTGCTAATTAGCAGGGCGTGTACTTTTGCCAGCAGCACCCTATTGTGTCGCTCCCTCAGGTTCTGCCTGTGATATTTCTACCCACCCCTCCAGCATAGTTGCAGAGTGTGTACATTACATTACATTACTGTCATTTAGCTGACGCTTTTATCCAAAGCGACTTACAGTTGATTAGACTAACCAAGGGCCAATCTCCCCTGGGAGCAATGTGGGGTTAAGGGCCTTGCTCAAGGCCCCACAGCAATGGTGTTCTTGCTGTGGCTGGACTGGGACTTGAACCACCAACCTCAGGGGTCCCAGTCATGTACCTTAGCCACTAGGCTATAGGCTGCCCTTCTTGTAACCATGCTGTGTGTAACAGTGTGGTTACAAGAAGACTCAGTCACTCTAAGACAAGGGAGCCCATCTGTGGGAGTCCAGTGCTTTCATTCCTACCCTTCCTCACTTCTTATCATTGCTACCTTGCCATATGTCAGTATCCCACCCCTTTTCAACTGCTCGTTCCAACACAGAAGGCATTTCCATCATCACAGCCCTGGTCAGCGATGGAACATCTCCAACCTCCTCTACCCCTCAGTAACCACCTCTGATGCCCTCACTGTGGCAGGGGGGTTATGGGGCTTCCAGTCTGCTACGTGGAAGGCAGACTTCATTTCAGCATACGCCTCCTTCCTCTCCCTCAACTTTCTCACACTTACAGAGACCTGGATCACACCGGACAACACCGCTACTCCTGCAGCCCTTTCTTCTTCCTTCTCCTTCTCCTTCTCTCACACCCCAAGGCCATCTGGCCGAGGTGATGGGACTGGTTTGCTCACTTCTTCTTCTTGGAAATTCTCTGCTTTTCCTCTTTCTCACCTTTGCATTCGAAGGTGGAAATGGAATCTGTTAGTGTGACATAGCCTGCTAAACCAGGGCCCCTCGGCAACTTCCTGGAAGAGCTGGACTCCCTGCTCAGCTCCTTCCCAGAAGATGGAACTCCGCTGATCCTTCTAGGTGACTTCAACATCCACCCAGGAGCATCCCAGTCTGCTGCCTTTCTCTCATTGCCCCGCTCTTTCGACTTCTCCATTCACCACTCACCTCCAACTCACAGAGCTGGCAACATCCTCAACCTGGTCTTCCTGATGAATTGCTGCTCCTGTGATCTTGTGGTGATTCCTCTTCATAAGTCTGACCATCACTTCATCTCCTCCCTCGCTCTGTCTCCCATTTCTCCCTCTTCTCCCTCCACCCTGTCTGTGTCAGCCCGCCACAATCTCTGCTCCCTGTCACCTTCCTCCCTTGCACATGCCACCGTTGCTTCTCTCTACTCCCTTGATTTGTTCTCTAACCTCCCCACTGATTCTGCACCTCCCTCTCTCCTTTCCTCTCTCTCTTCAGCTCTTGATTCTCTCTGTCCTCTAGTTTCCAAGCCTGCATGTTCCTCTCCTCCTAACCCATGGATGACTGACGTCCTCTGTATCAACAGAGCCGAGCTTTGGGCAGCTGAGAGGAGGTGGAGGAAATCCAGGGTGCCTTCTGACCTCACATCCTACAAGTCTCTCCTCACCTCTTTCTCCTCTTCTATCACTTCTGCTGAAGCTACATTCTTTCAATCTAAGATTCATTAATCCTCAAATCCTCGTCAGCTATTCTCCCTTCTCTCCTTTCTCCTCTACCCCCTTCTCCCCAACCTCAATCCTCCTTCTCTTTGGATGACTTTGCATGTTACTTTGATGGTAAGATTGCAGACATCTGCGACACCTTTTTGTCTTCCTCTCCTCCTCCTTCCTCCTCCTCTACACCTTCCTTGTCCTACTCCACTTTCTCCCCTCTTACCGACACTGAGGTCTCCAAGCTTCTCCTTTCGCACTGTCCTACCACCTGTACTCTTGAGCCTATTCCTTTATCACTCTTCTAGTCTATCACCCCAGCCACCCTCTCATTCACCACCCACCTTGTAAACTCCTCCTTGTCCACTGGTTGCTTCCCCTTCAAGCAGGCTCACATCAACCCGCAATTGAAGAAACCCATCATGGACCCCTCTGTCATCCATAACTACCACCCTGTATCCCTATTCCCCTTCTTCTTGTCCTACCATTGTTATGCTGATGACACCCAACACTTTCTCTCATTCTCTCCCTCTGACTCACAAGTCTCTGCTCGAATCTCTGCTTGTCTGCGGGATATCCAAAGCTGGAAGGACACCCAGCATCTTAAGCTCAACCCAGACAAGTCAGAGCCCCTCTTCTATCCGGCCCCATCCTCTCCTTTGCCCGACCTCTCTATCTCCCTGGGTGAAACCATCCGGTCACTGTCATCCAGCGGCAAGAACCTCGGAGTGGTGTTCGTTTGTGAAACAAAGAAATTTAATACACCATACCTGACGACGCCCATATACTGTGTGTGTGTGTGTGTGTGTGTATGTTTGGGCCTCATTTCCTGGGGTTACCTGGTCATCACATGCTAATGTCTTTCCCTTATAATGTATAAATGTTGACAACACAATATGATCAACAAAATGTAATGTAATTGAACATTTTGCTCCGTGCTTGTGTTCCCGCAGCTGGCTGTGTAAGTAAAGTATCTGTCTTCAACTACGAACATGGGATCCGTCTCTTCATTAACAACGTGGTTGTTTTACTCATTTTGAGAATTTTCCTATTTACTAACACATTTATTCTCTTTCTGTTTCTGTTTTCATTGCGAATTCATCTCAGTTCACTCTTTTCTCTGTGCCGCTATGAGCCTTTTCCCTCAGTGTCTTATTTACCTGCCTGTTACGACCCGTTTCTGTTTTCTAGTTTTTTGATCTTTGCATTGTGTTTTTGTACCTCAGCCGTGTCTTCCTGGTTACAAACTCTGCTTGCCTGTCTCTACTTTGACACCTGAGCCCTATATGGGTGAACCAGGTGCCTGCTGCTCCTTCCTGTCACAGTGCTCCTTGGTGTTCGAGATTCAGCCCTCCACCTTCCCCACCGACCGGGTCAGACTCACATACATCATCACCCTATTCACCAGGCGGGCCCGAGAGTGGGGTACCCACTGATGGTGTGGGATGCCCGCTCTCCAGCCTGCTCCAGTTACACCACCTTTGTGGAGGAAATGTGACGAGTCTTCGATCAGTCCTGGAGTGGAAGAGAAGTGGCTCGTGAGGTGCTCCAGTGCCGGCAGGATCCGTATCAAATTGCTCTATTGATTTACGAACCCTGGCGGCCTCTGGCCATCATAGGCACACCGCTCATCAAAATTACCCACATGACGCCCCAGTGAGTCTCCAGATGTCCGGCAATCAACATGAGGAGACTGACTTAATGACTCACCGCACTGTCCAGTAGACCTGTGACACCCCTGACTCAGTCATGACAACCCCTGGGTAGACTGGGCCCGCAACCGAGTGGCGGAGTGGAGTACTTTCCGTCTCTCCCACTGTTTTAGAGATCCCCAGGTTCCTGCCATTCCAGGGGCGTCATTGGCTGGGGAGCAGTTGGATCTGTCGACCATGCCCCCAGAGTACCTGGTTTCAGTAAGTCCCGTGCTACCCCCTTGCTGCCTCATCATCCCACCATTGACCTCCTGCCAGGCACCTTGCCTCCTCGGGGATGTCTGTTTTTGCTGTCCTGACCTGAGACGGAGGCGATGAACAAGTACATTTGGGAGTCGCTGCCTGCTGGCATCATTCAGCCCTCGTCTTCGCCAGCAGGAGTGGGGTTTTTCTTCGTGGGCAAGAAGGACAGTACCCTCCACCGCTGCATCAACTACTGCAAGCTAAACACAATATTGCGGTCAAGAAACAATATCCATTGCCTATTGTGTCTTCCCCTTTTGAGTCTCTACAGGGAGAGACTGTGTTTTCCAAATTGGACCTGCACAACGCCTTACTTGGTCAGATCTGAGAGGGGGACGAGTGGAAGACAGCCTTCAACATACCCACTGGGCACAACAAATATTTGGTTATGCCTTTTGGCTTAACTAATTCTCCAGCGTTGTTCAAGGTTCTGGTGAACGATGTACTCATGCTGGGGCTGATCATCTACATCTACTTGGATGACATACTCATCTTTTCTCAGTCCCGCTCTGAGCACACTCAACATGTTCGTCACATCCTTCAGAGTCTACTGGAGAACCTGCTGATTGTCAAGGCTGAGAAGTGCGAGTTTCACCAAGAATCTGTCTCCTTCCTGGGCTTCGTCATCTCAGCCAGCAGACCAGCTTAAGGTACAGGCAGTAGTAGAATGGCCCCAACCTGCCTCATGGAAGGAGCTTCAGCGATTCTTGGGATTTGCAGATTTCTACTGCCACTTTATTTGTGACTATGGCTCTGTGGCTGCTCCCCACACCTCTTTCACTTCCTCCACCAGAAGGTTCGCCTGGACCCCGGCTGCTGAGGGGGCGTTCCGGGATCTCAAGAACAGATTCTACTCTTTGCCTATTCTCATGCAGCCTGACCCTTTCCGGCAATTCATGGTGGAGGTGGGTGCGTCCGATGTGGGGGTGGGGGCAGTCCTCTCTTAGACCTCCACGGAGGATGGCAAGCTGCACCCCTGTGCTTTTCCGTCCCACAGACTCATGCCTACCAAGAAAAATTATGACGCCGGGGGCCGGGAGCTGTTGGTTGTGAAGCTGGCATTGGAGGAGTGGAGGTACTGGCTGGAGAGGATGGAGACTACGTTCTTGGTATGGACTGACCACAAGAACTTTGAATATCTGCAGTCCGCCAAATGTCTGAACCCTCACCAGGCACGCTGATTGTTGTTCTTTGCCAGATTCAACTTCACCCTGTCTTATCGCCCGGGTTCCAAGAATGGCAAGCCCTATCCAGGCCACTGAGGAGTCTGCTGAGCAGGGCCCCATCCTGCCAGCCCACTGCTGGATTGCAGTGGTGAGATGGGACATCGAGGAGGCGGTCCGTTCAGCTCAGCGGGTAGGTCCTGCTCCCAGCACCTGCTCCGATAATGCGCCAAGGGAGCATTCAGATACAAAGTGGACACCAATTTAGACAACAGTGCACTTTATTTTATTAACAGTTCATTAAATAACTCATAGATCACCACTCAAATGCTTATTTCCCATATGCCCCCTCCTGGCCACCACTGGATTGTGGAGAGTGACTATACCCTACAATTATTAACAATTAAACATCTAGGTTGCGACCTAACACCCACATAAGCATGCAGAATAAATAATTGCACGCCATTAAGTTGTATGGAAACTGAATAACAGAGTACTGCCAAGAAATCCCAATTAAACACAGCAATTCCCCATGCCCCACATCACAGCACGCATTAATGGGCACACCCGACTCCCCCCACACACAACAGGACCTAAAGCTTAAGTCTACGTTTAAGGAACAGCAATACACTAGGACTATGGCTATTAACAAACAAGGATACAAACAAAATAAGAAAGATACAATTAAAAAGTCTGGAATTCCCTGTCCCTTAGTTGACGATACTCTCCCATCTCTGTCGTCTTCCCCTCCATGTCTGGAGGAATTGTTGTTTGGCCACAGTTCAATTGCCTTTCTCAAAGTTTATGCCTTGCATAGATTAAGCAGAGACTCTCTTGCCACTTGCACTGTTGACATCCACCTCTCCACCCCTATCAGTCCCTCTCTATCTACACGCACTTCCACCCCTCCCCTGCTGTCTACCTACAGGCCAATAATTGGTTCCACGGGTTTCTTCGGCACCAGCAGCCACTAGTCAGCCACAAATGCCACAGAACGTCCCTCCGAAATATGTGTGGATCCAACAGTTGCTCGGCATGATGTCCTCTCCTCCCATCTCTCACAACCCCTCACTCTTTTAAAGTCTCTGATTGTCTCTGCTTACACACAGGTGCATATACTCTACTACCCCACCTCAAGTTAATTACAAACCATTTGTCTTGTCTCCCCACATCGCTACACAAGCATGATGCATGTATTATCTAGTAATGAGCCAATTTGTTTTTGTATTTTGACTACATCAAAACAGTAGATCTGTGTTCTTTTACATTACATTACATTATAGGCATTTGGCAGACGCTCTTATCCAGAGCGACTTACAACACAAAGTGCATTTCTTTGGGAACAAGATTATTAAAGTGCTAGGGAAGGGTACAAGTCTCAAGTGCCAGTAGGGTTAGAAGGGCTGAACCCTATGGATGACCTGTTGAGGGAAAAAGAAAACATAATTAACAGTAGCTCTGGAACAACAATTGTAATCACCCTAAAGGTAGCTACAGCAAACAACTAAGACTAAATCGGAGAGCTAGGGAGAGAAGGAGAGAGGTGCATCCTGAAGAGGTGAGTCTTCAGTCTGCGCTTGAAGGTGGGCAGACTATCTGCTGTTCTGACCACCGTGGGAAGGTCATTCCACCAGCGGGGAGCCAGAACAGACAGCAGACGTGACCGGGAGGTGCAGGCATTGAGAGGAGGGGGCACCAGGCGCGCTGAAGACGCAGAACGGAGTGCGCGGGCAGGTGTGTAGGGTCTGATAAGCTTCTGAAGATAGGATGGAGCCATCCCCTTGACAGCCTGGAAGGCAAGCACCAAAGTCTTGAATCTGATGCGAGCCGAGACAGGTAGCCAATGGAGGTCGGCGAGGAGGGGAGTGACGTGGGTGCGTCTGGGAAGGTTGAAGACCAGACGAGCAGCAGCATTCTGGATGAGCTGCAAAGGTCGGATGGAAGATGCTGGAAGGCCAGCAAGGAGGGAGTTGCAGTAGTCCAGGCGGAGAGTACCGTCGCTTGGACAAGCAGCTGTGTGGAGTAGGTGGTGAGAAAGGGGCGGATTCTCCTGATGTTGTACAGGAAAAATCTGCACGCCCGACTCACCGCTGCGATGTTCTCGGAGAGGGTCAGCTTGTTGTCGAAGACCACTCCGAGGTTCTTAGCACTGGAAGACGGTGACAGGATGGTGTCACCCAGGGAGATGGAGAAGTCCAGCGAAGGAGAAGAAGGAGCAGGAAAGAAGAGGAGCTCTGACTTGTCTGGGTTGAGCTTAAGATGGTGGGTGTCCATCCAGCACTGAATATCCTGGAGACAAGCAGAGATCCGAGCGGAGACCTGTGAGTCAGAGGGAGAGAATGAGAGAAAGAGTTGGGTGTCATCTGCATAACAATGATAGGACAAGCCATGGGCAGAGATGACAGGACCAAGAGAACGAGTATAGAGAGTGAAGAGCAGTGGACCCAGAACAGAGCCTTGAGGAACTCCTGTGGCAAGCGGATGGGGTGCCGATACTGCACCGTCCCAGGCAACCTGAAATGAGCGACCGGAAAGGTAGGACTCAATCCAGTCAAGGGCGGTGCCACCGATCCCCAAAGCAGCCAGCGAAGACAGGAGGATGGAGTGGTTGACGGTGTTGAAGGCAGCCGACAGGTCCAGGAGAATAAGAACGGAAGAAAGGGAGGCTGCCCGTGCAGTGTGGAGAGCTTCACTGACAGAGAGAAGTGCAGTCTCAGTCGAGTGACCGGGTCTGAAGCCAGACTGGTGGGGGTCCAGCAGGTTATTCTGAGAAAGGAAGAGAGACAGTTGATTAGAGGCAGCACGCTCAAGAGTTTTGGAGAGGAAAGGGAGAAGGGACACAGGGCGGTAGTTATGAATAACAGAAGGGTCCATGGTGGGTTTCTTCAATAGCGGTGTGATGTGAGCCTGCTTGAAGAAAGAGGGGAAGCAGCCAGTAGACAAGGAGGAGTTTACAAGGTGGGTGATGAATGGGAGGATGGCTGGGGTGATAGTCTGGAGGAGGGGTGAAGGGATGGGGTCAAGAACACAAGTGGTAGGACGATGGGAAAGGAGAAGCTTGGAGACCTCAGTGTCGGTAAGAGGAGAGAAGGTGGAAAAGGACAAGGAAGATGTGGAGGGGGAAGAGGGGGGGGGGAGAGACAGGCAGAAAGGTGTTGCAAATGTCTGCAATCTTACCAACAAAGTAAGATGCAATGTCATCTGCAGAGAAGCAGGATTGAGGTTGAGGAGGAGGGGGCTGAGGAGAGAGGAGAGAAGGGAGAAAAGGAGAAAAGCTGTCGAGGATTAGAGGAGGAGTTGTGAATCTTTGATTGAAAGAAATTAGCTTTAGCGGTGGAGATAGAAGAGGAGAAAGCAGAGAGGAGAGACTTGTAGGACAAGAGATCAGAAGGCACCCTGGATTTCCTCCACCTCCTCTCAGCTGCCCGAAGCTCGGCCCTGCTGATTCGGAGGATGTCGGTCATCCATGGGCTAGGAGGAGAGGAACGTGCTGGCTTGGAAATTAGAGGACAGAGAGAATCAAGAGCTGAAGATAGAGAGGAGAGGAGAGAGGAAGATGCAGAATCAGTGGGGAGTTTAGAGAATGAGTCAAGGGAGTGGAGAGAAGCAAGGGTAGCAGGTGCAAGAGAGGAGGAAGACAGGGAACTCAGACTACGACGCACAGAGACAGACGGGGTGGGTGCAGATGAGGGGGAAAGGGGAGGCAGAGGGAGAGAGAAAGAGATGAAATGATGATCAGATGTATGAAGAGGGGTCACCACAAGATCGGAGGAGCAGCAGTTCCTCACGAAGACCAGGTCGAGGACGTTACCGGCTCTGTGAGTCGGAGGAGAGTGCTGCAAGGAGAGGTCAAACGAGTGGAGCAGTGGAAGAACGGCAGCAGACTGGGATGACCCTAGGTGGATGTTGAAATCACCTAGAAGGATCAGCGGGGTGCCGTCTTCTGGGAAGGAGCTGAGCAGGGAGTCCAGCTCATCCAAGAAGTTGCCAAGGGGCCCTGGGGGACGATAGATAACAATAATAAAGAGTTTAGCAGGGCATGTAACAGTAACAGAATGGAATTCGAAGGTGGAAATGGAAAGGTGAGGGAGAGGAGAAGCAGAAAATTTCCAAGAAGGAGAAATCAGCAAACCAGTCCCACCACCTCGGCCAGATGGCCTTGGAGTGTGGGAGAAGGAGAAGGAAGAGGAGAGGGCTGCAGGAGTAGCGGTGTTGTCAGGTGTGATCCAGGTCTCAGTGAGAGCAAGGAAGTCGAGGGAGAGGTGGGAGGCGTACGCTGAGATGAAGTCAGCCTTCCGCGCAGCAGACTGGCAGTTCCATAAGCCCCCTGCCACAGAGAGGGCAGCAGAGGGGGTTGCTGAGGGGTAGATGAGGTTGGAAGTGTCCCGTCGTCGAGCAGGGCCACGATGATGGAAGCACCTCCTGCGTGGGAAAGAGCAGATAACAGGGATGGGAAACTGGCACATAACAAGTAGCGGTGACAAGGACTTGGGAAGGGTAGGCACTGGCCTTCCTCCCACAGGTGGACTCCCTTGTCTTTGTGCGACTGGGTCTTCGTGCGACCACACTGCCGCACACGCTGCCGCTAGGCTACGGGGGAGGGTACAAATACAGCAGGGAAAACCGGAGGGAGCGACGCTATAGGCTGCTACTGATGAAAGTACACGCCCCTACTAATTACCAAAACAATAGCAGCCAATGACCAAGCAATTACCCTGTTAACAACTGGTTTTGGTTTAACTAAATACTCTAACAAACACAGTTGCACTGGGGAAAAAACAAAAGGTTAGATGCCAAAGCAAAAGAAGATAAAAACTAATAACCACAGATTGACATGTCAAATGAAAAGGATAAACAAACTAACCTGACAACAGGTTACACAAACAAACGGTACAACTAATTCAATCTAATCAATCTGACAATGAAACAAGTACTTAGCCTGCTCTAGCTGAGACTTCAACAGATCCTGAACACCTGAAGTAATGCACTTGTTCTACCTAGTTACTGAATTAACTAGACAGTAGCTGCATATTTTCTCAGTTTCCCTGCAAACTATAGCAGAGACTGATTTGTCTGACAATAGCCACACTGTCTGACTTTATGTTGTTCCGAACACATCCATAATGCAGTTTATATCTGTTAAACTACTCAGTTTAACAGATATAAAGTTAGCTCGGCTAACTTCAACTCCAGCGGGACCTGTCTAAACTCGGCTAACTAACTCCAGCAGGGCCTCTCTAAATATATACAATGTTAAAGTTACCAAAGTTTAGAGAGACCCTATCCCTTCTGGAGTTAATTCTCAGAGATTAAATAAATAAATGTCATCTTACTTATGGGCCATGAAGTGTCTTAAGCACAACTATGGCCACAGCAGTGTGCTTAGGACATTCGAACTTGAGTTCAGCTCAGCTCAATTTTACAAAAGTTATATAAATTCCAGCAATTTGACTTAACATACATTGGCCAACAGTAGATCCGCTGTGATATACTGAAGGCATTTGAAGGGTGCACAGTATTTATCTAGTTTAACAAATTCCTACAAATATCTACTCAAAAGGCTGATTTTCTATAGTCTTGGAGTGCCCAACCTTCCTGGGCTTCACTTTACAATAGAAGTTAGGCTACAATAAACAGGTTAAATTGTGTGATAAGTTTTACAGCACTATAAAATGTTATTCTCATGTCAGGGAGACAAGGTTTGAATGCTAGAGACAGACTCTGCATTTGGCGGTTACAATAACTTGTGCCCTCATTTTACTGTCTGGCACTCTGAATACAGGACACAATAATGGAGATTACAAGAACCCCTTGTCGATCCAACACTCATGAACCTACATTAGTCAGACTAACTCTTACTCTCTTTGAGTTCAGTTTAAATAAAGATGGAAAATGATGGAATCATTTACTCTCTAAACTGAGCTAACTCTAACTCCAGCAGGGCCTCTCTAAACACTGCTAACTCTAACCCTAGCAGGGCCAGTAGCACTCTAAACTATGCAAACTCTAACATTGTATATATTTATTGAAACTATGGAATAAACATTTTCATTAATGCTATTGATTTAAGTGTACATTTCTAACAAATGATTTCTCCACAATACAACATAGTGATTAAAGTTGAAAAGGTAGACGGTACAACTTAAGACTGTGTGTGTTTAATGTGTGTTTTTAAATGTACCTCACTGAGTCAACACACTACACAGTGAACCCGACTCAGAGATTATACAATCATGAATTGCTCTGAAGTACTACATTTTATGTCACACTGATGTTGCGGAAAAGTCACCACTCAGTGTTTAGAGGTGTAGAGCTTTGTGATGATGCAGCAGGGAGAGCACATAGATGATGCACATAGGCTCTGAAGGGTGACTCCCTTATCAGTCATGCATTAGACAGCTGTGTGAGGATATATATGAGCATACCTGGACATGGCTTGACAGAAATAGGGAAATAGCAGTTACAATATATAGTTTTGAGAGTGCAGAATGATATGAAAATCTGTTCCAGAACAAATCAGTAACCTGTGTTATAGGGGATAATTGTAATGAGTGGGACCTGAACCCAGGCCATGGAAGTGAAAGTTCTGAGTTCTAACCACTGGACTCCCAAGGCACTCAGAAGTTAAATTGATTCAGCTGCAGAGAACCTCCAAGAAGACTCAAAGAAAATCAATCAATCAAAGCAAAACTCAAAGAAAACAGGTTTAATTTACTCTGGAAACAGCAGACACCACAAACACAAGCAAGATGACCTCAAGACTGAGTGATCAGGCTCAAACAGAGCAGGGCTTAAATAAGGTGAAAACAGGCACAAACAATCAGCTGTAAACTAAAATAACAATCAGCACTAAACTCAAGAATAATAGGGTCATAAATGCCCTCTGGTGGTGAGGAGGAGAACCACAGGCAGAGTCATTACAATAATAGAGTAAAGGGGTTCTGGGTAATATGAGACAACCAGAAAAAGCATACTGAATACCTCCACCATATCTTATACACATAAAACTTTCTTTTTTAATTCTATCCCATGTGATCTATCTTTTAAACTTTTTATTACATTGTAAGGAAAAAAACAACATCTTAGCTGTTCTGGCCTCTCTGCTTAGAACACATAAGGGCAGTACCATATAGTGCCAGTAGATGGCACAAATATTTACAAAATGAAATGCTATTACATTTTTTAACAAGTGTAAATAACAAAGTTAAACATGCAAACAAAACCTGGCCCAGAAGAGTGGATTTCTGCCACATTGACACAATCTAATTTGGCATGTCAAAACCCCAATACACTCTATAAAGTTTGGAATCATAAATGACCTCTGCAGGGTTACTGAGAGTCTCATGCCTCACAGTTGAGTCACAGCTCTGAGTCTGCACTTTAATAGGTCAGGGTTAAGGTTTTTAGATCCCACAGGTGGATCAAATTCTCAGTTCATTGAACTTTACAAACAGCTCTGGCAAACCTGTTTAGCAGAGTTAACAATAATGTTTTTGGATCTCATGAAAAAAGTTAGAGAATTTATTTTAGGACAAAGTGTGTTCCACTAGACCAATGACTAATGCAATGAGTTGGCAAAGCCAAGGTGCATCTTGTCTTCTCCAACCCTAAATTTATGGAAACAAAATATCACAGAACAACCATACACAAATTTGCAAAATACAATAAAATGCACTCGTGTGAATATGAAGTGTGAGAAATACACAACACCCTCACCATTAATCAGTGCGATGGAGTCACTTAGGTTGGTAACATTCTTTGTCAAAGTTTTACTTTCTGTTTTCAGTGATTTCATTTCTAATTTTAGCAAAGTTACTTTGTTTCTAAGTATTTTTCTGCTGTCTGTCAACTCCCAGCCACTCTGTGAAATTAAAATGAGTGAGACTACTTCTGGATAAAATCACCCCCAAGCTGTAGCAATTTACTCTCTGTGCAATACTGGCATTTCAGGAATTAAGTAGTTATTGAGCAAATGCTCTGATACTGATGCAAGCAACTGTGGCGGGGCAAAAGGAGTTGCCCCCGCCCGGTGCTGCTCCGCCTGCAACAGTCGTCCCAAACTGCCATTGGGAAAGCGCGGTAAGCACATGGGACAGCGCCGGGTATGCAGCCAGAGCATCAGAACCATGGAGAGCAGCACTGGGCTGCAGACAACGACCAACAAGGCACACCTGCAGCACATCTGCAATCAGCCCAGCTGCCGCTACTCCAGGGTGATTGAAGGACAACAAAAATCGCCCTGGACGCAGGCTCAGGGAGATTGGCTGTCTCCACTCTCGGGGCATACTAACCGGCTCTGTTATCTTTCCCAAAGACTCTGGCTAGCGAAGGCAAGGACGAGTGAAGCAGAGGAGATTGCCTGCTGCCCGCCTCGTCGTTCCTGACTTTGAACTGCCTGATTTATCTGTTTTAGTTGAGTTTGTTCATAGCAGCTGTGTTTCACCGCTGGCTGTACTACTCTTTTTTCGTTATTAAAGCAGGCTTCGTGCCTGACGAAATAAAATGCTCTAGTGCTTTTGCCTCATTGTGCCGCCCCACCTTGCTGATCCTCCCCATTCAGCGTCACACAACATACAAAGGTTAGTACAAGGTTTATTACACCAATGGTTACTATACCATCCAATAGTATATTATATGCTGCATGTCTTACATGAGGACTTCAAAACTCAACAAGAACAGATTAAGCTTCATTATTTGAGCCCTTTCTGTGAACACCACATTGGACAGATATCCAGAGGAATTGTGCAGCAAAAATGATGAAAACAAAAACCAACAATCTTGCTTTGTTTTCAATCCCCTGAGAAAAAAGTGTGCAATCTCTGCAAGAATGGCAATAGAGAAAAAGGAAAAAGACATATGATGGTTTGAGGGCTGTCAATACTGGCATAGAGGGGAAAAAAGCTGGTACGGCAAGGATAGGAGGGACTGCATGATTTGACTCTCCAGTGCAAGTGTGATTGTGTCCCAGTTTTTATCTCTCCAAACATGTCGATTTTAGCAAATACAGGTTATGAACAATGAACTTCCTCATCACATCCAAAAGGAAAAAAATCCTCTCGGTTTATGGATTGTGGCTTTCTTTGAGATGGAAAATAATGGAATCATTTACACAGCCTGGACAAAAAGATTATGTACCAGTTTTTCATGAGCACCAATTTATTGTAGACAATGACAGATGCTGGTTAATAATAGCAAGTTATCATTACACCAAATTCATAAATTACAGGCAGGCTTTGTTTCATAACGGGGTGCCTTAAGCAACTAGTTATCTTACAACCAGTATACTTACACCTAGGGGAACGGGATTATCAGAGCAGAGGACAGTGTCGAGGGAGAGAAGAAATATGGGAGTGCTGGGTCTCCAGTGGCCATGCAACATTAATAAGAAAAAAACAGCTATTGAGGATAGGTGGCATCTCCTTTTTAACTGGCCCAGAGGTGGAGATGCCTCCCATTTCTCATTGGTCGCCAGGGGTGCCCACCACTACTACATCATTGAGGTATGCGGGGGGCGTGGCATGATACGTTTTATCTATTACAAAAGTACAAAAAGGTAAAAAGGATAATAAATGTTTCCCCTTTTCAGTTGGGTTCTTAATTCCTAAATTTTAGGATGTGCACTGATGAGGATTACGTGTACATACTAAAAACAATTTTAGCATCCTTACTAGCATCCGTGGTGTTATTGTGGGGGAAAAGCTGTAAGATCTGGAATAGTTAACATTACTATAATGGGTTGAGATTGAACAATGTCAGTTTTAGATCCTGGAAATCGGTGTCATGGAGGAAACTAGGTTTCAAGGTTTAAATTTTTCCTTTTTCTCTTTTGCTTATGAATCATGTGCTGGTTATTGCATCTGGAGTGGGTCCAGTGCACGGCGGTTTTTATCAGGTGTTACAAAAGCCACAGGTGTTCCGGTAGGCCATAAAGTGACAAGAATGTGCTGTGGTGGTGATAAGGAGGAACATTTGATGCTCTGGTGCATCTTTTCTTTGTTTTACATTTATGGTACAGGAAAGGAAAATGGGGATAGAGGGGGAAATGGGAGATTCTATCGGTTGGCAGGGCAGACTAGTTCTTTAGCTACACATGCAGTCTCTATATCACACAAAAGAAGGTAAGGGGGAAAAGCAACTACAGGGAGATATGCAACACAAAAAAAAGTATTAAGAAATTAAGAATATATCAAAACAAAACATCCAAAACAGACCATATGATAAAGTTTCCACTGGTCCACACTCAAATTAGAACTAAAATGAATACATACAATAAATTATATTACAGAAAAATGTGATGATATGAAAGGCAAGGACAAAATCTCCACACACCTGACAGAATTACTTCCAGTACATAATAAATCTCACAGCAGTATACTTTAAGGATTATGTCTCCACAACATTCAGTGACAGCATCGTAACCATTTCAGACATAATAAATAACTTATGATTAAAGACAAAAAACAATAAATATGAAATTATATAATTCCATTTGTTCTCTTAAGTTATACAACACTGAAGGAAATATTAAAGTACAAAGTAATAATATTTACATGTGCAAAACTGAAATGAAGGGAAGGGCCAAGAATAATATTACATACTGTGTATCTGTCTTTCCAGGAGTCCTTGCTGTTATTGAGCAAGTACTGAGAAATAGCAAAGTCTAAAAATGTTAGTGGTCAGTCACCCATTTTCTGCGCTGTAAAATTAGAAATACAAAAGTAGCCGCTTTTTAAATGCAGCAGTAAATGTGAAATTTAATACATGTTGTCAAGATAAATCTATGAACATGTACATTATGGGGGAAATTCTGACTTGAGGGCGCTCAGCGTTTTTTCCGCGTGAATAGTTACGCGGAACATACACCCGCGAACATGACTTATCACGAATTGCAAAGCTGGATATCTGATGTAAGGTGAACACAGTATCGGCTTCTCACATTTAGCTGTTATCAGCCTCTCAGTCCGCTATGTCAATCTATCCAATAAACAAACAGTTAGTCGTGCTGAAAGATTATATTCATTCATTTCAGTCGAACCAGCAAGGACCCATTTCGTGTATGCCCTCTGCCTTGCCGAGACCACCTGGGTAATTTTTCTTGGTGAATCAGAGCATGGCAGTGGATAACGTGGATGAGGTAAAAGACGAATGTCAGCATAACACCCCTGATCGACTTTAAATTTGTTCAAGACGGAAAGAGCACGGTTAGGTTCTCATTTGAAATAAACTGCCTATCTTGTCATTTGATAAATACACGGTAAACTACATGTTTATCGTACTGAACGCCTGCTGCTAGAGACCGCAGTTTCAGCTATAGTCCAGGGAAGCAATGTATATTTGTACTGCAAAGTCGCCGGTGTTTTATCTGAACAACTTGCAAAACCCCTTTTATTTCTGTTTTGTGTCACTTTCCCTGATATAAGTGTCACCTCAGCTTCTTACTTTAGGTTAGCAAAAATGATCTTTGGTGAATGAAGTAAATAAAATCACTGAGGTTTGATAAACAACGACGGTTTATTTAACTTGCATACATTTTACACCATGATTTATCGTTGAACAATAAACATTGCTTGATATCATACTTTATAACGTACTGAGTATCTAAGGTGAATAATGAATTTGTTCGAGAGTTAGTTTTACTTGACGTGATTATAACATTTGTATTGTAATATGGTAAGTCTTGAGATCTGTGAATTATTGTCCGTGCGTCTATAGAGCTTAAAAAGCACAAGTCAAAAGCGTTAATGAGTTTATATTTATTTGAGACGAGCGGACTGAGGAACACGGACCGAAATGCAGCCATGCATTTCAAATTCAACAACTCTATTGTTGGCGATGGTCAGAGCCATACATTTCCGTGTTATCCTGTTATCCAGAAATAATTTAAATGATTTCAAGAGTTATCCTACTCCATGCAATAAGGCAACACTTAACAAAAATGTAATTTCAAAGTCTGACCGATAGGAGTGCACGACTTAATACAGGGTTGTGCTCCGCATAGGATACGCACCCTGAAAATCTGATTAAGTCAAAGTCTGAATCCGCATAGAGCAGGGGTGTCAAACTGCAGTCCTGGAGGGTCGCAGTGGTAGCTGGTTTTTGGTGTGTTTTAGCACTTAATTGATTAATTAAAATCACTGGTTGGCTACAGAGTCCACACACCTGGTTTCCAAGGCCTAAAATGGCTGCCAATCAAAAGGAAAGAACAAAAACCCGCAGACACTGCGGCCCTCCAGGACTGGAGTTTGACACCCCTGGCATAGAGGGTATTTTAATGAGAAACGCCCCAATTTCTATGAATCTCCACCCCAAACGCACAAGTCTCCCAAGCTCACCTAAAGGTTCATGGTCAGAATACGAACAAACACTGAAAAGGCGCGCAGGGGGTCAAAAAAGCTCTTAATTCGCGATGAGCGCGGGTGTGAATAGACCCCGATGTGAATACTCATTAAAACATGAACTTTGTTGAGTTTTGGAGTATTTTTGCAGGTGGATGAACTCAATGTGTTCATCCACTTGCACAAGCAAACACTGTATAGCCTATGGAAGTACAGTATCATGTCAAAACACAGACTAAGGCAGGGACAGCCCCCTGCTGACTTTATTCAGAGCCCGCTAGATGATGATTTGCTGGAGTATTGCTCTTTTGCATATATAGCATTACGCCTCTTACCATTTTATACACTCAGAGTCTCAGGGGAGGACGGTGTGGAACAGTGTTTAGTGCCCTCGCATGCTAATCCCATTTGGCACCAATACTGACTTTGAAGAGATCTGCCGCTTTTCTGTGTTCTGTTTCTTTTTCTTCTGATGCATGTAGGAGTCCACCCATTCCAGCACTATGTGAAACTCCCCAATGGCTTTGGAGACACCATGGCTCTTCAGCTGGTAGAGTTACATGGGGATATTAATATTTTAAAATGGCATATTGTGCCACATTCATAACTAAGGACTTTGTTAGCAACAAAACAATGTATGTAGCTGCCAGAGATGTTCACAAGTCATCAAATGCAAATGAAGTCTCAAGTCTCTGAGGGACGAAACAGAGTTGAGTCTCAAGTCATTTTAAGATGAGTTGCAACTCAAGTCTCAAGTCTGTGTATGTGGAACTTAAGTGTGACTCCAGCCCTCAACTCTGGTAGCTGCTGACATATACCTTTTATCTGGACACTGTACATAGAATAAAAGAATGTTTTCTGAATTAAAACAGACCGTTGAGCCCATCTAGGTTCATGCTTACTTTTTGGTGAAAGGCTGCTTTTGGTGTGTGTCAGTACACAATTAATTAATTTAAGTATTTGATTGGCTAAAATCCACACTCCTTATTGCCATGACCTCAATTGGATGCTGATGGAAAGAAAACTAGAAAAACCTGCAGATGCTTTGGCCTTCCAGGATATGAGTTTTACGTCTATATTACAGAGAATCCAGGTGGGATAAGGGTAATTGTTTTTACTCTATGAACACAACTGTACAACCCAGTAAACTGTACCACACAGTACTAAGTGTGTTTGTAAATGAGGTCTTGATATCGCTGTGAAATGTGCTGTGAAAGCATGCATGAATGTAGCCTTTATTTTGTTTGTTTCACCAGTTTGTGTACTGGTGTTGGAAGGAGTAGCACAGGTGTAGTACTTACCTTAGTAAAGGTCTTTCTCATTTCTCTGATGCGCTTGCGCTCTCCTGAAGCTAGCACACTTGGATAGGGTCCTAACTGTAACAGAAAATATTTAGGAGGAATTTAGGGTGGAGAGGCAATGAGAAATAGGAAATTCTTTGATTTGTATTATTTCTGTCATTCAGTTTCAAAAAGTGACATCCTTAATATTACAAAATTTTAAAATTATTTTAAAGTCTACCTGTATGCAAACATAACTATAACCATATCTAACTAAGACAAACACACACATTCAGGCATATGCTATTTATAATGATAAGATAACGACAGTAATTAGACTTAGGTGTTGTCAAATACAGACTTTGGCTTTTCATATTTCGTTTGACTTGGGATAACTGGGAAATTAATTCAGATCGAATTGAACCAAGCCGTAAGAATGGATGCACACGCACACAATGTTCGACCTCCCGTCCCAGCCTTGACAGAAGAATTGGTATGTTTTTCTGGCTCTCAGCTGTTAGGGACACTTTTCTGAACACATCCCGATAGAAATCCAGAATCTCCTTCAAAATGATGATGCCCTTGGATTTCTTTGAAGGGAAAACAAGTTCATTATTCCATGCGTCACGCAAACATACAAAACCTTTTGGGTGACAGCAAAGTGATTATATTTTAACCATGCCTAAGTAAGGCAATAAAGTCTACATGGAAGTTCTGAAAAGCCTCTTACCTTCATTGATTTTCCGAACTTGGGTATAAGTTGCAAATGTTTAATATTGTCATTCTGCAAAAGAGGTTTGTTTAAAATATAAATAGGATGCTTCATGTATTTTAAACGAATTTTCTACTACATACACGTTGGATACTGATGGTTACTCACTGGTAAAGATTTAATCAAATCGCTTGTCATCTTGCTTAATTCCTTTAGCATCTTTTCAGGTACGTTCCGTCTGAGACAGTCCCGAGCTTCGCTGCCTCCAGCCGATGGGGCGCTTTCACCTGGGTGATGAAGCAGTAATGCCATGAGAGACAGTGATAGAGTAAAACCTGTGCGCATTGTATCAGGTTATTTCAGCAATAACTAATTTTCTGGTTATGTCGCTCGACGCTGGATGTTAAATTGCTAGATTACCGCTGTACACCTCTCTTTTGCAGTCATACCTCTTACCATTTTATACACTAGACCTCGGAGAAAAAAAATCCCTTACGAATGACGTGTTTACTGAAACCGATCAGCAAAACTTACCGAAATTCTGCATCTGAAGTTTCCATTATGATGCCACATAAAAAAAAACATAGATATTCTCTTAATGAACTTCATTGTACGTTTTCGCATATGTCCCATGTTACTGACCTGTTGTCTTAATACAGCAGTGTTATAATTTTAGTGGCAGTTTTACTCTGAACGTTAGGCTGGATCAAAACTAGGTTACAGGCTTTTCTGAGTAATGTTTTTATCAACAAAACAAAAATCGCAATAAAACATTAGCATTACGTATTCTATAGTATTTATTTTGTTATGCAGCTGTTACATATTTAAGGAACGCTTTTTTTGTTATTGCACTTCATTACTGAATGTCAGTCTCTCTAATTTAATTAATGCAGTTTACCATGCCTTTATATTGAAGTGCAACACACCCATAAAGAATGCCTTGAAGTATTGTAATTTGTGACGTAATGGTGTGATTTTCTAAAATACACAAGCATTATATTGCATTAATACAATGTTATATGAATGCAATGGAGTCTTTGGATACTTTTTTATCTCACAATGCATTCGAACAATGGATTTGAATGCACTGGGAATGTTTCAGGTGAATTTGACAGCGTGTGACCAGGTTAAATATTCAGATGTTATTCGTAGTTGACTCTGTTTCTGTTTTACAGCCTGTTAAATTTTAATTTGATTGCAAGGTTTTAATGCTGCATTGTTACTGATCAGTAATCATATTATGTCAAATAATGAAATAAACTCTTATTTTAGTCAGCACATAAACTGAAAATGGACTGTCAGGTTCCATGAAATCAGTAGTATGATCTTTCTAATAGAAAATAATCTTTTGCCAACTATGTTGTAAAAAACAATAGAAATAGAATTTTTTTGTTGGTATAGTTATTCTGGGTTTTTAAAAAATTATTTTGTCAGTGCAGCATGAATGTTACTGATTGGAATCATCCCAAATGGCCAGGAAGCACTCATATTTCTTGAAAACCTTTGAAGGGCACGCTTAGTGGTGGGTGACCCACACTGTGCAGTCAAAGTTGTGTCATTTACCCAGAGGTGTACAATCCAGCGCAAACTCAGTGGGCAGTACAATGGCCTCAGTCCCTGAAACCCACTCAAACCAGGTCAGTACCTCACATGTTTTAAAAGAAGACATTGTCTGACCCAGATAGCTTCTGCACATCAGTCTATTCCTGTGTTTCACATTGACTTAAAGCCACAGTTCCAACGATACCTTCCCCCTCTGAGTTCACCCTCACAGGGTGAACGTCAGCATAATGTCAGCAGCACTGCCTGTGTCGAAGATCGCAAAGCACACCCAACATCTCACTTTGGCCTATTTTACAAGTATGTGAGTGCTAACAGATTAACTTTCCAGTACAGAGTGCAGCCTTTGTGCTGCATCTCGGCCTGTACTCTTGAAGAGGATCATACCTGGATGTCACGTATCGTAGTTATTCACCTTAACTAGTATCATCAATTGTATTTTTTATGCATGGGGTTGATTACTTGTCCTCTGGTTTCTAGAGTGTTTTTATTGAATAGCTTTGTTTTAGTGTTTGACCCAATTTCGGTCTACTCTTTTATCACCCACAGAATGCCAGACTGTAATTACAAGCATGGATTGTGCGTCCTCCACAATGACTCCACCGGCTGCTTCTTATTCTCACCCAGCACTCCAGCCTGATGGCAACAAAGGTAAATTTTGAAAAAATAAATGAGTCTTTCATTTATTAATGCAATTAAATATTAAATATTTTCTTTACTTCATGATGTCTCAGTCTTAGTTTGGGTTAAGACCAAGGTATATTTCTCTCAATATTTCTTTATTTTGTGCTTGGTGCAGGGATTTTCATTTTAGTGTATTCCCTCTTGCTTATCTTGTCTCCTTTTCTTAAAAGCATACCAAAGCTTGTTCTGTAAAGCGCAGATCCTCATGTCTGAGTTTGGGTGAAGGTGAGTATATAGTGCATAAAATATGCATGAATGCAGTCTTTAGATGGGGGCAGCAATTGAATATGTATCAACCACAAAGCATTCTTTTGCCTTACTGTGCATTTAAATGCATGAAAAGAGAACACGAAGCAGAGAGGAAATGCGTCTGAGGTTGCCAGAGTTGGCCTGCATGTAATTTATACAGATGAGTCATCATTCTGAAATTACAGTCCACATCTGTGACATCACAGCCACAGTGCCTACATGTCAGTGTCAAAGGTGACATTTCGGTATACTGCATGGCTGTGGGTGGAAACTTTGGGGAACCCTACTGCCCTTTTCCCCCAGAATAAGACAAAACAAAATTAGAATATTTGGCTCAAATCTTACCTTCTACCTGCTGCTCCATCACTGTCCACACCCCTGCATATCACTGTCAACTCAACTGCGTATCGATGTCCACACATCTGCAAATCACCGTCGACACATCTGCATAGCCATCATGCATCCCTGATCAGCCATGTCACTTCTATGTCACAGAAGAAAGACACAAGGTAAGTCTAGGACAGAATCCACCATTCACATTATCCCAATAGCTATTTACAGTACTAATAGACTGCTTTCCTTCACTTACAGTATTTTGGAAGCAGTGTCACTTTTTTGATATAGCAATGTCACTTCTTTTACCTTTGCCAGATTCTGATCCCTCTGCCAGACTCAGACCCCTCTGCCAGATTCTGATCGCTCTGCCAGACTCAGACCACTCTGCCAGATTCTGACCGCTCTGCCAGCACTGCCATTTGCCCTGCACCCATAGTAAACCAGTGACCAGCTCCACTTTTCACCACCACACACACCCCATATGCACATGAAAAGGGTAAAGGAGAACCAAAAAGAAACAAAAACATTAACTGAAACATACCTGCTCCCACATGAGTGAAAAAGCTGAAGCTCCCAAAGGGGGCAAAAGCAAACAGCTGAGCAGGGGTTGCCTTCTCAGTCCCTGCCATGGCAGTCATCAGGTATGTCCAACTTCCTGCAGCAGAGCCTGCCACTGCTATGAAATAATTAGCATTGAAGGTATTAATTACATTTGCTTTATTCTAATATTTGGGGTATTGTCATGTCTGTGCCCCACATGGTCCTGCTGCATTACAACCTGTGCTTAGGCTGAAGCACAAACTAGCCCTATCTCTTGTAAGCAATGTAAGCTTCATTAGTCGTCAAAGATAACATTACACATGGCATGCACAGAAAGACTACATGGTTTCAGTGATTGTTAAATACTTCAAAAATCAGAATAATATACTTTCACAGTCAATAATTTAAAAAGGCATTGTGGATCAGTGCACTGCAACTGTTTTTAATGTGGTTGGTAAGACTCTAACAGAATATTACATTGCAGTCATTTAGCAGATGCTTTTAGCCAAAGCAACTTAGAGTTGATTATGGTAACCAAGGGCAAATCCCCCCTGGGAGCAATGTGGGGTTGAGGGCCTTGCTCAAGGGCCCAACAGCAATGGTGTTCTTGCTGTGGCTTGAACCACCAACCTTGGGGGGGTCCCCATGTACCTTAGCCACTAGACTACAGGCTGCCTGAATAGGAATAAAATAGGAACCCTGGAGCCTGTCTCTTGCACACTAAAAATACGTAACAATTAAAAAACGGAAACAAGCAAGGCGAGTTAAAGGGGTATTTTAGGAACTTGTACTGTAATCTGATTCTGTTTCCCTGGGTCTGTAAACAGGTCATTTGTTCCCCAGGTTTTGAACTGCCACTTGGAGCTTACAAAGGAATTCAACTGAACTGGGGAATTCTGAACTTTCCCTGCAGGTTTATCTCAAACACGCCTACTAGGAAGTTTACCTGGAACAGGTGTCTGTGATCAGGTTTCAACTTCGTCAGCCCTTATATTGAACAACACAAAACTCACAGACTGGGTTTTTCCAGGGGGCGTCATTGCTCTGAAAAGATCACAATAAAACAATAACTTTATTTTTAAATAAATATTACATGATAAGTAGTGACAATGATTTACTGGTAATGGTCCAGATATGCAGGCCGCATTCCCTAATGAGTCACTGGTGAAATATGGTCAGACATGACACTCGCCCTGATATTTAGACACCCCACACATTGAGAAATTCAGGGATTATTTTTAATAAGAGCATCTCTCAAGGGTGAGGTGTTTTATTTCATGCATCACTGACCAGGACTCAACTCTTATCCCCTCAGTTATTGTGGGCTACTGTGTTACTCCACTGTAAATATAAACAATAGACATTCATGAAACATGCAACACGGGAGCAGCTTAGTTGGGGAATTGGTTGTTTTGCCAGCCAGTCTGCTGGGGAGTCAGTACTTAGTTCAGTAAGGGACATAACCTGCTTGAATGAGCTGCGTGTGTGGGCATGCCAGCCAGAGTACAGCGATGTTGGCCGTGCTCTCTCTCTGTGTGTCTCTTCCCCCTTCCAGTGGTTTCCACTCCAGTCATGGATGCCAGGTGGCAGAGGTGGTGGTCCAGCAGAAGAGTGAAAGAGAAATCTGGCCAGAGGCTTTCTCTCCCTTCAGGGATTGGTTACAATGACCACAGTAAGTCAGCGGGTGTGAGCCCTCATGACTGTGCTGTTTCAAGGCTCACATAGTGTAGTATAGTGTAGCATTTCCACAGACAACACCCTCATTTTGCATCACCATGCATGTCTCCCTATGTCCTTGAATAAACAACAACTGAACTGAAGACTTCATGGCTCTTTGTGTGCTGACCTTACCTGACCCAGAGTTTTTCCCCAATACTACTGATGGACAAAAAAGGCAAAGCAGAGCCCACTGGAATACATTCTTATTGGTTAATACAAGGAGTAGCAGTGCTACTATTGGGAGAAACTGTATCTCCATTAGTATCGGATACTTCAGCATAAGGTCAGAGGGTGCTTAAGTTACAATGAAAACGAAATATGAGATGGGGGTATACGTACTGATGTACTTTCCTCCCATGTTCTTGTAACAGCCAGCACTAATTAAACTTTACATAATGTTATGTCCCAGGTTCCTATAAAAGCTAATGTTCATTAATATTGTGACAATCCATGGCTGGGGATACAGCCAAATTTATAGGGACCAAAGGTTTGCTTTTTTTCTGTACTGCTGAGCTAGATAATCACTGTGGTGTGAAGAGAAAATGTGGAGTAGCTCCCATGTTCCTGTATAAACTAATGTTACTTAATCTTAATTAAAGGTTCCATAAAATTATACTTGTATTCTCCCTGCATCAGGGCGTAGCGCATGTCCCTCTGAAAACTGGGCATAGCACATGTCCCTGTAGGTACAAGTACAGCCTCAGATGCGGACGTAAAGTTCAAATAATATTTATTAAGCGAAGACAGGGCAAGTCCAAAATCCAAAAAAGTGTCAGGTACAAGCAAGGGTCAAATCAGGAAGGCACAGCAGTGGTACAGAGACATAATTCAGGAGTCCAAAGTATAAACAAGCAGGCAGGGGTCTAAACCAGCACAACACAACATTACTGACAGTCCCTCTGATAAATGAATTACCTCAGTGTTTGTTGGATGAATCCAAATCTGTGTAATGTGCCATTTGAATGAATTTCCTAAGTAAAACCGGACCCTCTGACAGTCTGTCACTTCCACTTGGAGCCGGACCTCGTTTGTGCGAGTAAATAATCTTACGTTTTGGGAAAAGTTTTATAAAATGTTGCAGTGCTTCTCTATTTCCCCATGTTAAGTGGAGTTGAGACTTTATCTACTTTTATTCCTACAGCTTCTAAATGGCCCAGAAGGAGGTACATGAGATGCACATCTAACACCAGACATTGCTACTGCAAACCTTTTGGGCTATATTTGAACCATCTTACCATGTAGTCCGAAGCAAATGGAGCAAGTGCATTGAGGGTGTGTCCAAATCTGTTTTCACAAGATAGACAACACAAAAAATTGTTCAAAATATCCAACGTAAGTTACAAAATAGGTCTGACATTGTTCTGTGTTTGGATGTAGGAGTGTCCTAGGTGTAACATGCAACAAATGAATCAGTATAATCTCAAAACCACTTGCAAAGCCACCTGCAGTTGCACCACAGCAGGTTTCACTTAACCTGCCAGTGCAGAAATCAGTGGGTTCTAACTCACTGCTAAGCGGCAGTACCCAAAACATAAGCATCTTTGCTAGTTTCAGACCAGTGCAGTTATTGCAGTTTCCCATGAAATTGACCCATCTTGGCATACTATTGATGTGAATGCAATCATTCCAGAATTGTTCAGTTCCATGAAAAAATAATATGCCTGGGATGAAAGCATGGTGAACTGTTTTTCAGCTTCCTGAATTGTACCCCTTTTTTGAGGCATAGGTAAGGTGTAGCAGGCTAATCAAGTACACTGGTCACTCATTCTCACTGTTGTCCACTTTCATAGGTCTTATTTCACATCACATTTTTATTTTAGATTTTTGGATTAGCAATTTAACCACAGTGTCACTACAACTACAGGGAGAAAAAAATTCTACTTTGTTTATGCTTACCCATGTTCTTATTCATCTCTATCTCATCTTTAACAGAGAGTCTGAAACAGGTTTGTGTCAGCCAGGGCTGCAAAATGGGAGCAACTTATTTCAGCACCTCAGTTATACATTATTACAGGTGAATAATGCAATTTGCCAATTTGTTTATGCTATATATTTATTCAGAATTAATATAGGGGAGGCTTGAGGCCCATAAATATTGGCTGGGGGGGCAGATTTGGCATTATTTGTCTAGACATATTTATTGGGAACCTCATAATTATTTTTCAGAGAAATTACACCCAAAAAGTGCCAGGTAACAAGTTTTAGAGTGTAGCATACACTGGGAACATTTGCTCCATTTTCCTTATAACAAAGAATTTATATCCAAAGCATAAAATACCCAGATCCTTAGAATAGCTGGACTGTATTTTAAAGTAATTCATAGCAAACTGTAAAGTTCTGTTTTGTTCAGTTGAGAATTGAGTGTCTGTGAATGTGTGCATGTCTTTTCCAAAATTTTTGGTAAATAATTCTCTTTAACGGAATATTATGAAATGTCAACCTTAAAGATTTATTGTGCACCCACAGATTAAATGTTAAACATTACAATGGGACTGGCTGACACATTTTCTATGGTCCTGCTGAATTATGGATGAATTACACAGGCACTGACCCCATGGAAGAGGCTCTGCTCTGTCTCATCTTCATTTTTGTGCAGGTATAACCTTGAAAAAACTTCTCAAGAGTTTAAAATGGTGGTTCCATCAGTAGCACTTCTTAAAGTTGTTTTTAGGTTTTGTATTTTTACTGTATGTGTCATTTTGACAGTAATTCTACTGATGTTTAATGCTAATTAGTCATTGGTAATGCTTCCAAAGAGTTTTTATTTAATTTTATAAGAACAATGTTGTTTCATATACATTTTCTGAAAACTAAAATTGCACAATATGCACAAAAACTAAATATTGCTATTAAATACCAATAGGAGTGTAATATATATGTAATTTAAAAAATCCTCAAGTGTTCACATTCCTATATGCTTCTTAATTGAATATGAATGCATATGAATACTTATTTAAAATATGAACACAAAAATAAATATAGAAAATAAATATTTGTTTTCATTAACACTCACAATTCATAAATACCAAAAAAATATAAATTAAACAAAATTACACAGAGATCATAAAATAAAATGTTTCTGTACTCTTACAACAGCATAATATTCATCACCTCCATGTATTGTACACAATATGAGAGACACTAAATTAAATATCTTAACAAAAATAAATTATATCATTTTTGTAACAATATAAATGACCAGATCTTATTCATTTTCATGGACCTGCCCTCAGCAAAACAGGGAGAGATCAGTCACCAGACTTTGAAGTTCTCCGACAGCTTTGTACAGTCCATGCTTCCCCATCTGAAATGTTCAATGTAAAGGTTACAACTCTACCAGAACAACTGAAAACAGTAATCACAGCACAGCAGCAGGCAGTGAGGCTGTCTCTCACAGAAGTAGTTCAGCATGGGTTTGACTGATTTAGAGGGTGTGTATGGACACAGGATGGCTCAGGACACCCTGTCTTACCTTGTGGAAATCTTCTTGGAACTGCCTGATGAGCTCCTGGTCATTCCCATGCATTACAGTCTAAGGCAGTCGGGAGAAAGGAGGTTAGAGGAGGGGGGGAGGGAGGGTAGGACATGCTAAATACATGAGTCACTTTCACTGCAGGACATGCATGTGCAAAAACGACTCTGTGTCTATTTATTATCTGGGGTCCCAAGTGTTGCAATCACTGACAGTTTTGGCCTACATTTGACATGGGTCACATATCACATGGACCTGTCTGCTTCAGGCCTGTGTCTTGTATCACCAACTGTGGGCAGGCTCAGGCTGGACACCCCATCAAATGTTTCATACTCACACAGCCTCGTTTTTTCAGGTCCTGACTGACTCTGTTCAGGTCTTCTCTCACAGACACAAGGTAGGGAAGATTCTCATTTGTGTTCAGTATGTCTGAGACGTAGAAATCCAGGATGTTGCCATAAAAGCAGCACACATTCTGTGGAGACATGTCATAATCACCAGGCTGTAGGCAGTAAAGGAAAACACAACAAAAACAAAAATGTTCTGAAACACAGACAGACCTGAACGTTCCTTACTTACCATACTGTACACTATCTGCTTTCGGAAGTGAAGCAGCCTCCTGGAGTGATTATCATCCCGTAATTGTCCCTGATGAAATTATTTAAAATGTTATAATAAAGTAAACTTTACTACATTAGAAATTAACTGCCTTGTACAACTGAGTTTATTGATTTGCAGGTGACCATGATGAAAATAAATGACCCCTTGTGAAAATTCCTGTGAAAGGTTTGCACTTACAGCTTCAGCAAGCTTTGAGATTTTCTGCTCAGTTTCGGTATTCTCCAGGGGGCTGAGGTGCAGGATGGCGCTGGCACCAGCAGCTCGGCAGAGACCGCAGAACACCATGAAAGAAAGGAGAATGGACCTCATGACTGGGCTGGAGTTAATGTTGTAGCTTTCAAAGACAGCTTGTAAATTACCACCTGAGGAAACAACAGAGGAAGAATTTTATAGCATTCCATACAAAATCAATCAATAATTAATCAAAGTAAGAATGTATGCTGTTGAAAATGAGGAGCTTACATGAAGGGCTTGCTGGGTTGTTCGTCAGTGCATGTGTATACTGATTACCTGGCTGTGAGCGTCTATATATTCTCCTGAGGTGGCCCAGATTTTTTACATAAGATGGCTTGTGGTCTCCACTTCCTTTAAACTCACCCTTCTGGGGAATTATACCTCAACCCCACCTTCTCACATTGAAGTTTTCATGCACAGATTTACAGTAAAGTCATGAAATTAATCGGAATATGCGTAGTGGTAGGTAAGTAAATGCGGACTAGTGACGCTGGTCAATGTTTCATTTTTCATCAGCAAGAAGTGGAAACAATGCACAAATTGTAATGCTCGATCATTTCCCATAAAATTGTGAAGGGAGGCAAAAATGTCTTTGTCCCAAGTATTGCAATTAAGTTATGGTTTGGCTAAGTATTGTAGTGCCCTGCAACACCACATGCACAGTAGGATCCAGAAAATCCTTGCTTCTCATTGGTCAAAACTATTTTTTCTTGTATTTTTCACAAAAAAAGCGGAATCCACACAATCTTTTGTTCTCATCTTCGGTCTTCCTGTCCTGTCCAATTGCTCTGCCAAATTTCACAAGAATCGTATGTGGGGAACTAACTGAAATCTGTTCAGTGCTTGGCCATGCTCAATGCGGTGCCATAGTGGATCCTTGTGTTAAGACTGAGTGAAACTACTTTCACATTGCAGTAGTTATATGTTATTCTTTTGAACATTACAGTCTGTCTTTGAGAAATGTGAGTACCTATATTTGATTGTTTTTGCACCTCAGCTGTGAATTCAAAAAGTTTCTTTCAGTTTCTTCTACAGAAATAAACATATTATGATCGTTATAACCATTTGCTTTCTTTCTTTCTGTCAATCACCTTTACGGACCAATGGCGTTGCATATCAAGTACAAATGTGTCAACAAATGGTGAGAACAGCCAAACCTGCACATACAAAATTGTTAAATTTTAAGTATTTACCCACATTCAAAGCTCAAAATACAATGGATCATTTTTTTTTGCTTCCTAAAGAATGCAGCATCACAAAAACATTTGAATTCAGTGCTCTTATGGTTCTTGTCCATGCAGATCATTGGAAATAAAATAAGGATTATCACTTAGCTGTCAAATTGTGGCAATGTCCATCCATGCTGGAGGTCTATTGTTTTCACTACAGTTTTTGTCTCAACCATTACTTAAATACCTTGACTCATTCTTTTAATGGCGCTCGGTTTAAGACCTACAGCACCCAATACTGTGGTTTATGTGGGCCTTAAGTGTGGTTATAAGGCCCACAGCACCCAATACTGTGGTTTAATGTACCATATTTATTTGTGTATAATACGCACTCGTATAATGCGCACCCCTAATTATGGGCAATGAAATCCTGGAAAAAAATATCTCTCATGTATAATACACACTGAATTTTTCTTAGTATCATTTCAGGCTGTCAGACATGGAGATCACAGCGACGGACACGTCATGATGTATGGGAAAAGGAATGTTCAGTCAGATTTATTATAGTTGATTAATAAAATACTAAATTAAATCATATTTGCATCATACCAAACTTACATTAGTCAGTGTACCAGTTGATGTCCAAAGAACCTAGTCGGCTTAGCCCGATTAGCCAGGTTAGCCAAGCTCATGTAGTGTTGCTGCCATCCATATGGCAAAAAACAAATGAGAGACCAGAGCTGGAGGATCCTCCCATGACATTTAGATCCAGTCTATGGGAGCAGTACGGTTTCCTGGTTAGTTACAGCAAAAATGGACAATTAGTGTCAAACTATGCTGACATTGCTCAACTGAAGTCGGGTATGTCTGTGGATACACTTCAAACATGTCACTTACGACAGCATCACCCAAATTATTCGATAAGCAGAATGAGACAAAAACAGACAGGAAGGCAAGTCCTTCTCCCCACAGTGTTCAGACTGTGCCAAAGCAATAACTAATGCTACAGCAGTGTTCATGGCTGTGGATATGCGACCATACTCAGTCATAGAGAATACAGGACTTTAGCATATGGTCAAAGTACTTGAATTCTGCTACAATGCGCCTTCACGTGTGCATTTCAACCAGTCCGTTGTGCCTGCCCTGTATAAATGAGCGCAAGCTGCAGTTGTTCAGGAATTATCAACAGGTCAGAGGATGCTTACGATGGAGCATTGCAGACATTTGTGTTCATTGCATGTGTTTATAGCATGCATTATTTATTTTTTCTTAAAGGCGTCAGTATTAGAGAGCCTTAACTGTTGCAGTCAGAATTGTGGCAAAGGTGCTACTGTTGAATGTTTAAATTTTTCAAAATAAATGACAAAAAATTTCTGCATTTTTTGTTTTCCCTGCTGTACCAAAACTGTTCCATATTATGAAACTAACACCGAAGTACATACTGAACCATGCATTTTGAATACCGTTACACCCCTAATAAATATAATTTATTTCTGGTCATACCAAATATGGCCACGAACTTGGCCAGGAAGAAAGGGGTAGCATTTAATTCTCGTGTATAATGTGCACCCATAATTTTTTAATTTAAAACTCTGGAAAAAAAGTGCATATTACACAATAAATACAGTATATTGCATATATTGCACTTATTCCTTATACTGACTTTCATGGCAACTTGAAGTCAGATTGAAGGCCTACAAAACTCATTTCCAATATCTATGTCACTGGTGTACTGTGTTTTTAGAGTACTGCGATTGTAAAAGCTTATTTACGATGTGCAGTCTATGCCAGTAAAGATTTTCCTCCCTATTTTATGGGACATCACACAGTATTAATTACATGTATTAAAAAATCTAATCAAATTAATCAAATACGTTTGATACAGGTAATCACATTCCCTTTTAGACATCCCTTTGTCTAGGACATTACAACCCTGATGTAGTTCCAATCAGAAAAGTCATATACAAGCAAATCTGATAGGAGCCAATATGTCTGTCAGTGATTAATATGTGTGTCAGATCGAAACTGTAATTATGAATGTGATTTCCTGACTTAATGGGTCCCTTGGCCACTAGCATGACCTACATTGAAGCAGATGAAACACATTCCCAGTACTGCCTCTTTATAAATTTTTACCACACCACAAATCAAGAACAGTGGTAGTCCTTAAAATAAGCAAAATCCTTATATATGTATAGGGATTTTTCTGACCCAGAAAAATAATGATTAGACTGAATCAGACTGAATCATTGGTGAGCTTATCAAACAGGTGTGTGTTAGCTGTAGAATGGCTGTGTAGTTTTTATTCTTATTTGCTAATTTTCTATGCTGATTTTATCTTTTGCCATGAATGATTGTAATATTAATATTATTATTCTTAGTACTAGTAATAATAATACTAATAACACTTGTGTTGTAATTGTACTTGTACGTTTGGTTTGTAAATGAATGGCCTGTAAAGTGATCACAGGCTGCTGGGAAGCTGTGAGTTCTGCACTGTGACGCACTGACTGGGGATTCCAGGCAGGTAGGGAAAGGGAAAAGGCCATGTTCAGGTGAGAGGACGTCACATCCCCTCTGTCAAAGGGGCCTGACAGACTAACAGCTCCCCACCCCCACCCACCGAGCTTACAGTGTTTATAAAAGGACTAGAGCTCACGGTGTGAATGAAAGAGTTAAGCAGAGGTGAAAAGTGCTGAGGAGGCCAGGACTCGCAGAAGGTGACCTAAATACTGCACACTGATGACTCGCCTTCCAATCTGTGGGCGGAAACCCCACCACGCACTTCTGCACCAGGAGACGGAGACCGTAAATGTCTCTCTCACTGCTACCTTCCTCGGAAGTTCTCCCACTTTGGTTTTAAACAATACAGCTGTTCTTTTTTTTACCAGAGCAAAGCAGCTTCTTCTATGGTTTGTGGGGAAATGACAAACTGCAGAAGCTAGGAATGTATGTCATGATTTTAGTGGTGTCAGCTTCTATTGCAAATGAAAGTTACATAAACTATCATTACTTTTACATAAGTTAACTTCTGCCATATTGTATAATAAGCCTTTGGAGTTATGACTTCAGTCACTCAGGGACACCAAACTGCTGGCTACAGCCAACATCTCAGCTACACCACACTGGTGGCTAGAGTTCTCAGCTATGCTAAACAGCTAGCCAGAGTTAGCATCTGAGCAACAGTACACTGCCCACTACAATTCACATCTCGGCTATGCTATTCTGCTTTCTGGAGTTATAATCTCAGTTAAAGCGCACTGCTAGCTTCAGTTAGCATCTCAGCTAAACCACACTATCGTTTATGTGTTTGCAGATTTGTATACCCCACCACAACAAAGACAAAACTCCACTGTACTTTACCACAGAGACTCTGGTATAGCACCAGGGGGCATGGGGAGAATTTCAGTTGCATAACACTTGCATATCAAATATGTGTTTCAACTGAAAGTGTGTAGTTTGTCCTTTTTTTTTTTGAAATGTTAAAAAATTGGGTATTTTGTATTTTGAGATACTTTGACAAAGCACATTTTATATTTTTTAACTTGAACACATACTGTGAACTTTGGTACTCACTCTTGTGCTATTTCGGTTGAAAAGGAGTATAATTTTATTTTAAAACTAAGCAGCCAGCAACTTGGACTCATTTTGTTTGTCTTTGTCAGATTTTGCTTCATATTATAGATTACTTAATCAAAAGCATGAAAAAGGTGAGAACCCAATAGTTGTTCACTAACCCACAGTGCAAATTCAAACATTCACTATTAATTCTTAATTTCTCAGTATTAAAAAGGTCTATAATTTGAACATGTTCTGAGATGAAAGAGTAGTGTTGAGCTGATAGTCATCACTGATGTTGTGGTAGATGATATCAGAACATTGTGTAGCTCAGAACATGCCACATGCAATGTTATGCTATCTTCTAATCAGATGCTTCAAAAACAGTCTGAAATGCCGCAAATTTGAAAACCACAAGGCATCGCATTAATATTGTGGAGACTTGTCTAACCCGGGTTTGAATGACTCTTGGCATATTGCCTTAATGTTATATATTATGAAAATCTTGAGGTTTATAAGGAGAGTGTACTGTTCCTCTGTCAGTCCTAGATCACCGTTGTTTTGTGTATGCTTAACCCTCCTATGATGTTCGGGTCGAATCTGACCGATTTACAAGTTCATAAGGTCATAAAAAAAAAAATTTTTTCTCTGATTACCCCAAGACTTGATGATATCCTCAATACTAGATAGTTGAACATATAAAATTTCTGATCACCACATTCTCTGAATTTTCAGTGGTTTAATCAGCTTTGTAGCACCTGTGGTGTTCCCGGTCAAAAGTGACCGGCATAAATAATGAATGGGTAATGCTAGATTATTTTCATTTCTTTCCATCCACACCAACAAATAGATACACACACACACACATACACACATACATATCCATGTGAACCACACACTTCAGATTGAAGAATTAGGTGTCATTTCTGGGAACCTGTCTCTTTCTCATACTTATATGACCATCCCTTCACAGGTGCCCAATTTTGCTACACTAAATAATTATATATTTCCAAACTAAACAATTAGGTGTTTGTTATGGAAACGTGTCTCTTTCCCATGCTTTTGTGCCCAATCCCCTCACGTGAACCACTTCACAGAATAAACTATGTATCAGATCTTCTCACAGACACCCTATGTAAACCTTTATTTGTGCCTTGCTCTCATTTTACTCTGTGACCACAATGAGTGAGAGGAATGAGTGACTGTGACAGGAAATTTACAGTCAGAGAGGCTCTGGACCTAATTATTGAGCCAGAGGAAGAGAAGATAGAAGTTGAACTTGCACACTGCACTAAGACAACGCTGTCAGCACCATGGAAGACAGGAAGCCCCATATCATCCAGGACTACAACAGCAACAAAGGAGGTGTTGACTACCTCGATAAGGTAATGCATATCTTCATCTATCATGTATTTTATTTTACTTTTACCGGTGTAAAGCATGGCATTCAGATTTAGTATTGTTTCTAGTTTCTAATTTATTGTTTCTTTCATCGCAGCTTACAGGTACATACACCTGCAAGCGAATGACAGCACGTTGGCCTGTGGTGGTGTTCCACAACATCCTGGATGTGTCTGCGTATAACGCATATGCGGTGAGGATGGTGATCAACCCAGCCTGGAATCAGGGGAAATGCTTCAAGAGACGTCTCTTCCTGGAAGAGCTCGGGAAAGCTTTAGTGACACCGTTCATTAAGCAACGACAGCACCTTCCCCGCACTCCAGCCTCTTCTAGTCTGGTTAGGAGTGTACAAGCCCAGCCACTGCCCAAGGCACCCCCCCTCCCCATCAAAGATAGGGGCAAAACAGGAAGAGATGCCAGCTCTGTGCCCCAAGAGACAATAAAAGAAGTCTCACCTGCTACAAATGTGGTGCTTTTGTTTGCAAGGCACACTCCAACCTAATTGTCCAATGCCACTCCTGTGTGTGAACACACACATACACACACACACACACCTGTTCATGTTGATTTTCTGAATATAGTCTCCATTTTGATTGTTATTATAATTTTTTATGTTGATTTTTTGCATGTTTATTGCAGCTTTTCATGTTTATGACTTGTTGGACATTTTGTTTACAGCATTAAAATGTGCTAAATAAAATCTGATGATGATTATGTTTGAAGTTTTAATGTAAGAAAAGTTAAACCAGACCGGTCAAATTTCACCAGGAACACCAAAGTAAGGGAGGCACATTGGGACAAAGCCAGCAGCTGTAAGGAGTGGGAATCAAACTTGGGCTGTAGAACTGAAGGTTCTGGGTTCTAACCACAGGACCCCCAAGGAGCACAGAGGTTAAATTCAGGTGCAGAGAACCTCCAAGAAGGCTCAAAAACCCACCACATAAATCAAAGAAATCAGCTTTAATTGTGACCGAACGTATAATTGAGGGGCACATTCGCAAAATTCAGAATTTTGTTTTATCTTATGACACTAAAGTACAGATCCAGAGCTACAAAATGACTTCTTATCACTTGCCAAGATTGAAGAAATCCTTTGGCCGTAATGTTCAATAGAACATTATACTTTCGCAAACTGCAGTTCTGAGAAAACAGCCTTTTTCATTTTTGCATACATTCTCAGCACAAAAATCAGTTTTAGAAAAGGAATTGATGCTTATAATGGTTAGATTAGGATAGTGATTTAATCAATTAGTAAGGTCATTTTGAATTTGCAGTATTGCAAAAAAAATATTCATTAATTTTTACGAAATATGAAAAAACATCATTCGAGTTAATTAATTTAATTAATTATTAGTTAACTAATTCAATTAATTTAGTGGTAAACTGTGATACTTCTTTTTACTCTTCTCATTCTCAGCCTATCTTTGCATGTCTCTTAATCATTCTGTGACTTCGGTACATTAACAGTTGCTCTCCTTATTGTTTTATATTAAAGACAGTATTAATGTGTGTTCAAAATGGCATTCCTCACATTCTCACCTACTCAGCTCTGACCAAAAAGCTATCCCAGGATTCAATTGCATCTGAAAGGCTGGAGGACTGACGATAATTTAATTAATTAAATTATCAAATGATAATGACTAATGATAGCTGAAAATCCTTCCCATTGTTCTTGGGAGTGGTGGGAGTGAATATATTTATAAAACTATTTTAATGACACATACAACACTGTAGCTTATAATAAAATACATAAAGGTACAACAAAAAGTGCTGATGTGCAGTGAACATGTCCTTTTCCGGCTGTGACAACGCATTTACCATGTAGCGTAGCTCATAGATGCATTCATGAGGCAGTTTGTTTGTACAGGATTCCTGGTCAAGCTTTGAGTTTTCTTTTTGCCTTCGACTGCAACCGTAGGTGAAATTGAGAATTTCTGTAAGTTGTTGGTCAGAGTCAGTAACGTCAACTAACTGCATTGTATCTTCGACTTTGTTAGTAACAACAGTGAAAGATGTATCATCATCATCTGTCGGTTCTTCAAAATCCGCTTTGTGACCTTTTTCACACACAGTACTTTTATCCAAGTCGGGAATGGTTTCTTCATCACTGCTGTCCTCATCTTCCAAGCCTGACAGCACAAGGTGCATGTTATCCTCCTCCACCTCAAGAACGTAATCTCTCACCAGTTCTTCCCTCTGAGTTCTATCTCTTGCACCAGAGAGATTCAATTAATATGTTTGAGAGCTGCCGCCACTCTTATCTTAGTCCATGATTCTAACAACACACAAATAAACTTTTCCAAGAAAGTAAACAAACATGTAGGCGACTAACTGTTAACAAATGGCACGTTGGTGTAAACCAATGAACGTTCGGCACTACATTTACTATAACACTAGAAGAAGAAAAGCAAGAGGAACTACGCACCATAGAAGGAGAAAATGCCGGTTTCAGTCAAAAATCAAGCATTATTTCAGTTACTTTTTTATCAAAATTGTTTAGTATTGCGAATTGACATCAGAGCTAATGTGACCGGGAGATCTTAAGCTGCATAACTGTATCAGAAGATGAACCCATATGATACGCAATCACTTGGTTTGATAGTACAATATAATGCTGAGTTGATGACATTTTCTCCCTTGTCAGTTCTTGGAGGACCAACTTGCCTTGATATTTCATTAAATTGTTCATACTTACAAGTTATTTTCAGTTTCAACAAAAAGGGAGATGATACATAAGCACTTCAGGAATTTGATTCCACCATTATCTCATTTTTGACAAAATACTGCCCGCCTGCAGTTTTTGTGCTCTCCTGTAAAATTGATGTGGCCGAAATGTGGAGGGTTTACTTGCGTCGGGTCACAATTGAACTCAGGAAACAGTCCAGCTAAAAACACAGGCAAGCTGAACTCAAGTCTGAGCGATTAGGCTCAACTCGGTGAAAAACAGGTGCAAACAATCTGCACTAAACTCAAGATTTGATAAGGTCATAAATGTCCTGGTGGTGTGGAGGAGAACTGCAGGCAGAGTTGTTACAGGAGCCCCTCCCCTGGGTACGGCTCCTGACGTGCCCCTTGGAATGGTCCGGGAAATGACAATGAAAGTCCCAAAGGAGACCCTTATCCAGGACATCCCAAGCAGGGATCCAGGACCTCTCTTATGGCCCATACCCTTCCCAGTCCACCAAATACTGGAGCTGTCCATAAAGCAGTTGGCCAGACGACCTCCAATGATGCGCGGGGCAGGAGGAGACCTAGCGACTGGGGACAAAGAACTAGACACCACAGGCTTCAGGTGTGAAACATGGAAGGTGGGGTGAACACGCATGGACCTGGGCAGCAAGAGCCGGTAGCATACAGGGTTGACCTTACGGAGGATCTTGAAAGGTCCAACAAAACGCGGGGCCAACTTCCGGGGCTCGACTCGAAGAGGGAGATCTTTTGTTGACAGCCAAACCGTCTGGCCAGGGCGAAGCAGCAGCCCCTGCCTGCAGTGCTTGTTAGCTTGCCACTGCTGTAGCCGGGAGGCCCTCTGCAGACCTGCCCGTGCCTTATACCAGACCTGACGATACCATTGGACCATTTGAGCTGACAAACTGACACTCAAAAGGGGACATGCCTATAGAAGAATGGTGCAAGATGTTGTGAGCAAACTCAGCCCAAACCAGAGCTCCAGGAGGAGGAATTGCTTGATGCCAAGCACCTGAGGTTGGTCTCAATCCCCTGGTTAACCCTCTCAGTCTGCCCCTTAGATTGAGAGTGGAAACCAGGGGACAGGCTGAAAGATGCACCAATGAGTTTGCTGCAGGCCCTCCAGAATCGGGAAGTGAATTGAGGACCCCAATCAGAAATCATGTCCTGGGGGAACACAGGAACTACAGCAGCTCAATGAACATTGTGTTCTTCATTTTTTAACACTTATAATTTCATCCACTTAACTGGTTTACATTAATTAAGCAATCAAACTACCATGAACTGGATATTTGACTGAAATCCACAATCCTCCTATCCTACAGATGCAGAGGCATCTTCTTGTTTAAACCACATACTATGGTGCTATGGAGCAGAAATACATTTGTAGCATTTAACTCAAGTTGACTCAACATGGGATGTCTTTTAAGCACTATTGACAGAAAAAAAAATTAGAGAGAGGATTGTAAATATCAAATGTGGCAGTTTGCTTGTGGAATAATGGCCACTTAAAAATCAGAAACAAGGGACTTTTTAAGTGATGTCCACTAATTTTTGGAGGGCTCTAGCACTAAAAAGAAGGATAGCACAGAAACTGGGTGTATCGAGATCAGCAGTTTGCAAAGTCTTGAAAAAGAAAGAAACCACTGGTGCAAAAAATGTTTGTGCTCATCACACCATAAGACTTCTGCCACTGGTTGTTGCAACATGCTTTGTCATGCACAGCAGTCCTGTCTTTGCTGTTGTCATAAAGGACACACAATATGTGCATGGTTAGAAGACTGACTATAATGTAGGAATACTTTACTGGCTCATATTTGCACCCAATTGAGCATCTTTGGAATGACCTGGAAAACAAGATTAAGGAATGCTCAAAATGGGAGAATTCAATCAACAAATTCATTGTTGCATTAAAGGAGAAGTGGATGGCTGTCCCAATTCATTATCATAAATTGGTGGAGATCCTTCAACAATGTACTAATGTACTTAGTTACCTAAAATGTATTACATTTAGCAATAAAATCATCTTCTTCACAGACCTGCATGTGTCCCAATATGTTTGATAGGGTAGTGTGTGTATATATAGATGTCACCATGACATTCATAAACATTTTACATGCATCAACAAATGTTGCATCAATGCTTTGTGATCACTCATGTGATCAAAGAGTAAGAAATCCAAACTCAGGCAATCTGCTGATCAAAGGCAGTGAAAATCAGAAGATGTAGATTTACTAGCTGTTAGACTCCATCTACTCCTACTACATGGAGCTTTCCGTGAATGAACAATACAGATTCTAATCTGTCAGAGATTAAACTTCATCTCACACTGTGCTTATCTCACAAATGAAAAAGATTCAAATTGGAAAGTTAAATAAATGGGCCAGCTGTGGTGAGCTGCAACGTAGGCTAGGAAAAAAAAGCCATCATCTGGGTATTTTACCAGTCATTGGTTCCTTTTGTAGTCTAGTTGCTGGTCACACTGAGAGTATTCCACCTCTAAGATGCTGATGGAGAGATGTGTAGTAAAAGCAGGGGTTCAAACTTGGTCTAATCAATAATAACAATAAAGAGGAAAAGGAGCTTTGGCCATGCAGGGTCAGTTGACTAGTGCTGGCTCAAGCAGAGATTCTCTGCCTGATGGCCTTTAATTCCCAGGGTAGGCAGCCTCACTCTCTCACTCCCAGGTGGCCACATCAGTGCCTTACTGCATTTAGGACAGTTGCTTCTGGCACAGCGACTTGTCATGTACCACTTGAACTTGAACATGTATTACATGTATTATGCATTACATGTAAATTATATGCAAGCTATACTCTTTTAAAGAGTCAAATCAAAGGCAATGCACTGTCATGACTTGATAGATAATAAAGCTAATTATTTGATTGGTTTATTGGTTGATTAATCGATTGGTTGGGTTCAGATCTGTTGGTTCAGATCTTTTATGTTTTTTATCTCCACTGGCTGCCAATAGCTGCCAGAATTATATTCAATACCCTGACCCTGGCCTATTTGGCAGCTAACCGGACAGCCCCTAACTACCTCCAAAACCTTATCCAGAACCTTATTCCAGAGCCAGAACGCTCTGATCTGCAGCGATGTCTGGCACTTCCATCACTGAGAGTTACGGGTTCCCGCGCATCCTGTCAACAACATTTCTCCACGTTGGCTTCTTGATGGTGGAACGAGCTCCCTGTCCTACAACAAACTGTTAAATCAGTACAATTCTTCCAACGTGGTCTGAAAACCCACCTCTTCTGGCAATATCTGGCCTAAATATCCTGCCCTCATTCAGAACTTGTTGTACACCTATTTTGTGTTATGTATAATTATGTGTTATTTATAATTAACTATTACGCATCATTATAATGTAAATGTATTAGTATTTTGATTTATACTCATGTATCATATTTATTAATTTATCAACTGTATACTAATACTAGAATTTTAAAATTCTTTATATTTGGCTATGTACCATTCTTCCTGGATATGCTATTATGACTTGGATTTAATTTAGATTTGCTGTATCATTATTGATAGATGCAATTTTAGAATTGTTGATGACTGTGTCTAATCCTTGTATGTCACTGTGGGATAAAAGCGTCTGCCAAATGAATACATGTAAATATTGTTCATAAAAAGGCAGGGACATATGGAAGGGACCTAAGCAAGCTTCATCTGCTTTCTTTTCTTTTTTCATGAAAAAGAATTTCAGAGGAGGGAATTTGAATCCAGGAGGGACTTTGAGATATCACTTCTTCTTTCTGTCTCACCTGCCCATGTTTAGGGTGCTGTAATGAAAACTGGTATTTCTGGATTGTAGCTTCTTCCTCTCGCTGTAAAACAAAGACCTCTTTTACTATCAGAGAAAAACTGTTAAACTGTGACAGCTAGTCAGCATATCTAACAATCAGTTTTTCTTGTGAAATAATTTCAGGTTCAAATCGGGATATCATTTTTCAAGGTGGGAGTTGTAAAACACAATTACCTTGCAAGTTTGGAAGCTAAAGAGGTTGTGATTTCGATGGAATTGAGAGATGATCATGGCTTGAGACGTGAATATAGTGCTGTGTGAGTAATATTGTTATACCACAGATTTGACAGAGCAGCATTCATGCAAAAACTGAAAATGTGCATTGGCTGATAAATTTACAATGTCACAGAACAAGGAAACGTTTGCAGTAACTAAGGTTTCTGTTTCATGACAAACATATTAAGTTTTATAAATTACATTTTTTCTGGAATTACATTTTTGAAAACACATTGTGGATTTATAATGGCAATTCTCACAATCCAAGCGGAGCTATGAAAAGTCGTTTTTAATGCAAGGAATTTGCTTAATGATATTTTCATACCTTTGATATAAAAATACACAAATTATCTTGGATTCTTGGAACTGAAAGTAAAACTGGGCTTTCATTTTTTAAATAAAGCTGGTTTCACCCTTGAGGCCACAAAAAAGGTTAGTCTTATCTATATATCATTGATTATGGAGACACACTGTATATGCATGCCCAGGCTTTAGACAGAGTTCATCATTGTGCTCTGCAGTTTATTACAAATGCAAATTCATGAACCCATCATTGTAATCACTTGGCTGGTTTATCTTCTCTGCAAGTACATAGATCAGTTCATTGGTCCCTGTTTATTTACAAAGCCGTTATTGGAGAGCTCACCCCCCATCCCCACCTATGCTATCTGTTATTTTGGAATTCTTCTAATTATCAGCTTTGCTGTAGCAAACTTACTTTTTTAAGTCCCCCGACTCTCTACAGAAATTGAGAATAGAATAATCTTCAGAGTCAACTTTAAATGGGCATGTTGATACCATTCTCTGATTTTCAACACATGGGGCCAGATATTACATTACATTACAGGCATTTGGCAGACGCTCTTATCCAGAGCGACTTACAACACAAAGTGCATTTCTTTGGGGACAAGGTTATCAAAGCGCTAGTGAAGGATACAAGTGTCAAGTGCCAGTAGGGTTAGAGAGGACTGAACCTTATGGATGACTTGTTGAAAAAAAATACAAGAAACAATTAGTAATAAACAATAACTCTGATACAACAATTAGTAATAAACAATAACTCTGAGGCAGCAACAAGCAAAAACTATGACTAAGAAGGAGAGAGGTGCATCCTGAAGTAAGTCTTCAGTCTGTGCTTGAAGGTGGACAGACTATCTGCTGTTCTGACCACCATGGGAGATACAGTAATAGTATACCAACTCAATTGCGGTTGTAACTACCCAAATATTACCAAATGATTTACTAATGTCTGGAGTGGACAAAGACCAGACCCTCCACCCAACCCAGTGTGCTACCTTTAGGGATCCGCCCACCTCAAGGACACGGTACATAAAAGCAGCACAATGTTAATTGAAGAGATTTAAATCAAAAACAAAACACCAATTCAAAAAATACACAGCGAGACACCGACAGTTCTACCCCCCCACAGGCTTTCCTCCCCCACCCACTTCCCTGTCCTCCCACCGCCCTGACCCACAGGCAAGCCAAGTTTTTGATATCACATTATTGGCCAGTGTTAGGGAGAGGTTAGTGGAGGCTGATATCACACCTGATGGCTTGGTTTGGGAGAGGGAATGGGGGTAATCTGGAGCCATGCCTACTGGGCACCTTTGACTAATTTCCCCAATCTAGCTAAGGTTTTAAAAGGTGTGTTTTTTCCCAGTAGGTGTCTGAGACCAGAGACTGTGGTCACCAGAGAGAGAGCCTGAAAAACAGAGTGATGAAAAGCAGTTTTGTTATTTCATATTTTTCTGTGTGTTTTTTATTTTCAAGTTTAAGTCATGTTTTTATTTTTGTGAAACTGCATTTTACATTATAGGTTTATTTTGGTTGAAAGAAGCAGCTCTCTCTCCCTGCACAATTGTACATAATACAAGTGGCTAAAGCCATTTTTTGTGAAGTTCCTTGTGTCTGTTTATTCTGCCCCTCCCAAGGGAGTCACATAGCAGGTGAGAACACCATTGGCCAGTTGGAGTGTAGGTCCCACATTTGTAGGCCATACCTACAGTTTCTGAGGTTGCTTTCCTATGTCAAAGTATTACTTTCCTATGACTAAGGAGTGAGTAGACTTCATGACTCTTCAAAAGTAGGCCAAAAGTCTTCACAGTTGGTGACTGTCACTGTTTGCCAGTGTTGGCACACTTTTGGAATATTACTATAGCCCAATAGCTAAATGTACATCATCAGCCAACACTGATACACCATTGAAATATCATTTTTCCCAAAGGTCGTTTACACAAACACTGGCATAGTAAGGGTAAAATTGTTTGTGTACAACAGTTACTTGTGAGTCCTGTGACTGAGTTTTGGAGTCCCAGCTGAGCTAGGGCTTGAGCTGGAGATCTGTGATGCCCAGGTGGCTATTTATTCAGCCATATCAGTGATAGACAAGAGTTAAGGCTGTAAAATGTCATTAGTCTCATCAATCTCTAGCAGACAGCCTGGCATCTGCAAGCACATGAACCCAGCTGGCTCTGTGTTCTTCAGATTACATATGCAGTGAGTGACCAGCTACAGATGTTGTGTGAAAAGTAATTGGAAAAGTGGGGAAGAAAATTTTACATTTATAAAAACAGAAACTTTTACTTTCACCCAGTTCAAACTTTCTGACCAGCTATGGAACAATGTTGTAAAATTGTTAACTATGAACAGTTACTGCTTTGTGGCATGAAATGTAAAATAAGCAGAAAATTCTCTAAGGCAAGTCTACATCAGGTGAAGCTTACAGACACAACAGCAACAAGGTGCTGAATGTAGTTTTGGCATTGCTCATTTATGGGAAAATGAATTACAGTTTTGCTCAGTTGCAAAGGCATGCTTAATGATAGTGAGGTCAATTCAATCTTCATAATCACCTTCTAAGCAGTGTAAAAATCTTCTCCTGCATGCATACATTTTCTCATTGAAATGGTGAAAATAGTGTTCTAAACATATTGTAATTTTCTCAAAAACTTTTTCTCATGTTTAACATTCCATTTAACTTCCTTCACCTTTCCTGCAATTATTGATACAATAAATGTTTAGTTCCATAGTCATTAGTTCAACAATAGCCAATCAACACTATAACCAAAACACTGTCAATAAGCAATAATTTAAAAAAAAAAGCTTGTATTCCATGTAGCATCTGGGAAGATTAAACAGACAGCAGTTTCAGAATCTGGATTATATGAAGCTGAAGTATTATGAACCATAAATTAAGCACACCAAACACACCACGGGACTAAGTTTGCCTCTGCTAATGTTCATCCTTTTGGTGGTATAAATTATGACATACTTTAATGGAAATCATTAATTGATTATTGATTATTTAGCATGTTTAGAATTATGCAAATATAAGGCCCACCTTGTGTACTGTGAAACTTCTTTGTTGTCAACACTTGCCCTCTTGTGGATATGAAACACATAAAAATCCTGGAAAGTGTGTACATACTTCTTGATGACACTGGCATGTAATATGTAACTATAATGTTATATTTCTGTATACACTTGAAGACATAGATTAAGGAATCAATTTTCAAAGGGAATTTTTTGGGACAACTGACAGCCATAAGTATGATTTTCTACCAGCACTTTTTTTTGTATTATTTTGAAATACAGAATAATCTTAGAAACTCTTAAAACACAAATTGTTGTCTTAAAAACTTAAAAATAAATACAAGACATTGGAAACGCCAAAACATTCATGAATATTTATCAACTAATAAGGAGCTGAGGACACCCTTTGCCTTCACTGTAATCCCTGACATGCTGTTTTGCAAGTTTTGGACAGTTTCAAGTGAGAGAAGCCATACGTTCTTTGAGGAATGAAGGAGGTGAAAAGCTATTCCACACTCTACATGGCAGAACTTCCCATAAAGGTTAAATGTATTGATATTTTTGAGTTATGGCCTGGGACATGTCAAGCACCATACAAGCACAGACATCCACCAATGTTTTAGCCATGTTTTGAAGAGCATTTGTCTAGCACAATATGGAGGATGGCTGCCATCACCACCACAGCCATGAATAACACTCTAATTTGGCTTTTCTCTAACAAAAATACAGAAAGGTAAGAACATGGGTGACCATCCACAATGATGAATTTAAGTTTTTCACTTCCTGTTGTGGTGACAGTACTAATTGCTGATCCAAAAAGCATTAAAAAATGTTATGAAAACAAGGCCTACACAAGTGGCTAACAATGAGAATGAGTGACCAGAATCTTGTTACTGGAGAGTTTATTTTAAATGATTATTTTGAAAAACAGTGGTGTTTGGTGGTGTGCTAAGTCATACTTCTCTACATGACCCATTACTGTCCAGTAGAGGGCAGAAAAAGAAAAAACTACCTTCAGCAATGTAACAGTAATTAGCATATTAGATTTGGATATTAATCCAAATTACATGCAGTTTATGACAACAGAGAACTTTCACCGCAATTTTATTTCTTCATGAAGTATATGTAAATTATAAATATAATGTATTGTACTGCGACTACCTCAGATAAAATATCCCCAAGTTCAATTCAGCTCTATCATTTTTTTTTTTTTTTTTGAGAAACCACTAACAAGATAAAAGACACAAATATCTTTTGGCTGGCTTTTCACTCAAAAATTAAACCTTAAAATGAATTCACTGTACAAAGGCCGTTAAATAATATGAAAAGAGTTTAGTATTTCTTATATCATTAATAATGTAAAGATATAAAATTGACAGTAACACATAGCAATAGTAAAGAAACCATTTGCTTACAAATATCATCATCAATACACAACTTTTTATTGAAGTTTCATGTTTCTGTTCCTCTGTCTTGTTTCTTGGTTGGTATTTCTGTTTTTATGCATAGAGGGGAATAAGAGTGGCACCTACTGGCTCACCAACACATCAACATCCAAGTTCAAGCCAAGCCCATACCTGCTTAGCATCTGCATTTTGTCATTTGATGGGTTCAGGGAGGTATGGCAGCTGACAACAATGGACTTACACATACCTTTAGCTAAGAATGTATTGAAAATACACACAACAGATCATGTAAAAACAAGTAATCACATTAGCTGTCAAACTCTTTTATTTTATTTTTTAGTCCTTTTGTTACACCCTTGCATAGAATGAGGGTCCGTAGGTCCCAAAATTACAGATTCAACAGATGGTGCAGCCAAAACTAGCACTTCCATCCAATGGTGTTTATTGTGGGTACTCATAACAAAATAGTACAAAACATAACTTACGTATAACAAAGATAACAAAATAATACAGATACAAGTTATTAGATAAACATACTATACCACCACCAACACCATGGCACATATAACCCACATTCAATGGTGGACAAAACCAGCAATCTTCTTAAAAATGATTAGCCCCTCCCCAACAGGTGATGCCCACATTAAATTATTAATCACTCTTTTCTGTCAGGCTAGCCATCCTCATTGTTTTCCCCCCATCAACATAATACATCAACAAATCCACAAAGTCATTTTTCCCTCAGTAATAAAATTTTATTAATGTATTCACCCCAACAAATGCTTGCTGCTTGCTCCCCCTGTGTAGAGTGTGTAGGTGTCATGAGTTTAAGGCATTTGAAAGGCAGGAAAACACAGAAGTCACAAACACAGAACAGAATGCAGACAACAAACAACACTGACATTGCAGAAAAAGGATATTCCATCATGTGATGAATTAAATACAATATGAATCCATAGGTTTACTGCTGATGGATTGCCCCAAAATAACATTCCAGCACTTTTTTCAGGTGATGTTGAATGGAGTTCGCATTAGCGTGTAAGTTACTGTCCAAATTTATGTTGACAAATTTAAAAAAATGCTTCATGACAGGAAAGGCAAATTTATTTATAAAGAACATTTAAAAACAACAAAGAGTTGACCAAAGTTCTGTACAAAGTGAAGGAAAACAAAGATTAAAAGAGTAAAACAAATGAGAAATGCAACAAAAAAAAATTTTCCACAAAAATAGTGCAAAAACAATCACAGACTGGTTTTAAAAGTGTCAAGTGAGGGGGACAACAAAATGGGGTGGGGCTGGCTGTTCAATAATCTAGGGGCCAGAACTGAGAAAGTCCTATCTCCTCTAGACTTGATATTTGAACATGAGATGGCTAAAAGCATCTGATATGAGGATCTGACGACCCTGGAGGTGGAATATGTACAAAGCAGATCAGATGGAGAGGTGCTCGTGTCCTTTCTAAAAATTTGGCTGCTAGTCTTAGTGAGGTTAGACCCTGACACCTTATCAGGACGCCAGCCAAGCCGCAGACATATGATCCTGCATCCATGTCTACACGTTTCTCAATGCCTGTGATGCAGACATATGGCCCTATGAGATTGTCTGCAAGGTGCATTACAGAACCAGTTAGTAATAGCTACCCTTACACTCACCTAACTAGCACAGCTGAGCTAGGAACTAGTTATCGTATTGAGACTGTGTCTGCCCCACACATAAAAACATCTGCCTGAAAAACATCCCTCCTTAAATTTGGACTACCTAAGAATAGATCTCTTGCTCCTAAAGCAGCTCTTGTAAACAATTTAATCTTACACCATAGCCTTAATGTTTTGTGTCTGACGCAAAATGACTAAAACCTGATGAGTATGTTGCACTAAAGGAGTTCTCTGGTGGGTTTTTCCCGAGTGCTCAGGTGTCACGTCCATCAAGCAGATGGTGTTGCAGCCATTTATGATTTCTGATTAAAAGGGCAGAAAGAACCCCATAACTTCAAAACCCAAGATAAACAATTTCCCCCGCGTAGAAGGAGGCTCTGAGACAAGAATTAGAAAGATACCAGTAATCTTTATTACAAGAATGTTAAAATCGTAAGTGTTCGTTAAAAAGACATTATACTAGTTACCCCTTTATTGGGATGACCCGGGTCCATCTCTGCCGCCTCAGCTCCGTTCCACCACCAGTTCCTGGAAAAAGTGAGTAGAAAAGACGCACCACATGTACATGCAACCAAATGCAATTACAAAATCATACAGCAGCACACGTGAATTTAAGGTTCCTGCACCCACAATCGCACGCCACGCACCCAAACACCCAGTGGCCAAAAAGAGCCTGCCTCAAGACCTGACCCCGATCCCCCATACAAATAGCCGGCTAGCACAGCCAAGTAGCCCATGTCTTTTCGAAATGGGGAAAAAAACAGGAGGAAAGCATAAAACAGGTCGCAACAAACAAATAACTCTGGAAACAGTGGCTGGCACAATTCCTTAAAAGAAAGGAAAACATACATATTAGTATTACATATAGCCAGCCACACTCCTAACCAACATACAATTCCACAATCCAACATTGCCATATCATACTTTACAGGTTCGCCGCTCAAGGATTCCCGCAGACCCGAATCAGATGCACAAGCATCGAGATTACAACGCTGATCAGTGGCCACGCCTTCTACCCAGTTGAGTTCACCCACAGGAAACAGCACACTACAGGAAACAGCAACATAAGTATCCAAACCAACAATAAAAACGTTCATAATAAAACCGGAAAATACTTAATACCGTCGAGGTGTAAACATTCCCGTTTAAGCGCCGAACCATTTTCTGGTCGTCTACCCCACCCACAGTTAACCTAAAAAGTAACACAGAATTAAAACCATGACAAGATAAAAGCTCTATGCATTCGGGCAAACTACTATACTACAACAACATTCAACTATACCTTTATCACAGAGCGAGATAAATCACCGTGTCCTTCTCTCCTGATAATAGGATATGAAATTTCTTCGACTGGACTCAACAAGCAATCCGTGATACTTCCCCCAATGGACAGATCACCTGCCTTTTCCCAGGTAACAACTCTTATAGTCGTCCCACTCTCATTAATTTCATTGATAACATGCTGCTAGGAAATGAGCCCAATTGCAACCCTTTGTTCCCCACATTATAGAATATGGAATTTCTTCGATTGGACTCAACCGGCAATCTGTGATGCTTCCCCCATTGGACAGATCACCTGCCTTTACCCAGATAGCAACTCTTATATTCGTCCCACTCTCATTAACTTAATTAATAACATGCTGCTAGGAAATGAGCCCAATTGCAAACCTTTGTTCCCTACACTACTCTAAGGTTAAATATGGCATTCCTCAAGGATCTGTGCTAGGACCAGTACTTTTTTCACTGACCATGTTGCCTCTTGATATGATTATACAGAAACATGGTGTAGAATTCCACTGTTATGCAGATGATACACAGTTATATATTTCAATGAAACCTGGTGAAGTACTACAGCTTTTATGACAAAAGGCATGCATTGTAGACAGTAAGGCCTGGGTGATTTCTAATTTCCTGCTACTTAATTCAGATAAGACTGAAATGTTAGTCTTAAGCCCTAAAAACACTAAGCAAGAAACTGTCCTCCCTTTCTCTAAAATTTGATGATTGCTTACTTGTACAAAACTTTTGCTGCCCATATTAAAAATGTTTCTAGAGTAGCCTTCTTTCACCTATGGAACATAGCTAAAATTAGGCACTTCCTATCATTAGGGGATGCAAAGAAACTGATTCATGCTTTTGTCACATCTAGACTAGACTATTGGAATGCTCCATTATGTGGTTGTGCTAAAAAATGTCCTTGTTAAAAAAAACTACAGCTTGTTCAGAATGCTGCTGCTCGTATCTTTACTAGCACAAAAAAGTTTGAACACATCATCCCAGTGTTGGCATTACTCCACTGGCTACCAATTGAGTATAGGGTTGATTTTAAGATTCTGCTCCTGACTTTTAAAGCTTTGCATGGAGCAGCACCTGAGTACTTAACTAAACCTGCTTCTACCCTATCAGCCCATGGAAACGCTTTGTTCTCAAGATGCAGGCTATCTGGTAGTCCAAAGAATAGCTAAGAACTCAACAGGTGGTAGAACCTTCTCCTACAGATCACCATTTATGTGGAATAGTCTACCAAAACTTGTAAGGGAGTCAGACACAGTCTCAATATTTAGGCTAAAAACGCACCTTTTTGCTCAAGCTCACAATCAGTTATAGACTAGAGACAAGGCTGGAGCGACCTGTAGTCATACAGTATTCTGGGGTGGAAACCTTTCCTTACTGTCACTTCTCAACAGCTGTGATCCCTTCTTCCCTTTCGGTGGGCTCTTGAAGAGTGGGTAGGTTTCTTGCCCCTCTCATAACTACAGTGACGCTCTATTTCTGTCCCAGTAGCTATACAACCATAGAAGGCTATTGGCGGGGTCATCAGTTTGTAGAACCCTGATCTCGGTCACTGCTACTACTCACTGCACCTTCCTAACAGTATTATTTGTTGTTGTCTCTCCATGTCTGCGGCGGGGCTCTGCCCCAAGTCCCACAGCATGCTGCTGCCTGGTCTCTGCCATCGTCGAGTCTCCAAGCATGCTGCTGCCTGGTCTGGGTTTCTGCTCAGTGTGCTGCCCGGACTCCTCCTTTGATGTCATCCGGCTTATGACACAGTCGTGGTCTATCACCCTATCCAGGACCACACCTGGGCTCCCCCTCAATCCTGGTTCCTCCCAAGGTTTCTTCCTATCTGTTCCACATAGGGAGCTTTTCCTTGCCACCGTCGCCTCAGGCTTGCTTTTGGGGGGTTTCTGGCCAGGGTTTACTGTAAAGCGTATTGTGGCAAATGTTTGTGATATGTGCTATACCAAAGTAAAAGTAGATTGATTGATTGATTGTTAAAAAAGTGACCGTAAATTGAACACAGTTTATCCTGGGCTGGATAAATGCCGGCATTTATCCAGGTTTCAGTGATAAACAAAAAAAGTCAAGGTTATTGGTTGAGAAAAGGTCATTCACTATTAGCGCCTTGTTTGATATTGACCTCGCGTTGATCAGTCCCATGTTAAATGGCAACAGGAAGTTTATCTGACAAGCAGGGTTGGGAGCAGTGGACTTTGTTAGCTGTGGCTAGTAAGAGTGTGTTCGAGCCTCTTTGGTGCAGGAGATGATGGCAAGGAGGTCTTTCAACGCACCAGATGGAGGGGATGTGTCCAGCTGGGACGGTATGGGTTATTCTTTTGCAGCGAGAGATGCAAAATTAATATAGCAGGGGCAACGGAGTATTCCCTGGTTATTACACAGTTTGTAGACATTGGGGTGTAGCCAAGCTCTCGGTTTATGATTTAGGTGAAAAAGTTCCGAAATAGAATAGAAGATAGGCATGGTAAGCCAAAACAAAACCAGGTTTGAGGAGTATAAACAAAAGAGCAAGGAAAATGAGCCAGTGTATGCTAAACAGAAACATGTTGCAGCATCTCAATTCGTAGCAAGACCAAGTTATATAAACCACAGTAGCCAGCAAAACCGTAGGAACCAACCCAGGACTGGGTGAGACCGAAGCGGTTCTCGCCACTTAGCTACCTGCAGATTACGAGGAGCCAAATGAACAGCGAGAGAGTAGAAACCTACTCACCAGAAAGTTTGTCAAGGCATCCATGGTGGTGAGAGCTTGTGTTAGGCCAGCAAGAATGGGGGGATAACATGAATATTTGATGAAGCGACAGAAGGCACAAATCCTGTGCAGGGACTACTGATCTACGTTTCCCATAGTTCCACAGCCAAATTCCAAAGATAACTAACTCACAGCGTAACTACATTAAAAGCCATTAAACGTAGGTAATAGAAAGGACCAACACCCCAGATATCTCTCTCTTCTCATCACTCCTTTCGCGTTCTGGACACATGCATAAAACTCTCTCATCTGGGCCTGGCGTGCACATCGCATGCCAAGGAACTCTGTCCATCGTCTGCCTTTTGTGCAATAACTGTCTTGGTTAAATAGGCCCACTCAACGCATCTTAAAAGGTAGCTTTGAAACCCGGTGGTTAGCTATAGGGAGCAAAGACGCACAGTCACGAGGCCACGAGACGAGTGCAACCCTGCCGCAGAGAGCCACGCAGCAAACCCTGGAATCCAGCAGAGTGAAGACCTGTAAGTCCCAAGAGGCCAGCAGCCTGCAAAGAGGATCCAGCTATGTGAACGACGGCATCGGACCCCAGAGAGAATGAGCGAGCAACCAACTCTGTGCCCTGGGAAACCAGAGACGCACTGGACCCATCTAACCAATGGAGAAAACCGCAACAGTAAGGCTGTAACACTGGGCACAGATAGATAACATAGCTTAGGTACATATGGTTATATTCATAACTAAATGTAATTTACTTTGTTATTTATTTTTCATATCTGTAATCATTCTTGTGTTTGATCATTGTTTAGCTGGCTCCTAGCCAAGCGCCACGCAGCATTAGTAAGAAAATATCTCACTCAAACTAGGTTTTGCATGTGATCTATTTAGCTACTACGCTATGACAACCCGGCATTAGTGATCTGCACAATTAAATCCATTTTACCACACAGCATGCGCCATTTTCCAGAAACGCTTAGCGTCAGCTAAGTTCAAAACTCCCACCATCTCTTTCCTTTTGTTCTCCATGAACACATGTGCATCGCGCACACACCCATGGCTGCGTGACCCCCACACATAGGAGAACATTCCTACAACTACACACGCCAACGCCCATATACATTCCTACACACACACAGGCACACACACGCATCGGTCATTGTTACATTGTAATGAATCGTGCTTTGCCGTTTAGTAGATGTGTTCAATAAACTTTGTTACATTCCAAGGTTGTGTGTTTATTAATATTGCATATATATTGAATGTTTGCCGACCTCTGCAACTCCGAAGAACTCCAAATGCCTTCACTTTGCGTTATTAATTCAGTTACAACTGAACCAATAGTGTTGTGATTGGATTATGATTAGTTATTGATATTGTAATTTTGATTATAATTATTAATTTAATTATTAGTTAGAATTACATATTTATAGCTATCCAATGAGACTGATATATTTTATGAGACTGATATATGAGACTGATTAACCGTAGTTACACCATTATTCGTAGAATATGTTACAGTATTTCCACCATGTAAGTGACGCCCTCTGTTGTGGGGAATATAACAATAAAGTCTTACGTAACTGGTGCCACACGTGAGGTTTAAATAATTCCTTACACTTTTGGTGCCCTGTGTGAGGAATACTGTAACAAATCCCCACAAACACGCACAGCGTTCATTAGCCTTCCACTTCAACTGGAAGCACACCTTGCATGAAAGACATAAAGGCAGTCACTAAAGAATCTGTCATGCAAGTAGGTCAATAAAAATAATTGAAATAAATGTATATTTTACAACAATTTTAATGAATATTTTATAACATTTTTAATTAATATTTTACAATTGAAAAAATTATATTAAAATGTTAAGGTGTACTGACAACACATGCATCTAGCTACAGCAAAGAAAAGCATTCCATCCTAAAACTCCGACATAGCCTTTGAGTGGCAAAAACTAAAAGGTTGAGGCGAACACCATATTTTTGACACAGACAGAATATTTGACATGACAACAAGGCAGATGAATATACTGTCATTTTTTGGAGCTAAGAGCGCAAAATAGAATGATGATGAGAGTAATGCAAGCTCAAAAGAAGCTGATGAAATTTGACTAACCATAATGCTTGCTAGCTCACATTTATGGCATCAGTGTTTCTCAGCTCAACTTGCTGGCAAGCCTACCAGCACCACCAGTTTATGGCAAACATATAGCTCCTCCTTATAGCTGTTTAAAATTGCCTACCTAGCTAGCTAACCTATGTTACACAAAACTTGTGTAGCTAGCTATATACTGTGGCAAAACAAAGAACCAACAAACTGTCCATCACTAAATTAGTAGAATTGGCAAGCCTACAATAACATCACCTACCCAAAAAAGGCTTAAACCTTCACCAGGAGCAAACAAAATGAAATACTTATTTGGCCTTTATAATATTTTATATTTTTTATATTTCAATAACTAAGTTAATTGTTGGATTAATACACAAATATGTATGTACACATGTATATGTGTGTGACAGGTGACAGGTATAGAGTGATACATAGATATATAGAGTGTGTGGACTTGCTAACAATAACTTTAACTTAACTCTTACTTAACTATCTTTGTTGTATTGGGGATGCTTTAGAGGAGGGGGCATTTGCATGTATTTTATAAGTGAGAAAAGAAAAGAGCTGATAGGTAGGACCACAGACCTACCAGATATCTTATCAATGTCTGACTCATCACATAGCATCTCTATTATCATTGCAGACAACTGTGATGGCCAATAATGACAGATTAGACCTATGAAAAATGTTATTAATATCAGTTAAAAAATTTGAGCATGTTTTTTGACCACAGAGACAAAGTGAGATGGACCCTCAGAGAGAGAAAGAGGAGCCATTCCACAGGGAAACACAGGAAGAGAGAGAAGACAGTGCAGAAACAATTGACTAAGAGGGAAAAAAGATACAGCACAAATAATTGTGAGTGCACATTCACACTCAACAACTCGCTGTTTAAAATGTGAAAATGGGATATTTAATCTGAGAGGCATTAGCGGCTTGTGGACTTTAATAATAGCAAGGCGGTGACATAAGAATCACATAAAACTTTAGCTCAGTGATTAGTGAGCTAAAGATTACTTGAAATTTATTGCCAGATAAACCTAATTCCACCCACTTGTTACCGCAAATTCGTACTCGTGTCCCCCAGGTGAACAAATATGAGGGAAAACAGCTGTCTACAGCAAAACAACATTCATGTAAAAGGTAGCCTAAGATCTAAGCAAACTTCGGGGCAGTACGCCAAAATCCTGGTAAAGTCTGTCAACTCGAAATGCAAGTGAAAGTCTATTTCACGTTTGCTGCGCTAGCTGCTTTTTCAGGGTCCATGGTGTTAATCCCTGTGATAACGCTAGCTAAGCCTACACCCCTGGTTGTGCCAACAGAAAATCCTAAAGTTGCAACAGGTTGGTTTCTGTGTCTGTTTTAGTGTTGCCATTTTTGCGCATCGCTCGGGTACTTTTGTTTGTCCATTTTGCAGGCTTTGCCAACCTGATGCCAAGGCTTCACTGCACAACTGTCAGTGTCAGGCAAATATGGGGGTTGACATTGTCATGGTGATTGGATAACACAAGGTAGTGTTTTAGGTCAGTAGCTAGCGCAGTGAAGGGCAGGATCACTCACTGCCTACATTGTCTCCTATTTTTTCCCTTGTGGCCAATGTTAATCTATGAATTAAGTTTAATTAAGTTTTACATTTTATCCAATTAATTAAAATTCAGTTGAAACAGGCAAACAGTTTCTTAATGGAATCCTGAATTTCAATATGCAGTACATCCAAAGGCACAGAAGACATCTCTCTAAGGATCAAGGTTGGCTTCACCATGCTTGTATGGCAATGGTATGCTACCATGAGCTGATGCTTTGTTGACAGTGACAGCAAGACATTCTTGAAGCTCCTTGACACCCTCAATATACATTAAAAGGAACCTATGCTTTACTTCAAATTTCATGGTCCATACTCCTGCAAGAGCACCAAAGACTTCAATTAGAGCAGGGTAGAGCTCCAAGACTGGTGTTTGGCTTGTTGTTCAGCCGAAGGTAAACATCTTGTAATCTCTGCCGATGTTCAGATGTTTTCAGGTTAAGATAAACTGACTTATCTCTCAAGAAAGTGAACTGGTGCCATGGCAAGCTCAATAGCGTCCTTTAGGACCATAAGAATTTGCAATGCTGGATTTTCACCAGGTATCCGCGATCCAATTATCAAGGTCAACAACCTTATGAGTGCCCAATTTTCATGAGCATTGCTTTCAATACTATGGTGTTTGGCAAGGTTTGCTGGAATAGGCTGAGGACAGTCAACATCATCAGTGAACTTGAAGGAAAATTGTTTAAGTCACTGAGTTCTGACAAAGGCGAAAAAGACAAGACAAAAAGCTAATTCAAGAGGTACTATACCTTCAAAAATATCAGGGAGAAGGTCAGGGGGGTAAAATCGAACACAATTACTCAACTTCTTGGTTAGCGGACAAGCTTTCTTAACCCTTTATCAATGTAGATTGATAGGATTTTTCATTACACTGGTTTCCTTTCTTTGTGGAGGTGATCTTCTATCACACATGTCCTTCTGGAAGTATTCTGAATGGGTCTAAAGAAGAACCTACCAATATAAGGGCTAATCTTTCAATAAGCCCAAGAGAATGTGTGCTGAGACACAAGACACTGTCCCTTTAACATTCCCTGTTTTTCCAAGAGTGACACATCTTTCAGAAGGGGCTCTAAAACAACATCATAGCCAAACCATTTGATATCAATGGCTTTGCATAGTATGGACAATATTATTGCATGTAATGTGGAGTGGAATTCAGATGGCACATTAAGACCCAGTAAATTGCAGTGATTTTATGTTTTTTTCTGTGATATTCCTAGTGGGTTGCAAACCTCAAAATCATCAACATCAGGAATTACAGTGATTCTGAAATGTGCTGAAAAATGATTTTTGTTTGAAATGTTTTCCACCTTGATATGACTCATACTTATTGCTTGAGCTGGACCTTTTTTTAAAAAAACTGAATGTACTCCACTGACTTGATAACATCAAACTGTTCCATGAATTATTTTCTTCTCTTAAATGAAGAACTAAAGGTACTATGTGCTCCTACTGCCTTAATGATAGGATGGGACTTGCACAGTTCTTCAACCAATTCAGAGACATCTTCCTCAATAGCACTGTTACAACTTCAGAGACTTGCATCAGCAATTTGGTGGATGACAGAAGCAGAAGCCATACATATGAAATGAAGTTCCTCCACCAAATCATCAATTCATTTGCAAGATACATTGTGTATACTTTTAACAGGAGGGAGTCAATGTTATGATGAATTTCTTCTGGCACATCCGATGACGGACTTTAGCTAGTATTCTCACAGTCACAAACTGCCTTGACGGCATAATCTCTATGAGTTTTGCAAGGTAAAGTATGTCTTCTGATGACCTCTGGCTTAAAGTACTCAAAGAATGAGGATTGCGCTTTCTGCTTTAGTGTGTAATACATTTTCCATAAATGTTTGTTTTGACAGAACATCAGTCAGAAACACACCCGATAGTTTCATTGGCCTTTAAATGAATGCCAATATGTTGAAAATATTCCTTTTCATTGGGATATATCATCTTGCATCTAAAAAATAAGACTAATTCTGCCCCCTTTTCGTCTTGTGTGTGGTATCTGGATAAGTGTGTGCAGAGTGCATTCCTTGTTTTAAAGGAGCACGGACAGTCAGGCCACTTACAGAGAGCCTATAAAGCTGAAGCAGCTCACCCTTTATTTTTCCTCTGTATAAACAGGTTTTACATAGCCAATTCATTTGGTGTCACCTAGGGAACAGAACACAATACATCACATTTAAAATGCATGATATATGGTGAATGCCTGTCGAATTCTCAATTATTCATACAAACTTTATTGCTCTTAACATAAAAATACAAGTCAATTTAAAATTAACCCATTAAGACACGGTCTTGGCAATAATAAACTCAGTTACATTTGTCTAAAGTGTAAGCTACTGGTCAATTATCATCTGAGTCTGCATTTAGGCATTAGTACTCATCATTTAAAATAACAATGTTATGCTTGCTACCTGCCTACTTTATTGCCTACTGCTGTTGCGAAACTACATTTCCTTATAGGAGAGCGTCCATGGGCTACATAGCTACATATTCAAGGCTGGCTGTAGACTGGAGCTTGCTAACTAAATCTAAAATCAATGCTACTTGGGCAAACCTTGCAAAGTTAACCTTAGCCAACTGGTTAACCTATGCTATCTTGATTTCACTTAATAATTGCCACCCCACACTAATAATTCGATTGTTGACAAATCTCTAGGTCTCTAATGTTAATCATCTGTGTATATTTTTTCTATGTGTACCATAAAATGAAACATGGCTAGCTACGCTTTCCCCCTCCTCTCCTTTCCTGTTTCTCTGATTTTCCCTCCAAGTATTTTACCATTCATTATTCAATGGTTTACTGTTTCACTCTCCCTGCTCTGGGTGCCTGCCTGGAGCTGGAGCCCAAACATCGCAACCTAGTCCTGGCTCAGCTATCTTCCATTCCTGCCCATCTCGCCCTCCCTTTGCCAAGAACTGGACCCTACTTACCATATTTACTGTTGTACTGCAAATCTGGTTATTCTAGATAGATAGATAGATAGATGACTTTATTCATCCCCGAAGGGAAATTAGATTGTCATAGCAGTCCGGTAAGTTTTAAAACAATACAGATAAATGGAATAAAAAAAAATTAAAAAAAAATAAAAAAAAATAAAAATAAAAAAATATAATATAAAATAAAATAAAAAATAAAATAAAAATAGATAAATAAATTGCTGAGGTCGAGAGAATAAAAACAAAACAAGATATAAACAAGATGTACACATACCTTAAATAATATACTATGAATATGTTATGAATATGTACATAGAATGTGCAATAGGATGCAAAAAGTACTGTAAAAATATGATATATAATATCAATGTGGATAATATACCCTATTAATTTTTGTCCATAGTAAACACTAAGTATACGTTATACTATGTTATATGTAGTGCAGAAGGTGACAGGTAGAATTAGTCCAGATGTGTGATCATGGCTCTGACAGAGGTAGATGAGTTGTAAAGTCTGATTGCCGTGGGTAGGAATGATTTCCTGTATCGTTCCTTGGAGCAGCGGGGTTGAATGAGTCTGTTGCTGAAGCTGCTCTTTAGCTTGTCCAGTGTTTTGTGGAGGGGATGAGAGGGATTTTCCAAGATTGCCAGCAGTTTCGTCTGAATCCTGCCCTCCACCACCTCCTCCAAGGTGACCAGTTTAGAGCCAATGACAGACTCTGCCTTCCTGATCAATTTGTTCAGTCTGTTGGCGTCCTTTGTCTTGATGCCCGCACCCCAGGACACCACAGCAAAGAAGATGGTGCTCGCCACAACAGACTGATAAAACATCTGCAGCATCTTGTTGCAGACGTGAAAGGACCTGAGCCTCCTTAGGAAGTAAAGCCGGCTAAGGCCCTTCTTGTAGGTGGCCTCTGTGTTGGTGGACCAGTCCAATTTGTTGTCCAGTGTGACACCCAGATACTTGTATGAGGCCACCATATCCACATCCGTCCCACTGATGCTGACTGGAGACGGCAGTGGCTTGTTCCTCCTGAAGTCCACCACCATCTCTCTTGTCTTCTTCACGTTCAGCTGCAGGTGGTTCTCCCCACACCACTTCACGGCGGTCGACCAGGTCCCTGTACTCAGCCTCCCTCCACCCTCAATACACCCCACGATCGCCGTGTCATCAGAGAATTTCTGCAGATGACATGACTCAGTGCAGTACTTGAAGTCTGAAGTGTATGTGGTGAAGAGGAAGGGGACAGCACAGTTCCCTGAGGGGCCCCAATGTTACTTATCAGACGACCAGACACACAGCTCTTTAGTCTCACAAACTGCGGTCTGCCCGTCAGATAGTCATCAATCCAAGTGACTAGGGGAGCACCCACCCGCATGTTCTCCAATTTGGCCTTCAGTAGTCTGGGCTGGATGGTGTTGAAGGCGCTGGAGAAGTCGAAGAACATGATGCGGACAGCGGTGTCGGGTTTGTCCAGGGAAGAATAGGCTTCTTCTGCAGCAGGTAGATGATTGCGTCATCAACCCCGACCTGGGGCTGATATGCAAACTGCAGAGGGTCTTGCGATGGGCACACCAGCGGTCTGAGGTATGCCAGGACCAGTCTCTCCATTACCTTCATGATGTGAGAAGTCAGTGCCACTGGCCTGTAATCCTCCAGTGCAGCAGGATGTCCTTTTTTGGGCACTGGGACCAGGCAGGATGTTTTCCATAGTACTGGCACTCTCTGAAGGTATAAGCTCAGGTTGAAGAGGTGCTGGAGAACTCCACATAGCTGGCTGGAACATGCCTTCAGCACGCGAGGGCTGATGCGGTCCGGTCCCGCAGCTTTCCTCTGTCTGAGCCTCTCCAGCTCTCTCCTCACCTGGCTGGATGTGATGTATAGTCCAGGCTGGGGGGTCGGGGATATTGCAGGATCTGAGGTGAGAGTCAGCAGCGGGTTGGAGGTTGGGGGTGATGGGGGTGGTGCAGAGAGGTGTCTGCTGCAGGAGATGGTGGGGGGCTGAGAGGACTTTGGGGATTTCCTGGGGTGTGGGGTGTGAAAAGGTTCTTGGTGAGTGTCCGCGGGGGGAGGAGGTAGAGGTGGCTGGGGTGGTGTGTGACAAGAGGTGGTGGGGGGAAGTGGGGGTTGTTGCTTGGAGGATCAGTAGTATCAGTTAGGGGGCAGCTGGGGGAGGGGGTTGGGGTTGAACCTATTGAAAAACAGGTTCAGCTCATTCGCACGTTGTTCATTCCCCTCAGCTGCACCCCCACCTCTCCTCTGGAAGCCAGTAATCTCTCTCATCCCACTCCAGACGTCCCTGGTGTTGTTTTCCTCCAATTTGTGTTCCAGTTTCCTTCTGTATTTGTCCTTGCTCTCCCTGATGCTGTGTTTAAGCTCTCTTTGTACCCGTTGGAGTTCTGCTCGGTCCCCTGATCTGAAGGCCCTCTTCTTCTCGTTAAGTAGGGCCTTCAGATTGCTGGTTACCCACGGTTTGTTGTTTGGATAGCAGCGAACCTCTTTAGTGGGGATGGTGTTGTCAATGCAGAACCCAATGTACTCCGAGACACAGTCAGTAAGGCCATCAATGTCCTCACCGTGCGGCTCATACAGAGCCTCCCAGTCTGTGGCCTCCAGTGCTCCCTGTAGTGCTTCCATGGCCTCAAGAGACCATTTCCTCACTGTCCTCACCATGACTGGGTGCTGTTGAACCACAGGTTTGTATAATGGAGAGAGCAGGACTAGGTTGTGGTCTGACCTGCCCAATGGTGGCAGGGCAGTGGAGCTGTATGCATCCTTGACATTTGCATACAGCAGGTCCAAAGTCTTATTTCCACGGGTGGTGCATGTAACAAACTGGTAGAAAGTCGGGAGTGTGGATGAGAGGGAAACATGGTTGAAGTCCCCTGTGATGATGATGACTGCCCCGGGATGTTTTGTTTGTAGTTCGGCAGTCACATTGTGGATGACGTCACACGCTGTTTCCTCTTTCCCCGATGGTGGAATATAAACCGTAATGGCGATTACACTGGTGAACTCCCTTGGCAAATAATATGGACGAAGTCCGACGGCGACGAGCTCGATGTCCGGGCTGCAGACCCGCTCTTTAACAGAAATGTGCCCGGGGTGACACCACCTGTTGTTCACGAGCACGGCGAGCCCCCCTCCTTTCTTCTTACCGGTCGCGGTGGTGTCTCTATCTGCTCGAATCGTCTGGAAGCCGGGAATGGTGATGTTAGTGTCCGGTATCTGCGCGTGCAGCCACGTTTCTGTAAAGCACATGATGCTGGACTCCCTGTACTCCCTCTGTGTTCTTACGAGCGCTTCCAGTTCGTCCACTTTGTTTGCCAGGGATCTCACATTTCCAGTGATAACTGCGGGAATGCAGGGCTTAAACTTTCTCTTCTTCCTCCTCCGTTTGAGCCCCGCTCTGCAGCCTCGCTGTCTCCTGTTTAGCTCCTCGGGTACAGTGGGTCTCTCTCCGGCCAAGAGGGTCGGGTACCTCAGAGCCATAAGCTGGTCGCGGGTGTAAACAATGCTGGCGGTGTTGCAGGCATGGCTCCCAGTTATCCGAAGAGACCCGAGTGCGAATAAAATGATCAAAAAGTGTCCTATTCGTTTGAAAAGCATCTCGCCGTACGGTGAGATCAATTCGCCGTGCAAAAGTAGCAAAAATAGCGCTAAGAAAACGAAAAATACTCAAGTAAAATACAAAAAACTAACATAAATCTCCGGAGCTACTAAGACAGGCTGCCACTAGGACGGCGCCAAGCTTCATTCTTTCATTCTTTCATTCATTCTTCATTCTTACCTAAACTGTTATTGTCACTGTTATTGAACTTATTGTTCCTGTTATTATTTTAAATATCATTTGAATCAGTAAGAGTTATGTCAGCAATCTCCACTCTCCTGTCTACCTTTTGTACACCCTGTGCCAGCCAGAAGCAGATGAGCTCCCCCTCTGAGCCAGGTTCTGCTCAAGGTTTCTTCCTGTTTGTCAGGGAGTTTTTCCTTGCCACTGTTGCCTTGGCTTGACCCCAGGGGGTTTCAAGCTGGGGATCAATTGTAAAGCTACTTTGTGACAACCTGTTGTAAACAGCGCTATACAAATAAAATGAATTGTATTAATTTGAATTAATCAGTAGCTAAATGACTAGGCTAACGCGATTTATCAAGCAAGCTGATGTTTGGATACCCACATAATTTAAGTTCAGCCCAGAAAGTCTGACATCCATTCATACTATCCGGTATCATTTGAATTCTCTGCCTAATTTGGCATATCAACCACAATTTACACCAATGTTCGCTCACAAGGCAACAAATGATGCAAGCATGGCTACTTGCTGAAATGGTGGGACCCAGTGATGTAATGGTCAAAGTGTGAGTTTGGACAGGAAATGCTTCTCAATTGAAACTTAATTAATTACACTGACAAGTCCTCCTCCCTTAATTCAATTGTATTTTTAATGAATTAACATCAATTGATGATAATACAAAAATAAGTGCATTCTATGTAAAGCAGTTTTAAATTACATTAACACAAACACTTGCCCTAAAACTATGAACACAATTTGCTTGAATACATCTTACTGAATATAATTTATTAAAATCTACAGGACTACCAAATCATTTTTGTGGTGTAGTGTCTAATAAATTCCCTCTCAATGCCATTGAAAATAAATGGGTCACTGAAATATGAAGTCAGAAATACATTGCAAAAAATAAAATCTTAAGCCAAAAAATATTGAAAATTGTATTTTTCTTGTTTTGAGATGAATTGACTCACCTAGCATTGCGTTAATAAGAATAGCTTTAAGAAAATAATGTTTTGTTTTGAGGTAGAAGTGACTGAGCTCTGTAGTAGGTTGATTGAGTTGATTTCAAGTCTCATTATCTCCTAATTGATGGAAACAATTATACCTCACATACTAAGACATAGTTTTACCTCAAAGGTAGCTGGATTTCTCAAAATTTACTTTAGCTACTGACAAAAGAGAATTGAGTGTGTCATACAGTACGTCATTAATGTTAATATGGTGAAAAGGGTGGCCACTTAGTTTTGACTATGGAAAAAAATTGTTACTCAGTTATAAATCTGTCACAGAATATTATAACAATGTTAAGATAGTGGAAATATTGATTGCTTAAACTATAGAAAAGAATGTTATGAATGTGTTACGAACGTATCATTGACTGTTATAAGACTGTTAGTGACATGTATTTGTCAAAATGTATTTATTTCTGAAGCTTCTATCATGAAATGTTTTATGAATGCACAATGATACATTTTTACTTACGTTATATTTGTGTAGCACCTTTCTATAACTCAAGGTCACTTTATAAATCAGCAATACGACAGTAAAAGCAAGCATACAGGAAACATACTCTGCATCTTTGTTGTTGAGGAAGGGGAGAGAATGTTACTAAGATGTAAAAAAGTGGACTTAGTCAGGGAATTGATTTTGGGAACAAAAGTAAATGATGAGTGGATTATGATACCAAGATTGCAAACTTTAAGGGAGGGTTTAACCAGGACACAATCAATATTAATAGACAGGTCTACTCTAATGAGCAGCACCAAGAGTCATGAATCTTAATGTTCTGTAAAATTGACTGTTGGAGAGCGGCACAGTGTTTGAGAATGTGTGTTAGAATTACAAAAGGATGTCACTGCATCCGAACAGAGCCAAATGGCGCCTCCTGTTAACTACCTGCTACCTGCCGTCTGGGTTCCCCACTATCATGTATGGGCCTCACTTCCACGGATTACCTGGACATCACATGCTAATGTGTTCCCCTTAAAAGATTCTGGAACTGAGGAAGACTCTCTGATATCCTGTGGAAGAGTGTTCCACACTTTTGGGGTATAAAAACTAAAAGCACCCTAGATGACCGCAGTGCTCTCTCTGGTTGGTGAGGTATGAGCATGTCTTGCATATATTCAGGCAGAGGTGGGACCAAGTCATTGTTTTGCAAGCCTCAAGTAAGTCTCAAATCTTGGCATTCAAGTCCTGAGTCAATACAGGAAAGTCCCAAGTCAAGACAGGTAAGTCCAAGTCAAGTTACAAGTCCTTCACTTTTCAAGTCATGAACAAGTCAATATGTGGTCTTTACCAAGTCTACTGCACTAGTATTATTTAGTACAATTAATTTTCATACGTAATGGTAAACTGGTGTTCATCACTGTCTAGACAAAGTATAACTCAATGGAAATACATGGGTACAGGTTGAGCATCCCTAATCAGAAATTCCGAAATTAGAAAATGCTCCAAAATCCAAAATGTTTTGAGTGCCGACATGACTCTGCAAGGAAAATTCCACACCTGATCTATGCAATTTACGACCATCCATACATAAGATTGAAAAAAAATACTGTAGGACTACAGGCAACGTCCGACTGCATATATGTCCGTGGCCCCATAATAATAATAATAATAATCTTTCTTGTCCAAACAAATGTAGAAATTTGCCTTTGGCTTCACAGGTTGGTTAAACACATCACACTAAACATGATAATAAATAACATGCACAGTACAGACAACAATAACAGACCTGATTCCAGTGCAAATGGTGCTCACAAATTTAGCAGTTATTGCATTTGGTATGGCACTTTTTGTAAATGTTCTTGGTTGCTGTAGCTGGTCTATAGCATCTTCCCAAGGGCAGTTTTATGAATTCTTTAAAAAGGGGATAAAAAGGATCAGACACAATTTGTCAGGCTTTTGTTTCACCTGTGTACATCCCAGTATTTTCTGCTCTTTCCCAATAATTTCACTTGACATGTTTGTAACGGGATGTAGTGGACATAACCTATTTAACCCATATTTTACCTCACCACATACATTAGCTGAAATACAGTACTGTATGTGTACAGTATCTTGGCTATTTAGTCAATACAGGTACATTACACTACAGTATCCCATATAGCTTTGCTAAGTACGTATATAATATGGTGTTTGTGTTTGCACAACATCCAAATCACATAACGTCCTATTTCACAGAACATATCATGGACTTTAAGCGATGCATACCTGTACACATTTTAAAAAATATTTGTAAATATAAAAATTATGCTTGGTCATTCGTTGGCCAGTGCTAACGGCTACGTGAGTACGATAGTGACCATCAGATGATATCCCAGCATTGTGTACATCTTCTTCATGCTACATGTGTACTTCTACATGCCATGCTAACAATACGTCTGACTTATTTCCATTTCAAGATACAACCGGTCGGCCATGACGGAACTCATGGCTGTATATGCAAATATATCCAATCCGAAAAAATCCAAAATCCGAAACACTTCTGGTCCCAGACATAAGAACATATTATGACGAGAACAGGCCATTCAGCCCAACAAAGCTCGCCCTTACAATTTAAAGAGTATCCAAAACTGCATCAAGTCTGGACTTGAACACAGCAAGGGTCTCTGCCTCAACTACATGACCTGGCAACCTATTCCATGTATTGATAACTCTTTGTGTAAAATAATACTTCCTTATATCAGTGTGGAATTTACTACTAACTAGTTTCCATTTATGTCCCCTTGTCCTACAACTCACCTTAAAAATGTATTGTAGTTAACCTTGAGTCCTTTTATAAATTTACAAACCTCTATTAAATCACCCCTTAGTCTCCTTTTGCTGAGTCTAAATAGGTTAAGTAACTTTAGTCTTGCCTCGTAGCTTTTATATTTCATGCCAGGAACTACTTTAGTTGCCCTCCTTTGTATTTTTTCCAAGATCCTCAATATCTTTCTTGTAGTGCGGTGCCCAGAACCGCACACAGTATTCCAAGTGGGGTCTGACTAAAGCATTGTATAATTTTAATATAACCTCCTTAGATTTATAATCAATACTTTTGGCTATATATCCCAGCATCCTGTTGGCCTTTATTACTGTTACAACACACTGCCTAAATCCTGTTAAGCTTTGGTCAACTATTACTCCTAAGTCTTTTTCAAACTGAGCACTTCCTCCCATGAAGTAGTCTTGTCTAAGGTTCTTATTTACCACATGCAAGACTTTACATTCAGCTAAGTTGGATGTCATTTGCCTGGTATCTGCCCACTTATGGACGCTGTTTAGGTCTTCTAGACCCCCTAATTTTGTATAATCTGCAAATTTTACTATTTTACTACTAACCCCTGCATCAAGATTGTTTACATAAATAAGGAAAAGCAAAGGCCCCAACACTGATCCCTGCAGGGCTCCACTTCTTACAGGACCCTGCTCTGATACAATTCCTCCCACAGTTAAACTCTGCTTTCTACCAGACAGCCAACTTCAAACCCATTCAGTGATAACTCCTGAAATTCCTGCAGATTTCATTTTGTTACACAGCCACAAATAGGATATCAGATCGCCCATACACATGCATGCACTCCACTGGTCACACAGGGGTTTTTGTGCTCAGGTGAGGTGACAGTAAGGGGGGTCTGACTTCATCCTATACAGCATCCACTGTATCATTTTAGCTGGTTTTGAGTGACCTGACAATGTTTTTTTTTCTTTCTTCTTTCTTCTCTCTTTCCGGACACTTTGATAAATTGGATTACCTTTGCTAAATTTGATGCTTAGGATTAAACTACTGAGCCCAGAGAAGAGGACATTTTTGGGTGAGACCAAACCTTTGTTTTTGCTTTGTTTGTTGCATTATCAGAGCCTCACTTGGGAATACGTGAGGTCTTCCCTCTTTTTTTGAATACTAATGGACAATTTACTGGACAATTTAATGGACTATTATTGAAGTTACGATTGAATTGATTGAAAGCGTTTTTTTTTTGTTTGTTGCATCACTAAAAGAGAAATTGGTTTAAGTTGCCATGTCATTCATTTTGGTTTGTCACATATTCAGTGTCCCGGATCTTGTGGTGACAGTTGGGTTTTTTTTGTTAAAAGGCCAATTTGTTACAGATGGTGGCCCGTACAGGGACACTGTGATTTTTTTATGTGATTTATTTCAAGTTGTTTGTATTGCATATTCACACATGGAGGCCAGGGGTAGTTACATAGGGCAGGGAGAGTCAGGTCAGGATACATGTACTGGTTCAGAGTCTCCTCCCTTTGTCCTTCGGCCTGGGGTTATGTATATGTAAATCCTGTTCCTGTAGGGGAGATAAGCTCCTGCCTGATTGAAATGTACATTACCAGAGAAAGTCAAGAGAGTGATGACGAAGATAATGATGGACAGAACCCTGTTGGAAGTGTGACTGACAAGCTTGAAACAGCAGTCTCAGGATTTACACAGACTGTTCAAGGATTAGAGAGTGAAATGGATAGACTGCCCGATAACATCAAAACGTCTGGAGAAAGTGCGGCAAACAGAGAAGCTGGACTCAGAGAGTATATCGAGCGTCGATTTGAATCTGTTGAGGATATGATAAAAAGATCTGTGAATCAGTTGGAACAAGGCGTCATGGATTGTCTGCAAAGAAGGGATGAACAGTGGAGAAAGGAAATTGCACGCCTTAGAACCAGTACCCCAGTGTTCAGGTCTTCCTTTTTTCCAGCCACACTTGTGGATTTAGAGACACCATCTTTTCCACTTTCAGCTGATTCAAAACCTCCTGTTAGTTTAGAATTAGAACTTTTGGAGAGGCAAGAGAAACACGTGATGTTTTAGAATTCAATGAAAAATGTGAAAACTTCCTGGCACTCAGGCCAATGTCAGACCCAGAGCTCATGGCCACTCTTAACACTGTTCTCACAGGCCCTGCTGGCAGCTGGTAGGTGGCTGACAAGACTAAAGTTCACAACTGGGCAGACTTTAAAAGAGCATTATTGGCTGCATTTCTTCCTTCAGATTACCTCACAGAAGTAGAGATTCAACTTCAAGCCATGGTTCAGGGCCCGGACCAGTGTATACGTGACTTTGCCTATGATTATAGGGCACTCTGCCTAAGGTGGAAAGCTGATTTATCAGAAACCGAAGTGGTGAGAAGGATTCTGAATAATTGCAACCCAGCACTGGCTAGCAGTCTGAGAGGCACAGTCTATTCAGTTGAGCAGCTAGTCAAAGTTGGTTCAATGGTTGAAAGGGACCTGAACTCAAAGAAAGATTACTGGGCCAAAGTAAACCAGCTTAAAGCACAAGAGAGGGCCAAAAAGAACCCAACTCGACATCCCATCTCAAAGCACCCTGGTGGCCGGCCTCCACTCTTAGCAATGGGACACACCGCCTCCCCTCAACTGCTTAAAGTGATAGTAAGCATACAGGGTCACCAGATAGAAGCCATCTTAGTCACAGGGTCTACATACACACTAATGCAGAAGCAGCTTTGGGAAACACTGGCCAAACCAGGCACGCAAATGCAAACCAATCATAATCGCTCTTTTGTTCTAGCTGATGGATAGACACATGCATCTGAAGGAAAAGTCTCTATTGCATTCGAGTGGCATGGACAAGTGTGGACTGTAGATATTTACATCATGTCTGACAACCAGCTCGCTTTTCCGCTTATCCCTGGGCTGGATTTCCTGGGCCGGACAGGAGTTCAGCTGAATGTTGGTGAATGCAGCTATGGCCTCAAGATCAAAGGCTGCTGGTCAGTTTTCCCCTTCCTTAACAACCTCCTGAAAATCAGCCGTCACAACAGAGCAAACACCCTATTCACCTGTACATGGCCTTGCCATTAGATGGAGATAGTCTGCCTGCGGCCCAGTGTTCTCCCATAGCACATGTGAACAGTGACCTGATAAAGACCTACCCCCCAAAATTGCAACATCTCTTTCAAGCCTGGCCAGCAGTTTGCTCAGACTCTCTAGGAAGAACCAATTTGGCCACTGTTGGGATACAGTTTTTGGAGAGCGGCACTGTGTTTGAGAATGTGTATTGGAATTACAAAGGAATGTTGCCGCATCCGACCGGGACCAAATGGCACCTCCTGTTAACGACCTGGTAACTGCTGTTTGCGGAACGTAGGGTTCCCCATTACCATATCTGAGCCATCACATGCAAATGTATCTACCTTAAACTGTATAAATGCTGTCCACTCATTATAATCATTGAACATTTTGCTCCATGCTTGTGTTCCCACGGCCGGCTGTGTAAGTAAAGTACCTGTCTTCAACTGCGAGCATGGGATCCGTCTCTTCATTAGCAACATGGTTGTTGTACTCATTTTGATAATTTTATTGTTTACTAACAATTTGGCGCTGCGAGCAGGGTAGAGTTTGTCACAAGTTTCCTTCTGGTCTCCCGTCTTGTGAAGCGAGGTGAGTATGTTGATGTTACCATCTCATAGTTAACGTAATCGCAAGAGATAGACCTGTAGGAACTTGAGCACTCTACCTAGTGGTACGAATCCGGTTAAATATGTTGAGGGGAGTTCCATGATCGTAGTTAAAGACGGTGTTTCTTGTTGAATGTGCATATTGTGATAGATGTCGTCATATTATTTAAGTTTGTCAAGTTTAAAGTTTGTTTGAAATTCGTCACTCGTCTGATGTTTTGTTCGACCTCTTTAATCTGTCCATTCGGATAGTCTGGTCAGTTTAAAATGTCCGTTCGTATGGTTTGTGCTGTTTTGTTATAATAGTCTAGATTGTTTGAATTGTTTTTCTTGTTTAAACGTTGTCTATCGTTTCGACCCCATCGGAGGCCCAGGAGATCTGGGCGGGACACCTTGTGGATGTTCGGGAGGGCTCCAAGGTTGTTTTGTGTGACATCTTGGGACAGTTCGGGAGGACGCCAAGATCGTTTTATGATTTAATACCCAGGGGATCTGGGGTTGGTTATCTTGGGGCAGTTCGGGAGGACGGCAAGATTTTGTGTTTGAATACCCAGGGGATCTGGGTTGGACAACTTGGGGCAGTTCGGGTGGATGCCAAGTTGATTTGATTTTTGTTTTGTGTTTTATGTTTGGTCCGATTGGGGTAAACCCAGGTGGGACTGGGCAAGCTACAGTGTGTAGGTCCCCGGGAAGGCGCGCTTTTTGTCCGGCGTAGATTCAGGTTGACCCGCCGGGAGGGACCCAGGGGATCTGGGTAAAATATTTTGCGGAGGTTCGGGAGGACTTGCCGTTGTGTACTTATCGTTGAGAGGCAAGGGTTTTGTTTTTGCCCGGGAGGAGGTCAAATAGTGGGACTGTAGCCACAACTACCAGGAATCACGCCACTGTCTTTATGTTGTCTATATGTTGTTTATTTGTTGTGTGCTAGCCGATAGAAGGGTACCCTCATTCATAACTAATTTATAATTATACTTATAACACGTAACAATAATAGACTACTTACAGTAATAATAATAATAGATAATACCAACTATTATTATAGTAATTACAATTGTAAAAAGTATGGTAATATTAGCATATATAGATAACCTGATAACAAAAATAATTACAATAGCTAGGAGATTTGTTGTTTGGTCAGTTCAAATTGTCTTCATTGATTAATTGTTGTCTGTTGTGTTTTTGGTCCCATCGGAGACCCATAGGGTGAGGTTATTGCCTACCTGGGTTGTTTACCTTATGAAATTCCTTTGAGGATTTACAAGGTTTTGTGTTTGGCTGATGGGAGGCCCAGGTAAGCCCTCTGGTTCCTGGGAAACTAGGTGAGTTAAGATACTACCTAGGAAAGTGTCTGATGCCAATCTGATTGTTTTGACGGCATCGGTACCTCAGGTGAGAGGCTGTAGCCTTCCTGGGAAGCTTGCGTATAATTCTAAAAAGGATTATCGTGAGGTCTATGTTCGTTTGTCTTTTTGTGTTTGGACCGGTGGCCGCCTCACTAATCTAGTTTTCGCAGTTTTCGCTGTGCTTACGGGTTCCTGGGACGCTAGGTGGCAAGTGTCACCTAGATAGTAGATGGCGTCATTGACATTTATGTTGTGTTGTTAATTCAATGTTTTGTACTGACCAAACATGAATTTATAATCATATTTTATTATACAACATTATTAAATATAATTGTCATGTATACAAAGCTATGGCATGCTTAAAAGTATATAATATAGACCCAGGACAGTCCTGTATGATTTAGTGGTGCGCTAAATAGGCATCTGTCCTGTAATAATATTATAAATGAAATGATTTTATAAATCCCCCGATAAAAGTATAGTGCTTGCGAAGATCATAGGAAATTCGTAAAGCGTAAAATAGAAAGTTTGGAATATTTCGTATTCGAAACCGTTTATCCTACGAATGGGGTTTATTTGCATCTACATGCTGTGGCTATAGATTAGTATACATATGGAATTGTGGTGGCAAGGTATACTGGCAGTAACTTTAAAGTTGCAGATGCTTTCAGTTACAGCTATCAACATGCAACAACTCGCAAATGGTTTTGGTCTATCAGTTTTAGCGTCACAATGAATAGCAGTCGCGGGTGGTTTGGAAACGGGTGTTTAACAGGGTGATGTGTTGGTAACAGGTACTTCTCTCCCCTGGAGGCAGCAAGAGCTGTTCCCGCTAATTGTGATACTTGTTTGACGGCGACTAGTAGGCCTAGTTGGTTGTAAAAGATTACGCAAATCTTCTTACAGACCCATCAATACAATAACCGAATAGTTTTGTTTAATGTTTGTAGTTATGGCGTCTCGCTATTGTCATCATGTTTGGCTAGCCAATACTTCCTCATGGAATGAATTTGTGCTACCAATCATTAGGTTAACTGGTTGTTTTGTTGGCGATCCACAATTCCTTAAATAACATTTAGCAATAGTGTCTTTACACGCCCTTTAATTTAGGATTGCACTTTGCGTTTGATCTGTGCAAAGTGTTGTAGTGTTTCGGTTTTGTGCTGGTGCTTCTATTTCGGGTTTTGAACTAAGCAGAATGGGAATTCTTGGTTTATATCGTCGTGCTTCTGAGTCGAGCATGACTACGGTTTAGCTGTTTTGATTCATTAACCTGAGTTGGGAGAGTGCTGGCATAACTATAGAAATACTTGAGGTTATGATTAAGGGCTGTAAGGAACTATTGAGCTTGTAATAAATATATAGTATATATAATTTAGCCACAATATTTCTCATTTTTAAACAGTTTTCTCTGGGTTTCCTGTTTTCAGGTACCCAGATAAGAAAAGGGGGGAGTATAAAAATATAAAAAAATATAGGTTGTATAAAACCAATAATATAAAAATCAAACAAATAATTATAATGTAAAAATCAAACAAATGATTTAAATAATTACAATTAATATAAAGGCCTAAAATTTTAAAGTACAACAAGCTATAGCTAGGCAATCAATCGATTGCCTTTAAAGCAGCTGCATCAATTTTATTTTTTCATTTTTGCAAAAACAATTTGAATGTTAGGCCCGACTGAATTGGCAGTTTTTAAATTCCTCTGACTTTTGACCATGGTCACTCAAACCAGACTGTTAATAGCACTGATGGGTGAACAACAGGAGGGTGACAAGCACTCACACCTACAATTCCATCAATCCTGCAACAAATCCTCGGATGAAGACTTCAGTAAGGACACCCTTTGAAGTGGAGCCACAGCCAGGGGGGAAGTATGGACAACTTCCCCTCTTTAAACAATGACATGAAAGCATAGGGGACTCCGAAATGAAGTCGGGGCTACATGGGTGATGTGCTAGCAACCTCTCCCCATTTTAGACAATCTGAGGACCCAAGGAGCAGGAAATACCCTGAGCTGAGGGTAATGTGGGTGAGGTGCTGTAAACCTCTCCCCATCAGTACATTCTGGACGTTCTTCCACAACAAGGACAATTCTTCACTGACAAGGATTCTGGACACATCATTATAAACATCTTGAAAGATGCAACACCATATTTTGCATCTTTCACTACTAATGTAATTTTCATTGTTCATGTGTGCGTGTGGATGTGTGCGTGTATGGGCCATTTATGTTCATTGTCTTCTTCATTTTGTTTCTTTTAACCATGTCAGTAAAAGTGCCTCAGCATTAGGCTGAGTATATGATGAATATAATCATAATTAACATGCGGTCATCACCATAGGTTTCAAAAGAATCCCTATATACTGTATGCACAGTCAGTCACAGCTTTCTCATACTCACAGTTTTAACATATCATTAGGTTGCCATATTATGCTTGTGTCTATACTTTTCATAGAGTGCCCAGTGCCAGCCAGAAGCAGATGGGCTTCCCCTCTGAGCCAGGTTCTGCTCAAGGTTTCTTCCTGCTAATGCGGAAGTTTTTCCTTGCCACTGTTGCTATAGGCTTGCTCTAAGGGGGTCTCAGGCCTGGGGTTTATGTTAAGATATAGTCACTCAAATAGTTATGGTTGTAATACAAATTTTTATGTTTAAGAAGTTAATTTTAAAGTTGACCTCAGCATACGAGGTATGTTGGGTCAAACAGGAGGGACTGTTGGGATACAGTTTTTGGAGAGCAGCACTGTGTTTGAGAATGTGTATTGGAATTACAAAGGAATGTTGCCGCATCCGACCGGGGCCAAATGGCGCCTCCTGTTAACGACCTGGTATCTGCCATTTGCGGAACTTAGGGTTCCCCATTACCATATCTGAGCCATCACATGCAAATGTATCTACCTTAAACTGTATAAATGTTGTCCACTCATTGTAATCATTGAACATTTTGCTCCATGCTTGTGTTCCCACGGCCGGCTGTGTAAGTAAAGTACCTGTCTTCAACTGCGAGCATGGGATCCGTCTCTTCATTAGCAACATGGTTGTTGTACTCATTTTGATAATTTTATTGTTTACTAACAGCCACGCACTGTATTGTCGCAACAGATGAGATCCCTATTCGTGGCAAAGCTTACAGAGTTTCGCCCCTAAAAAAAGAGATCATTAGAACAGAACTAGAAAAGGTGCTGCAGGGTGGCATAATTGAACCATCTCAGTCACCTTGGGCCTCTCCAGTTGTGTTAGCAGAGAAATCTGATGGAAGCACACAGTTCTGTGTAGATTACTGACGTTTAAATGCAAAATCGCCACAAGATTCATACCCAATGCCCATTCTACATGAGTCCCTTCATGGGGTTAAATACTTCAGCACTCTTGACCTTAAGACAGTCTACTGGCAGGTGGAAATGGAGAAGAGCAATAGGGAAAAAACTGCCTTCACCACGCCTTTCGGCCTGTACCACTTCCTGACCATGCCGTATGGGTTCAAGAACGCTGGGGCTGCATTCCAAAGGCTGATGGAAAGAGCATTAGGTGATCTGAGGAGAAAATTCTGTTTTATGTACATAGATGACATTATTGTGTATTCGCCAACCAAACAAAAACATTTAGAACATCTTGAAGCAGCCCTTCGCAAACTCCAGAATGCCAACCTAACCTTGAACCTGAAGAAATGCACCTTCCCCAAGTCTGAGATGAAGTTCCTCGGGCATGTAGTGTCAGGTAAAGGGATAGAGGTGGATCTGGAGAAGAATGTGGCTGTGACCAGTTACCCCACTCCACAAGACCTCCCATCATTACAGAGATTTCTTGGCCTAGTAGGGTGGTATCACAAGTTTATACCCCACTTTGCTGAACATGCCGCCCCTTAAATCACCTGAAAAGCAAAAATGTTCCTTGGGACTGGACAGGGAATGTCAGCAAAGTGTAGACACACTGAAAGCAGCATTGAAACAAGCCCCTGTTCTCGTGCAGCCAGATTTCAACCACCCATTTGAAGTGCACACTGATGCGAGTTTGGAGGGTCTTGGAGCTGTGCTTGACTCAGCGGATTGGCAACAAAGAAAATGTCATCGCTTATACATACAAGGGGTTTGAGAGGGACAGTTTACTCCGAACATGCTGCTCTCTCATGGGCATTTAATTGTCCAAAGACTTACCACATCTTACCGGCTTGCTAGATGTTCTTTGAGATTGCAAAGGTTTCAGTTTGATATGCAGTATCGGAAGGGCTGTATGAATGTCATTCCAGATGTATTATCGAGAGCTGTTCCAGAACAGAACAAAGCTGTCATGGCTGCCTATGTAGCTGCAAAACCCTCACCCTGGAACATTGATTTGCCAACCACACTGGCTGAGATAGACTCTGCCCAAAACAAAGATGAAGGGGTGAGAGAAATGAAACAGAAGGGAACAGCTCTTGTATTTTTTTTTCATGTAGTTAAAAAAAGGACTTTTAATTTTATAGTAAAAGGGTATCTTCCTGTGGGGAGGAGACAGGAAGTGTGAAAAGATACTTACCAGGCTTAGACAAGACGAACCAGGAAGGCTAACCAAAGAGGCTAACAAGGGGCTGGAGCATTCCTGCTTGGGGCCTGATGCCAGTCCCACTGAATTCCTTTTTTCTCTCATTTTGGACACTTTGATAAATTGGATTACCTTTGCTAAATTTGATGCTTTGGATTAAACTACTGAGCCCAGAGAAGAGGACATTTTTGGGTGAGACCAAACCTTTGTTTTTGCTTTGTTTGTTGGATTATCAGAGCCTCACTTGGGAATATGTGAGTTCTTCCCTCTTTTTTTGGGTACTAATGGACAATTTACTGGACAATTTTAATGGACTATTACTGAAGTAAAGACTGAATTGATTGAAAGAGTTTGTTTATTGAATCACTAAAAGAGAAATTGATTTAAGTTGCCTCGTTATCCATTTTGGTTTGTCACATATTCAGTGTCCCAGATCTTGTGGTGACGGTTGGTTTTTTTTGTTAAAGGGTCAATTTGTTACAATTTTCACCATGAGCCTCTGTGAGGATGGCGAGCAGTCGACAAGAGGCCAATACAGAAAAGTAGGGTGAATGGTGATTAATTTATTAAAGTGAGAAATCCAAAAAAAAACAATACACAAAATAAAGTACTAATGATGAACTAAATATTTACAAATAAATGACATCTGGGGCAATCAGTCCCCAAACGTCTCTTCCTCTGGCTTTATAAGGGTCCTGCCTCACCCACAACCTTTTCTTCTACAGAAAGGGCAGGAGGGCCTTAAATAAAGCTACCCCCTCCAGACCATACCATCCCAAAAAGAAAATCAATTGATTCACACAGAAACAATAATCAATCAATTACTGACATACTATACACAACATAATAACATACAAATACTACATTCAACAAATACATTTTTCCCATTACCAATACAATAACATTACACAAAACACTGAAAAAATTCCCCCTACCTTCCAAAACAAAAATGAACTACGCTACCCATAATCCTTAAAACCAACATGTTTTCCCCCGTGCGCTCCTTTGACATCCCCGTGAAACAGACACAGATGCACAAGTGAGTAAACCGGGATTCATGTATTACTGAAAGTTTGAGTAGTTTGTAGTTTACTAGTTTAAATGGTAATATATGAAAAGTATTCTTTTCTCCCCAAACAACAAATGCAGAGATTCACCAACTCCATCACCCTGAACGAACAAAAACAGCAATTTTAACTGACAAATAAATGAACATAAATACAAAAAGTTTGGTGTGTTTTTTTTCCTTTTCCCCAATATACACTGTCACAGTTTAAATTCCACATTTCCACATAGCGTGGCCGACGCCGATATTTGGGGCGGAGAATAAAACATACATCATTTCTCCATCACAGCCTCATGCTGAACTTTGTCAAATGCCTTTTGAAAGTCGAAACAGATAATACCATAAGCTTGGTTTGCATCTGAACATGCTGTAGTTTCCTCAAAAAAGTCCAGGAGGTTTGTTAAGTATGACCCTGCTCTTGTTCAAGGAATAATTCCAAATTGTCCCTCATGTAAATTCCAGTAATTTACAAGTGATACAAGTTAAGATGACAGGCCTATAATTTCCTGGATCAGTGCGGTCTCCTTTTCTTGTAGATAGGCACTACACTGCCTTGCTTCCAGTCATCTGGCATTTCTCGTTTTTTAAGTTTATCTTGTACTTCTGAATCATTTAAATCAATTTCCTCCATATGACTCTGAGAAATGCACCTGAAGGCATACGAGAAAACACTTCACGAGTGAAACTCTTCACAAAGTAGTTGTTTAGGGTATCAGCAATAGCTTTGTTATCATAAACAAAGTCCATCCTTGGTTTTTAAACCTATTTCGTCTCTAACTATCCTTTTTTGACTGTAGTATTAAAAAGGCATTTAGGGTTGCTCTTTGCATCAAGCACAATCTGTCTTTCCAAACACCTCTTAGCTTCCCTTATTTTTTTCTTAACTTGAGCTCGCATTTTAATATATTCAGTCTTGTTTGTCTCTGAGCTGTGTAACTTGAATTTTCTAAATAGTTTCTTTTTGTGTCAAACTATCATGTAATGCCTTATTCATCCACTACAGATGCTTATTTTTAAGCTTCCCTTTTCGCACTTCGGCAACGGTCGCAGATTAACTCATCCTCAAGGTCTCCCTCGAGAAATCCGATCATCCGGCAACTCTCGCACAGTTTTGGCCACATTTTTCCCCCTAACTAAATGTGCGTTCCCTAAATAAAGATTTACTGCCGAGACAGAATTACTTGCTAAAAAGTGCTAAGAGCACAGAGGTGGCTCAGAGCAGCCAAAGGCAGAAACCAAACACAGGAAATACCACTGAGGCTGCGTTCCAATCCGAAAAAATGCTTGCTTCTTCGTGCTCACTTCCCTTCAATCAAGGGGGGAATCCCCAAAAAGTCCCGCATGTAAGATGGCTGCCACCGTGAGGGCGATTCCAATCCAGATTTGTTGAGGGAAGGGCGAATTTTCATTTGCTCAAGCCCTCGGTTTCACTCCCTCCAACGGAGCCAACAAAAACCATCCCTCCAAGTGATGATATTGCCCAGAATGCACGGCGATGCTTGCTCGCTTGCCCATGTGTTAAACTTTATTTGAATATTATGTTCTTGCAACCAAGGAACAACCAAATATAAAAAAGTTTAACAAGTTCAAGACCTCTGTTGCCGATTGATTATACAGTGCATTCGCTAAAATGCTATGTTGTTGGTGGTGGTCGTTATTTAAATCTTACAGATTCAAAGCAAATGCCTAACGCTCAATAGCCGCTTATCAAGTTCATTGATTGTCCAAAAAAATATATGTTTTGGCCATGAAGTTTTAATTATAAGCTCTCATAAACTGGTGGAGGCATAGCTGCCGTGGACATGCATTTTGTTACAATGCCGTAGACATGCATTTTCGTTTCCTCCCCTCCTTTCCTCCACATATTTCCGGGTAGGAAAGGAGGAGACGAGAAAAAGTATTGGAATGCAGCCCTAGACTCAGGCTGCGTTCCAATCCAAAATAAAATCCTCCCTTCACTTCTTCCCTCTAATTGAGTGAGCTCTCCAGTGACGTAGCAGGCGAGGGAGCCCTTCCCGAGCGAGGGGGAGCAATGGAGGGGAGGGGTCGTGGCGGTTCTTCCTCACTTTGCGTTCCTTCGCAAGGACTGGATTGGAATGACCCTTGCGGTTCTTCCTCACTTTGAAAATGCCTACATATCGCATATTCCTTCCTTATATTTTCCATCTGGTTTTTATTTACTATTAATAGAAATCACCCTTTTCAATGGTGGCAAAATTTAATAATCATATTGCCATCTTGCTATATGGGACTTTTTGGGGTGATTCCCTCCTAATTATTGTAAAGAGGGAAAACAGTGAGCATGAAGAAGCAAGCATTTTTTGTGTAGAGACAGAAAATTGGAAATGTCAATATCAGAAGACTTAACCCGAAATTCTGCTGCCGATACATAGAAGGAGGAAAGGATTTAAAAACAATTCGCGAAGAATGGAATGTTGGAATGGAAAATTTGGTTCAATAATGGGATGCACTTTGTTTAAAACTTCATGGCCAAAACGTTTTTTGGACTACTTTGACCATTTCCTTTGAATCTGTAAGAACCATCAAAATAAGCATTTTAGCTAGAACAGTAAACAATCTAATGTTTAACACATGAGAAGCATCGTCAGATATTATTTCTTAGTTCAAATAACTGGTTACAGCTGATTGAATTTTTGCCACTTTTTCAGCACATGATATAAATATACCAGCTGTAAAAACTAGCTACTTTGAGTTCACTAAACTTTTGCCTGTTTGTCTGAAGTTTATTTCTAGACCACGTTTAATTGATTAATTGTACGTTTCAGCTGTAACAGTCGACACACATTGCTAAACAGATATTCAATCGTTTTGTTTGTATCCTGTATTTTGATTAAAATATGTCCCCACAATAAACTTGTCTGTTGTACTGTCAACGACGGTCTGTTTTCATCATTTTTGCGCTCTACAGCAAATAACAGCTCGTGGGCAATTTGTAGTTAAGTGTTAGACGACAACACAAAGATGGTACCGGTAACAACGATGGCTATGCTGATCCATTTGGGGTGGCAATTTATGAATTTCCAAATGGAGAGATGGGCTGTGTCACACCTCAATTCCGCCAGATGACGGCTTGAAATTGAGGAAAACGCGATACAGCAAAGACGACAAATATGGAGAGCTGCGGTGAGGAGGAGAGCTGCACTTCGCCGGGCGATCGCCCTTGTCAGCACCAACGTACGTACCTTACCCAACCTCAGCCAGCTGGCTACATTAATCGATGAAGAAAATCCTTACTTGACAATTCCCAGGTTTAAACGTAATTTTTACGATAACACCACTTACCTTTAATAGCACTTCGCCACATAATATAGTTATATTAATTCGGTTAGATCCACTTCATATTAACCAATATGATCTCCCCAAAAAAAGTTAGCAGCTAGTCGTTCTGTGACTCGAACCACCAACCTTCTAATATCTAGTCAAGCGCCATTACCAGTAGACTGTAGGCTGACATATGGTTACAATTGGAAGTTAGACAAGTGTTCAAAGTGACACTTTTTGTTGTCTGTGCACTTCTATTTAAACCATACATAGATTTAACCTCACATTATAAACATATCATGAAGACACATAATTTTAACATATTTCAGCACTGAACAGCATGTGCACTTTCTGTCTTCGAGCCCACCAAAATGAGTATTATACTTATTTGTAGGATACTGTAGACTATGGTTTCCCTCTAATGTAAAACTTAAAAATCTTGACCAGTAGATTTAAATTGTGATCAAAACAAACAGGACAGAAACCTTAAAGTAAATGGTGTATTTTCTTTTTATTTACTTCCAGGGAGAAAGCCTTGCAATGTACGGCCGAATTAATCTCCATGTCCCGGTTCTGGAGGTATTTTTCCATGTAGATAGGTATCTCCAGTCTGATTTTCGTCTGTCCAGGCAGACAGTCCACTCCCTCCTTAGGATGCTCCCCAACAGAAGGGACCATGGTTGGGGTTACATTTTTGAGATGCAGTCTTCATTTACTGACTGACTTGTGGCACATCATACCGCGTTGTGTCAGAGGTGTTTGACATCCCCCGCAGTACAGTGCATCGGATGGTCCACATGATTGCAGATGACATCCTTAAAATCCTGCCAAGGGTCATCCGCTTCCCAGGTCCTGAGGATCTAGACCGTGTTGGAGAGGGATTCGCTAGGCTGGCACAACACAGGGCCTTCAGGAAGGTGGTGGGAGCCATAGATGGGTGCCACATCTGCATAAAGCCACCTGGAGGAGTCGCACGACAGTGCTACGTTAATCGCAAACTTTCCCATCTATTTTCTTACAAGCAGTCTGTGACTCCTCCGGGAGGTTCCTGGATGTCTTTGTGGGGTACCCAGGCTCCGTCCACAATTCACGGGTACTCCGAAACAGCTCTTGGTGATGGCGGGTACCTCTGTGTAGAGGAGCCAGTGACCAGTGGAGGCCCATTTTAACTGCCACCACGGAAAGGCGAGATCAGTTGTTGAGCGAGACTTTGGTCTCTTGAAGACACGGTGGAGGAGCATCTTCTTCTCTGCCCTGGAGGTGCACCCAACATTTGCAACAAAGGTCATCACCGCCTGTGCAGTCCTCCACAACGTGGGCCTGGAAGCTGGGGATGTCCTAGAAGACACTGGGGACAATGAGAGTTATGCAAGTTTAGAGGCAGTGCCCTTGGAGGAGACCCCAGGGCAGAGCCTAAGGACCACAGTTATTTTGAACAGGCGAAATAGGTATGTTCGTCAGGAACTGAATGTTTTGTATATATAGTTTTATGTAGTTATTGTATACAGTTTAATCTTCAATTATTGTAATTAATTTAGTCTATTTTCCAGTTATTGTTCTTGATATTGTTCCGTTACCCCTTTACCATGTATGTTTTGTATCATTTCTTGTAATTGGCATCACACACAAATTATTCAATAACTATGTTCAATTCAAATTCAACTTCATAATTAGGGGTCCAAGCAGCAAAGCTGCTGGAACCCTATTGTATTTGTTCAGATTTTTTTTATTATTATTTTTTTTCTTCCCTAAAAGTGTTTGCACAGCAAAAACTGTACAAGCTAGAGCTACCAAACTTGGTAGATATGGTTCTATATCCACCCACTACTCAGGTTAAAAAAATCAGCCCGATTGGCCACATGGTGGCGCTATAGAGAATCACACACGTTTTGGCCTATAACTCTTGAACCGTTTGGACTAGAATCAAATCGTTTGGCTCAAGCTGAACAAATTGATGCGTCATAATAGATTTTCCGCCATTTTGAATTATATCAAAAAGTTTAAAAATTTTTCACAGGCCACAAATTTTGTCCAATCTTCCCCAAAATTTGCACAGATGATCTTTAGACCAAGTCTCACAAAAGTTATCGGATGGATTTTTGATTTTCACAACCGTTTGTCTGCTCCACCCAATTGAAATTTGCGGCGAAGCCGCCAAACAGGAAGTGACATCATATCTCCTAAATGCAATGTCCAATCATCACCAAACTTGTAATGCCTCATCTACAGCCTACTACAATCTAGCTTACCGAATTTGGTGTAAATCCATCCATAGGTGGCGCTATAGCACACAAATGTTCATAACTCTGAAACCCATTGTCCAATCAACTTCAAACTTTGCAGGCTGCATGTTGGTCAAGGCAACAATTGACATCTACAAGTACAAGGTGATTGCTCAAACAGGATGGCCAATATCAGCAAATCAAATTTTAGTCACCATTATACTAACATAGCTATCACCTATCTTCACAAAACTTTATAGGCTGGTTAAGGATGTGTCAAAGAGCGCTGTATATGAACATTTGTCTGATTGGCCTGATGGTGCCGTTTTCACAAACCGAAATGTGTTTTTGACTATAAGTTTTGAACTGTTTGTGGTTTGCCTAATAAATGTGATTCTTAAGACATAAACTTCCCATCAGTGCTTACGGTCACACTTTTGAAATGATCAGATCAATTTGCCATGGTGACTCTTGACCGCTGGACTGCTTGGACCCCGTTGATCGCCGTTTGCGGCTATATTTAAATTTGTTTTTGTTTTTCTTGCAGAGGACTACTTTTGAAATGAATCAGTGTTTTTGATCATGTAGGGTCAGTAATTAATTAAATTCAACCGCATGCATAATAATCACTGTAAGATGTTTAGAAATCAGCACCCAGAGAAGAGGAATTCTCCACTGCTCTCCAGGAATTACGAAATTAATTTGCGTTCTTCCTATCATCATCTATGTCTAGCAGTCTTTTCAACTTTTAAACATGTAAAACAATTAACCTGGACACTGTTCAAACCGGAAAATTCCACCTTGACTATGAAAACTTCTCATGGTTGCTGGGAAAACAGATTGATAGCAAGAACTTTATACTTAAAACCCCAACAAAAACAACCGAAATGTTTTTTTTTAATTATTTATTAACAAGTTTTTTCCAAAATGGCCAGAGACCTCTCATTCTTTCCTTTCTTCCCCTTCCCTCTACAACGCCCTTCTCTCCCTCTCTTCCTCTATCTCCACCTGTCTTTGGTGGAACTCCAACAACTCGGAGTTCCTCCGTTTCCTGCTGCTGCTCCCGCTGCTGCTCCCTGCCTCATGCCTCGGGGGGGAGACCACCACTGCTTCCCCTTCAGCAGCGGCTGAGGCAATCAAGGTGGGAGGCGTGATGGACGGCCTCCCCCCGATTGCCTCATCCATCGCACCAAACCACTGCCAGGATGCAGCAGTGGTCTCCCCCCCTTCTGTGCTCACCCCTGTGGGAGGGCTCTTCAGCATCTACAAAGATAAGAAATACTGTACTGGACGTGTAAATGATATAACCCACAGGCAGCAAACACAACTGATGACACAAAAATATGACATCCAACAACAATGGTGGATAGATATATTTCTATATGTATCTTTTGCAGTAACAGCTCTATCTGAACACACAACTTATATTTCTTTTTTAAATTTTCCCTTTTTTTTTGGCCTGGGCAGCTGTCACTCTCCCCGACAATTCGCTGACTCTCAAAAAGTGGCTGCAATAAAGAAAATGTAAAGGTTAAACCGAAGCTAAGTACCGCACAGTAGGCCTACAAGAATTTAATATTTCTATATGACGTACTCCCATCCACTTTTGGCTGCGTTCCTCTTTCCTGTAAAGTGGTCTTCGTTTTCACGCCTCCAATTGATGAGTTTTGCTGTCTCCTCGTCTGTCCCTAACATGTGACACATGGACACCATTTGGTCTAACACACACAAATAATATTGATATGAAGACAACATAACTTATATTAGCAAACACACCGGGCACAACATTTAAAATACTCCCGAATGAGTACTATGATAAACAACGCTGTGTATATGTTAAGGTCCGAAGAAAACTGTCAAAAAAATAAAGATAGAGAGCCAACATAATTGAAAACGTGAATAAGCATTACTTCACTTAATTCTACAGTTCATTTATTACAGGGGTGCTACCGAATTTCTGTTCAAATGAATGGGCACTTACAGCAACATTATAGTAGCCCGTAGACACATGCAATACGTAAGTCCAATTAGACAAGGATTTTATCTTAAAATCGAATTGAGCATTCACTGCTCAGCTGGAAATGGAGATAATGCCTTTACGAGGAAGTTACGCAATTTTATATTTTGGTTATCCGTGACTGCTGGTCAGTTATACAGATCAGCTGCCAATGTTCCCATTGTATGTAGAGAGAGCCCAAAAAACTGGTTGATATCGAGCTAGTTCGCCAAATGAAACAAAAAAGGTTTAACAGCTATATCAATAACACCCTTCGTGATTCTGCACAATCAAGGATAGCCATCCTGATTATAAAAATATTTTATTATTATAAAAGTGAACTTAAATTCACAAAGAATTGCAGTGACAGTACAAATCATTAGCATATTAATACAAATTAAGAAATTACTTACATTTGTACACGACCTCCAGCCCATTTGACTCGCCGGCGTCCGCCATAGTTTCAACGGAAATTGTTCGTTCTGAATCCTTCGCAGGGAATGATGGGATATTCTCCCGCTCAGAGCATGCATCGATGCATGCTCCAAATTATGGCAAAACGAAGTTCACATCTGGGCATTCCATCCGTGCTCCGTACTACCTATTTCGGTTTGGACTCGTACTCCAAGATGGATGGCTACTCGCTATGCGTACTCGGAGTATGGAAGTACGTGGTCTGGGACACAGCTTTCGTTTTGGAACAGTGGAGGGAAGGAGGACACATAATCAGTTTCCGGGGCACAGAGGAAAGGAGGGGAGGAAAGGAGGAGACAAATTTGAGTATTGGAACGCAGCCTCCATACAAGATACAACAAAAATAAGCTAGCAGCTAAGCAAAAGCAGACACACTAATACAGCCAGGATCAGGGTATCCTTAAAGCAAACGCTGGAGAACGGTAAAAGTAAACAAGCGAACTGGCTGGCTAACTTCCCAATTAACGACCAGAGAAGTGAGCTGGAGTATGTTATTTAAAGATTTGCTATTTAAAGATTTGCCCCTGAGAGGGCGAAAAACCACAAAAAAACCTCTCGTCTGTTCAACTATGCGCTGAATTAGTAGCATTTGCTAAAGAGCTAACGGAGGAAAAAAAGTGGAAAATTCCCTCTCTGTCCCCTAATGGCAACAAAAGATTAAACTTTAGCAGCTGATCAGGCCTACCTTATTTAATAGCTAGGTGAATAGCTCCAACTTTTATTTTAATTAATATCCGAAATTAATGTAAGAGCACAGAGACCACTTCACTCCACAAACACAGAGCGAAGTCGTCCAGGCTAGAGCAATCGAGCAGAGCAGAGATATTTCAGTGGGATACTCAACCAGTAGTAGCCTATTGTGGCTTGATATTTATAAGATATCGGTAACAAGCTGTGTAGTCATGGCTCAATGCTGGGTGTAAAAATAACTTTATGAGGAGCAATCACAAGATAATTTAGCCAACTTAAAAGCAAACGTTAGATATAACCTAGCTAGTGAGCTAGTCCACTGCCTATAGCATACTGCATCGTCATACATCAACTTCAATTTACCGTTCTTTGTGCAACATTAAATGCCAAATGAAATTTGGAGTTGTTGTTTCTCCATCGGAAATTCTTGAACTGCAGGTGCTACATATTGCAACCCTTTTGTTGTTGCAAACAACATAATCTTTGGTAATAAACCAAAGGCTATTACCCTGAGGAGCATTGCGACTGACATCAGTGATCTCAAGTTTGTTGTTGTGTAGGCTAGTTCAAGTTGATTGGATGTGTATGTTTGATCACGGACATTGGAAACGAGGTTTGAAGCTGATTTACTTAATAAAAAAATATTGGGAAAAGGAACAGTTGATCCAATTCACATTATATTTAAATGCCGTTCAGAGGGTGGGCTCTCAAGTCTCTCCAAGGCAAAGGGCTCGAGTACAAGTGAAGTCAGAAGTCACTGATGTTAAAGTCAAAATCAAGTCGCAAGTCCTCTTTGATTATGTTAAGTCGAGTGGAAAGTCAGCTAATTTGAGTCTTGAGTCCAAGTCGAGTCCAAATCATGTGACTTGAGTCCACAACACTGTATTCAGGTGCCATCATGTTTTGCCTTAAAAGAACCAACAGTTTTTTTTTGTTAAAGAAAGAAAAGGGAGGTTTGAAATGGGCCTATAATGTCATAGAATAGAATTGTCAAGATTAGCCTTTTTAGGGTATAGGATTAACCGTAGCTGTTTTCAAGTTGGCTGGAAAAATCCCTGTGGAGAGGGAGCTGTTTATTATTGGTAAGACAACCCTAGACAGGTTGCTAAAACATGCTTAAAAAAAGTGGTTGGTAAAGTATGTAATTTGCAGCTTGACAATTTCATTTTAGACACTATTTTAAGCAGATTCTCTGCATCAGTTACATGAAAGGTACTCAGCACTGATTCACAGGGACCAGCAGTTAAGGTGACATCACTAACAGTACATTCTGTATTTGACCTGATAGTCTCAATTTTTGCTATAAAATGTGCTAGTAATGCTTCACATCTAGATGGTGAAAGGTCACTTTCAACAGAGGAAGAAGTAGGTGGATTAATTAGACTGACCCTTGAAAAAAGAACCCTTGAATTGTTTTTGTTATTTTCAATAATTTGGGAAAGACAGCAACCATGGCCAACCTAATGGCAAGTGATTAAACCATTAAAAACACGAAATAGCCTGCAGCATCTTCACTTTAATAATCAGTGTTTATCTTAGGAACAGACAGCTGCCGCTAATGTATTGGGCCTCACAGTAACGTCAGTAGTCGTGAGCTTCTCATGTGGCTTCCACACAAACACACACTATTCTCTACCATAACAGACATTCTCTCCATTGCTACAGTCTGATGAGCGTCTAGAGCCAGAGGAGGAGAAAGCGGACCGGTATGCTAACATTACGCTAAAAGCTAATCAGCCTTCATCTCAACGTGCTTCCCTGCAATAAAGCTGGACTGAATTGAGTTCATTAGGTTTTTACTCTCTCTCTCTCACTCACACACACACATCCTTCTACTATCACGGACTATTTCCATATCAATATTATCAGCAACCTTGTTTCAATTGATTAACAGACACGTCTGGAGGGACTGCGAGCTGCCTAATGATAATCGGTCTATCCCTTATTTTCACATAAAAATCCACCAACTGATCTGTAGCTAAAAGATTAAGGGGGCTTACAAAAATGTCAGGCCTAGTCATATAGTCAGAAAATGCTGCAGCTGTGGAGTCCAAGCAGTGTTTCTTAACTGTTCTTGTAATATTACCTTATTCATTACAGGTAATATGAGAGTAAAAAAGATACAGAAATGGTCCAATACAGCAAGGTCCATAACAGTGGTTTCAACAATATATAGTCCTCCAGATACGATAATATTTTGACACAACCATAGAAAATTCAAATTTTGAATCAATTTTGAAAATTCAGACAAGAACAACTGATTAGTTTTGGGAGGGCGATAGACTAAGGCACAGAGTATATGGACTTGCTTAAAAACTGTGAACATTTGTAACTTGAGTGATGAGAAGTCATCCAGAATGACAGGATTATGCTGAAAAATATTGTTTTTAATCATGGCTAATCCCCTTCTTCGACCACTTGCCTGAGGCTTGTGGACCTGGCTGTAGTCAGGGGGACAGGCTTCTACCAAAGGAACATGATCATTTGGTCTCAGCCAAGTTTTAGTAATGATGAAAAAACAATATTGTGTGACATAATAAAATCATTACTTATAAAAGTTTGAAATTGATCTGACATTGAATAGGAAACATCTAACTGTACTAACAGAGGGTGGTTCCAGAGGAACGCATATGATGTTACTGACATTTACAGTGCATGCCTGAGAAGTCTTAGGCCTCTGTCTTTCTGAAGATGTTCTGGCTTCAGTTTTCAAAGCGAGATTACAGTTAATAATGCTGATTATGTCTGGAGGCTGATGGCATATTTCTTGATCATTGTCAGATTTAATGGATAGTCAAACATTTACAGCTTTTTGAATGTTATCAGATAGCACAGCAGAACCTAGTCTGGTCAGAACCTGCATGCAGAATAATTGTATCCACGTTTTCATATTTTGGCATATTCAGCGATGTTGGCTATATCAAGGACTGTAGCACCAGGAAAACATTCAACATGTGCCTTTTCTTGCTGTAGTCCATTTGCCAGAGTTTGTGTGCAGAAAGGGTGAAGCAGCAAGGGAAAGTTCTGGTGGAGCAGGTGGGAGCAGTTCATTTTTTAAGTTAATTTTTTCTACCCCGTGTAGTCCACTTGCCGCTCAAATTATGGGGTGATGAGGAGCAGATCATGGGGGGAATGTCCAGGCACACAATAGAAATATTGTGAAAACTTGCATCCACAGCCTGTTCGCTTTTTACAATCTCCTTCAGCTGGAATGCGCTCTTCCAATAGAATTATTTTGCAAATAAGTTTGTAGTTATTCCTGCATTTATCACATTCAAAATTGTCCACATAATCACACGAGTTTACAACTAAGAACATCTTGCATGACAATGTACAAGACATTGCCTTCTTATCACTGTCAAAGTCCATCCTTTGAGTCCATGAAAGTTGTTCTAACAGTGCTGCATTGATCAGTGCAAAGAACAGCAGCTCAACAAAGCAATCAAAGCTCCTATATATATTATATAGTTTGCCTCTATAACAGGAACAATCCATCCTTTTTTGGATGAATAAGCTACACATCCAGTGCATTCTTGACCAGTGGATGTGTCCCTATCAGACCACCATTTCATCTCTTTCTCTCTTCCTCTGTCTTCCCTTTCCCCCTCCACTCCATACTTCATCTCATCATCAGCAATCACTCAAAGTCAAGTAAGATGGTCCTCCTGGGAGATCCTTATTCCTTGTCTGGTCTTCAAACTTCCCAGATGCTGCCTGAACCCCCCCATCAAACCTCCACTTTCCACCTGTCATGGCATGCATCAGATTTAAAACATTGGTGCTTGCCTTCCAGGCTGTCAAGGGGACGGCCCTGTCCTATCTTCAAAAGATCATCAGACCCTGCATACCTTCCCATTCACTCCAGTCTGCATCATCAACACGGCTGGTGCCCCCTCCTCTGGGCCAAGTCTGCTGACTGTTCTGGTTCCCCACTGGTGGAACGACCTTCCCACGAAGGTTAGAATTGCAGATAGTCTGTTCACCTTCAAGTGTAGACTGAAGATTCACCTCATCCCATCCCTCCCTAGTTCCTCTAGTTATCCTTAGTCCTACTTGTAGCAACCTAATTTGGCTGTCTTATGGTAGTTGTTGCTGTTTCTAATGGTTTTCGTTTTGCTTCTTCAACAGTTCATCCACAGGGCTTAGTCTATGCTATCCCTTCTGGCACTTGTACCCCACTCTAGTACTTTAGCACTCTTGTCCCCGGCTTAATGCACTTTTGGTTGTAAGTCGCTCTGGATAAGGGCTTCTGCAGAATACCTATAATGTAACTGTTAAGTGATATTTTTTCAGTTAGGGTTTACTATCAATATAATTTAATTATGGAAGATTTACAGAATATTGTCTGTCCTCGCAGGCTCCTTGTCACAATATATCCTGTCCATAGCAGCTGTAGTACTAAACTCAGGTGTGAGGTGCAGAGAAAGAGGTTGTCAGTATTGCTACCTGATCTTATGTTTTTTTGGTTTTCGTGTGTTTTTTGTTTTTCTGTTTCCCTGTTCATGCGCTTTTGTTTTCATTCCCCTTTGTGTCGGCTCCGCCCTCCTTGTCACCTGCCTAGTTGATTGCTCATTTTTTTCACCTGCCCTGTTGTTAACCTGTGTCTCATTTGCTTGTTAGTCTGTGTACTTAAACCCTGCATTGTCTTTGTTTGGTGCGAGTTCATCTCTGTTGATTCACCTCTCAGTTAAACTACGAGCCTATTGTTTCTGTTCTGCTTTCCTGATCTGATCTTTGCCTGTTTTCCCATTTCCTATTTTTTGGATTTTGTTTTTGTTCTGTTGCCGTGTCTGTCTGGTTTGAACCTTGCCTGTTTTTTGACTTTGTTTGTGGATTCTGTTTGTGCTCTGATTGCTGTACTCTCCTGGTTTTGACCCTGTGCCTGTTTTTGACCCTGTTTTTGGACCTGCCCTTTATTTGCAATAAACTTTGGTTTATTTTACTCCTGTCTGCGTTTGAGGTCATACGGAAGCCTGGCAGTACGAACTCGCTAGACATGGACTCATCAGACAGCAGCCAGATCAGATCTATTTTAGATCAGCAAAGTATGCTGTTGTGGCGACATCAGTCTCAGCTTGATTCAGTTAGCAAGACTCTGGCATCCTTCGCCGTAAGCATTGATAACCTGTATACTCAGCTCCAGCAGCTCCAGCAGCTCCAGCTCAGATGAGCTACACCCCCTCTGAGCTCCACGGCTGCCCCCACCAGAGAACCCTCCCTCCCTCCTCTAGCCTCCTGTGCTGGTGAGCCGGGGATGTGTCGCTTCTTCCTGTCTCAGTGCTTGTTGGTATTTGAACTCCAGCCTTCTTCCTTCCCCACAGACCACGCTAAGGTCACATACATCATCACCTTACTTACCAAGAGCTAGAAAGTGGGGGATGGTGATGTGGGAGGTCCGGTCACCGGTGTGTGATTCACTCATGGCTTTCACTGAAGAGATGAGACAGGGCTTCGACCGCTCCCATCATGACCAGGAGGCCACCTTGGAGATGCTCCAGAGCCAGCAGGGAAGTAGGACAGTCTCTGATTACGCTATTGACTTGTGCACCCTGGTGGAGACCAGGAGCAGAAACCATGAGGCCCAATATGATGTCTTCCTCCACGGCCTCGCTGATGACATCAAGGACGAGCTCCTCACCCGGGACCTGCTTGTCGACTTCGACACCCTGGTTGAGATGGCGATCCGTATTGACCATCGTCTCACCTGTCGCCACAGAGACATGGAGAGACATGGGGAGATCCCAAGCATGCCGAAGGTCTATGGATGCCACTCCGGGTCCCCCTTCTGTTGCCCAGCCCCTGATGGCCTCTGCACCACTGCACAGCACCCCAGAGCCCATGCAGATTCGGGTCACCAGTCAGGGGAATGCAAGGGAGCATATCTCCTGTCCGTCAGTTTTCTACTATTCGATCTCTACTGTCTGCCTCCCTTCTAGTGGATGGTGTCCCACATGTTGTCTCAGTCCTCCTAGACTTCGGCGCTGATGGGAGCTTTATTGATGCTGACTTCACCACCGGACTCCAGCTACCACAGCTCCCTCTCCAGGACCCCCTGGAAGCGCTGGCCATCACAGGGGCACTTCTTATCCGCATCACCCCCCACTCTCCTCAAGTCACCGTGGTGTTAGGACATCCCTGGCTATCCAAACATGGGTCAATTGGGCCAGTAATCGGATCCTGGAGTGGAGTCCCTTCTGTTTATCTTGCTGTCTCCGAGATGCCTAGGTTCCTGCCAGTCCAGCTGCCACTCCAGAGGAGAGAACCACCAACCTGTCCACTATGCCTCCCATGTACCTGGATCTGAAGGAAGTCTTCACTAAGTCGTGTGCCACATCGCTGCCTCCTCATTGCCCCTATGACTGCGCCATAGAGCTGCTGCCAGGTACGTCACCCCCCAGGGGTCGCCTGTTCTCTCTCTCTCTCTCGACCAGAAATGGAGGCTATGGACAAGTACATTCATGAGTCACTGGCCACGGGCATCATCAGACCTTCCTTGTCTCCTGCTGGGGCCGGCTTTTTCTTTGTGGGTAAGAAGGATGGTGGACTGCAATCTTGCATCCATTACTGGGGTCTCAACTCCATTACGGTGAAGAACCACTGTCCCTTACTACTCATGTCCACTGCTTTTGAGTCCCTGCAGGGGCGACTATCTTCACAAGACTGGATCCTGTGCAACGCCTATCATCTGCTTTGCATTCGGGAGGGCGACGAGTGGAAGACTGCCTTTAACACACCCACAGGACACTATGAATATCTGGTAATGCCTTTTGGACTACCTAATTCTCCAGCTGTGTTTCAGGCCCTGGTCAACGACGTACTCCGGGACATGATTGGCCAATTTGTGTGTGTATATTTGGATAATATCCTGATTTTCTCCCGATCTAATGCTGAACATGTCCTTCATGTCCGTTGGGTCCTGCAGAGACTGTTGGAGAACCAGCTCTTCATGAAGGCCGAAAAGTGCATGTTCAACCAATCTTCTGTTTTGTCCCTGGAATTTGTTATTTCTACAGAAGGTATCCAGATGGACCAAAAGAATGTCCAGGCAGTGGTGGACTGGCCCCGACACGAGTCCCAAAGAGATTTGCAATGCTTCCTGGGGTTTGTTAACTTTTATCGTCGGTTCATTCGGAACTACGGTTCTGTGGCAGCTCCTCTTACTGCTCTCACTGCCATCACCAAGAGGTTCAGCTGGACCCCCTCAGCCGATGCCGCATTCGAGGACCTTAAGGTACGCTTCACCACTGCTCCTCTTCTGATTCAGCGGACCCCTTGTTCCGTCTCTTTGTTCCACAGTCGGTCCGCACCCAGGTCCTGCAGTTTGGGCATTCCTCTCAGCTGGCGTGTCATCCGGGGGCTCGCCGTACCAAGGCTCTCCTCTCTCAACACTACTGGTGGCCATCGATGGATGAGAACATCCACAGCTTCGTATCAGCCTGCTCAGTATGCGCCCACAATAAACCCTCCACTGCCCCCCTTGCAGGTCTGCTGCATCCCCTGCCTGTTCTCAGGAGGCCAAGTTCACACATCGCCCTGGACTTTGTGACCGGCCTGCCCCCGTCTGACAGTAACACCATGATCATGACTGTTGTGGGCCGCTTTTCCAAGGTGGGTCACCTCGTGGCTCTCCCTAAACTGCCATCGGCTAAGGAAACCGCTGAGGTACTGATTTTGCTTGTGTTTAAGTTACATGGCTTGCCTGTTGACGTAGTTTCTGATAGGGGGCCCCAGTTCACTTCTCACTTTTGGAGGGCGTTTTGCAAGTTGTTAGGTGCTTCTGTTAGTCTCTCCTCATATTTCCACCTGCAATCCAATGGGAAGACTGAGCAGGCCAACCAGCAGATGGAGACTGTCCTGTGGTGCCTCACGTCGCAGGAGCCGGGGTCCTGGTGTTGACAGTTATCAAAGGTTGGATACTCCATCAACTCCCTACCCTTTGCATCTACTGGACTGTCCCCCTTCCAGTGCTTCTTAGGCTATCAGCAGCCGCTTTTTACCTCCCAGGAGGAGGACATGGGGGTGACGTCGGCAGAGGCGTTTGTATTGCGCTGCCGCCGGACCTGGAGGCGCACCCAGGCTGCTCTGCTGCGTGCCTCCCGCCGGATCAAGCGGGCAGTGGACCACCACCATTCCCAAGCACCATGCTACCTGCAGGAACAGGGGGTATAGCTGTCCACCCGAGATCTCCCCCTCAGGGTGGAGTCTCGCAAGCTAGCTCCCCGGTTTATCGGGCCCTTTCCTATGACCAAGGTGATCAGTCCGGCGGCCATTCAGCTCCAGCTGCCCCGCTCCCTCCTCCGCATCCATCCCACATTCCACATATCCAGGATCAAGCCTGTCCGCTGCAGCTCCCTGTGCCCTGTCCCCAGAGGCCCCCTCCCCCATGCGCCACCTGCTGGACCTCAGTGTTGGGGACACGGATGACAGTACCTCATGGACTGGGAGGGTAATGGACCCAAGGAGCGCTGCTGGGTCTTGGCTCGGGACATCCTCGACCCCTCCCTTATAACGGCCTTTCATCAACAGCATCCAGAGTTGCCTGCTGGACCGCCTGGAGGCAGTTTTAAGGGGGTACTGACAGTATTGCTACCTGATCTTATGTTTTTTTGGTTTTCGTGTGTTTTGGTTTTTCTGTTTCCCTGTTTTTTTGGTTTTGACCCTGTGCCTGTTTTTGACCCTGCCCTTTATTTGAAATAAACTTCGGTTTATTTTACTCTTGTCTGCATTTGAGTTCATACTGAAGCCTGACAGAGGTTGGCCCTGAACCCATTCATCCTCTCAATAATCAGGGAGTTTGACTGACAGAACAACTGAGTCAGGTAAGAATTATTTTTGTTTTGTAATTATGTGTTAGATTTACCATTAAGTTGGGCACTATGAATTACAATGTCTTACATTGTTCACAGGAGGCTGTTTGACAGATTAAATGATTACATCACAACATTAAAACATAGTTTTTTAAAAAGACCTTTCATTAATTTTTTTTTCTTTTTAACCATGGTTGTGTTATTTTAATTATTACATTGTGTTTTATCATTGTTTTTATTGTTTTATTGTATCCCTGGGGTGGGGAGGGGAGAGGAAGGGGAGTTTTCAACAATTTATGTACAGTGTTTCCCTGTTTTATTTTGTGTTATCATTTTTTTTTTTTTTTTATTTCTGTTAAGCACTTTGTGTTACAGACATGTATGAAAAGTGCTATATAAATGTATTATTACCATTATTAACAACACTGGTGATACATGGCAGTGAATTAAAACACAAAGGTTGGGGATACTTGTTTGTAAGTAAAACACAAAGACTGGGATGGCCTCAATGGACTAATTGTCTGTCAAAAGGTATAACATACTACTTGTTTTTGTAGATTAAACAATGAGAATTTGCAGTTATTAGTCATTTTAAGCACTGTTTCAAGGTGTTCTATGTAAGTGAACTGAATGGTCAGAAGTTGTGACAGAATGATGGATTACTCACAGAATGTTGTGTCAAAGATCAGTAAGATGACAACTGGAAGTCCATTTGATGTTTAGGTTATTGATGGAAGATGACTGCAGACCACTGGAAATCACAATTGTTGCAACTAATCCAAAGGTATGAGGACGTCTTCTCAAGAAGCTAGCTTGATTGTGGGTCGGCTAAGGATTTTGTCCATCGCATCCATTTGTCTGATGAGCAGCCCTTCAGACTCTCAATAGCCCCACAAGCTTCATGTGACTCATGATGGGCATTTGGAGACCAGAACTTCCTGACCCTACTCTGCTACTTGAATGATGTGCTTGTTTATGCTCCCAATGAAACTGAAGCCCTCAGTAGGCTCGAGACAGTTTTTAACAGGCTCCGTGTTCATGGATTAAAGCTAGCCCCCAAAAAATGTCACCTATTGAGGAAGAGTGTGAAATTCTTGGGACATATTGTGGACAAAAATGGTGTGTCAACTGACCCTGATAAGGTCAAGGCCATTGTTCCTGTGTCTGAGTCCAATCTTATGATGGATGATGGCGCCACACCATCCCAAAAGATGGATCAAGTCATTCTTTGGAATGGTCATGTACTATCAGCAGTTCATTCCTAATTGTTCCCGCATAGCTAAGCCATTGTTTGCACTGACTGCAGCACCAATGGGAAAGAGGGGAAATGCAAGAGGGACTGCTGCATTCAGGAAATTGCACCCTAGAGAATGGAGATAGGAGCATCACAACTCATTTGAACAATGAAAACTGCACTCTTGGAGTCTGTCATACTGGCGCATCCTGATTTCAGCCAACCATTCATTCTATCCACTGATGCCTCTCAGGATGGCTTGGGTGCTGTATTATCTCAGCTCCAAGATGGTGAAAGTAAGGCACACCCCATTGCTTTTGCACCAAGCAAGGCACTTATCCTGCGCTCAGTGCAACTATCCTGCTCACCGCCTAGAGTTTTTAGCATTGAAGTGGTCTGTCTGTGACAATTTAGCCATTAGCTGAAGGGACACACCTTTACTGTATGGACAGACAACAATCTGTTTACCTACATCCTCACCAAACCCAAACTTCACGCATGTGAGCAAAGATGGGTAGCCAAGGTATCACCATATAACTTCAGCATCAAGTACATACCTGGTAGTAAGAACACTGTTGCTGATGCATTGAGCAGGTGGCCATTCATTCCAACCCGTGTCAGCCAGAGGCTCATAAAGAAGCCATATGAAAAGCTTTTGGAGGAATCTCAGCAAGTTCAAGAGGGTGTTGTTCAAGAGGTGTTCAGAGCTGGTGCCAAGAATCACAGTGTTGAATACTCACTTTCACCAGAGAATTTGGAATGTTGCTCTGTGACCAGTGCCGGAGTGTCTGCAGTCTCGGCAGGTCATGTTGACTTATATGGTCTCTTGGCTTGCAACTTTTGTTCCACCAGGCCAAAGCATCCTGCCTGTCATCACTCCAAGATAAACAGAGAAATGATGCCACGCTGTCTCAAGTCATCCAGTTTGTCACCCATGGGAAGGCGGCCTTCAAGGAGCGAGAGAGCTGGACTGTCATTAAGGGTGCTTAAAACTTTGAAACAATGGCAGAGGCTGAGAATGCTTGATGGCATCCTTTACCAGGTGTGTCAGGATACACTGACTGGAAAGAAACAGCATCAGTACATAGTACCGTCCTCCTTGGTTAGCAGTGTTCTACATGGCATCCATAATGATGCTGGCCATCAAGGCCAGAGCAGAACCTTGTACCTGGCAAGACAGAGATTCTTCTGGGCCGACATGGAACATGATGTCAGAGAGTACGGGAAGACTTGCAAGCGCTGTGTTGTCAGTAAGACCCTGGAACCTGAGGTTAGAGAAGTATCAAGACCACAAGCCCCTTCGAGTTAATCTGCCTGGATTTCTGGTCCACAGAAGATTCTAAGGGAAGGAGTGTGGATGTGTTAGTGGCAACAGACCACTTCACTAAAATGGCCCATGCCTTCAAATGCTCTGACTAGACAGTGAAACAAGGTTGCACATCAGCTGTTGGAAAGGACTTTTGTGTCTATGGATTCCCGCAAAGAATTCATTCAGACCAAGGTTCAAATTTCGAAAGCCAGTTGATTCAGGAGCTGTTGCAGATTGCCGGTGTAAAAAAGTCAAGAACAACCCCTTACCATCCTATGGGGAATAGCCACATGGAGAGGTTCAACAGAACCATAGGGAATATGATCAGGGCCTTACCCCCCAGGGATAAGCAAAGATGGCCACAGATGCAGCAAACACTGACCTTTGCCTATAACTGTACAGTTCATGGATTCACTGGCCTTTTATCTGATGTTTGGCCGCATCCCCAGACTGCCAGTGGATGTTATTTTCCGCAATGTGGAGAGAGAATGACATCACAGACAATGACAGTTATGTCAAGAGGATGAGAGATGGCCTCAAGGAAGCCTTCATGTTGGCCCAGGTCAATGCTAATTCCAATCAGCAGCGGCAGGCAGATCTGTACAACAAGGGAGTCAAGGGCACAGATATTGAAGAAGGAGATCGGGTTCTCTTGGCAAACAGGGTGGGCGTGGAGGCAGGAAGCTGGCTGACAGGAGGGAGTCTACACTCTACACGATTGTCTCTAAAGACTCAAGGTGTCACACTTACTGCATAAGAAATCAAACCACTGGTCAAGAGAGAACTGTCCACAGAAACATGTTTTTGCAAGCCAACTTATTGCCAGTGAAGGTGGAGCATGAAGCTGAGTCATCCCTTGACAGTGGCTCTGAGATAAGCCAAGAACAAGGTGGGGTAGATGGAGCCTCCTGTTAACTGAGTCTGTGTTTGACTGGTCATATTGCACTGCCAGCTGAGTAGCAGAGTCTTCCTCTCTTGAAGGCTCCCCAGGGACAGAACATGCGCTCTTTGACCCCCTCAACTGTCTCTTGATGATCCTGAATCAGCTCTTCAGAGCCACAGACAAGTGCCAGTGTCAGTGTTAAAAGCGGACCAGATGTTCATGACAAAGGAGCGCTAGCACTGTATCAGATCTCAACACTGAGACAGAAATGGACAGCAGCAGTAAAGAAAGCATCACTAACAGTAAAGCAAGTGGCAGTGATGTAAAACAAAGAGAATCGGGAACAATAAAAGCTAGGTGACAGTTGTCCAAAGAGTCAAGAAGCCAGAAGAGAAACTGCTGAACTAGCCTAAAACCTGACCGATTACTTCCAAGTGACTCAGGCCACATCAGGACAAGAATTGGCAGGGTTATAAGGCCAGTTAACAGACTGATTCAGAACATGACACAGAGAAACACAGGCAGACAAAATATTCATTGGGCTTGCTAAAGCTATATTTATGTAAATAACATTGGGTTATGATGTCATTGAGACAATTCCAAATTCACCTCAAGTGTGCATTTTTTTTGAGTAAGCTTAGAGTTTGGGTAACAGTTATTTAATCATCCATGTGAGATTGTATATAAGGCACTTTCTTAAGCAAGAGACATTAGAGAGGTCTGGCCAACTCCTTTGTGTCACTTTCCCTTCTAGTTGGGAGACATTTATGTTGCATGTTGAGATTTATGTTTGAGAATACTAACAAGTTATGTTAGAGTTACAGAGGCCAGCTACTATCTTATCCTGGAACAGTTTTGAGAAGTTCAGGGGGAGTATGTAGCTGAGTCAATGTTTATTATATTTTTTATTTTATTATTTGGTGAACTTTCTCAAAACCTGTAATATTCCTTTAACATAAAGTTAAAATTTTTGTGCATTGTTTTATACTGGTTATAAATTGTTGAGAGTATTTAAGGTTCCGGTTCACCTGTTGTAGCATGGCGAGGTTTAATTAGCGAAACACATAAGGGATGCACGAGTGACATGTGTCCAAACTCCCGGCAAAACTAATATAGCTATCATGTTGGTAAGACATGTGTTATGATGCTTTCTGGTTACCCATTAAGCTATCATTTCAAGAGTCATTTATTCTGACTGAAACTTGTATGTAGCCGAAACGATAGACCTCTGTTAATGTATTGAGTTTTGCTTTTGTACTTTTTTGCAAAAACGAGCCATAATTTTAGTTGAAACTGACAACATTTTTAATCATTTGCACATTGTGTGACTCGCTGCAGGAGACTGAGACAGACCCTGTTGCCGCATGTGCGTGTTTGCTAACTGTACCCTGTGCTGCCATCACAGAATAAACATGTTATCCTGATGCCTGGTGTGACTGGAGTTCTTCAGCCTGTGAGCAACCATAATACAGCTGCTACATATGCATCCAAGTTTCAATAAAGTCCATGTTTCCACTTGCAATCCAATTTTCTGTATAAACTTCATGGATGACATTCATGAATTTCCTGTATGAAAATTCATGAAAACAAGCATTTGATTCACAGACTTCATTTTGTTGACCACATGTTGCTGCTAGTCGTCCCACCAGACCAGTGTTTGCTAAAAGGGCATCATTTTTCTCTACCTTTATGTTCTTTTGATGTGCAGGTAAGGAACGTCTATGTCAAAATAAAAGTTATACAAAACATCCAAAACTTTTAAACATCAAATTCTGACATTGTCTTATTCATTCAATTTATAATACTAACATATAGCTACAACAATATTCAGCTTTGAATTTGAATATGGTCAGACCACCTCTGCCATGTTTCAAAAACTGTACTAACAGCACTTGGCATCACAAAAGCCTACTGCTCAACATCAATGATACCGTGCACAACCAATAATGTTTTAAATATTATAACTGACATTTATTGATGGAAGTCATGAACGAAAAAATTGACAAATGTGTCTGACAACTGTGTGGTGAATGTCTCCCTTTGCTTTACTTACCTCACCCTAGTAAAAAAAAAAAAAAAAGTCCCAGGATCCGGCTCAGAATCCGTCCCAGATTCTCCAAGGATCCTAATTAGGAACAGAATCTTGAGCATGATCCTGGCTACAGGTAGTATTCTCTCTCAAATATCCTGATGGGGATCCCATTTAAATCTTATGAAGACACAGGATCCTACGTGAGATCTTAAGTTTGTGACTAGAATTGTGTAGGATAGCTATTAGGATTGCTGCCCTATGATCTAGATTTGGGTCTTGTAGGGCCATGCTTGACAGATGATGCAGATGATGCCAGGAACCCAAAATTATTGTTAAAGAGCTTTAAGGTTCCTATGCCATGACTTTGAAGGATCCACGCAAGATCTGGATAGGATTATATAACAAGAATCATGCTCTGTTTTGACCGGAAAACTACGGTGATTTGCTAATAGATTTTGTGTTTAACCCCCAATTCATCTTAGTATCATTAACATATTGGAATAGAGGTATAAAATTAAATAATAAAGTATTTATCTTCATAATTTATCTCCTACATAGTATGATTGAAGGAACAGTAACTCCACCACCCCTATTCGCTCATAGCAACATTATTAGCCATGTGTGGCCCAAAGAATCCCTAACCAATTCAAAATGAAAGCAATCGATTCCATCATTGTGTAATATATCCAGTACTTACATAAAATCCAGTGGTTACTATAGATAAAAATATTGCAGGGAATAGAATAGTCTTAACTTTGAATGTTCATTGTGATTGAGGTGGAAAAAGTATTGTCTCTTTAGACTGCCTAAAATCTGATTGGGGTCCTCATTCCTATGGGGAAATTTGAATATTTTATGCTTTGTTAATAATGTGGTTTCATGATCATATTTATTATGCAGTTGTAGTTGTCCCTAACAGCCTTCTAGTACATGTTGTGTGTTGAACATTAAATTCTTTTTAGGATGTGTAACTCATCACACCGGCTGTTGAACAGAAGTACAAAATGAAATAGAATTTGGAAAAAAAAAAAGTTCCCACTCCTGGAAATGAAATTTACCTACATTAACAGTCACATTCTGTGCTACACACCTCCATGTCTTGTGTCCTCCCAAACTGAATATTCAGGCCTATCCATTGCTTCATTCCCTGATTCATTCCCAGTCATCATACTGTCATCACTCTGTTTGAGGCTTGCTACATGGCTGATGTTTACTACTTCCTTCCCAACCATCTCTCTTTTTATTTGGGTGTTTTCTTTCAAAATCCTTACTCCCTCTGGGCTATTGAGCTGGTTTCTTCTTCTAAATCACTATCTTCCCAGTCATCCTTCTTTCTCTTATTTGGTGGTGTATACATCTTCACTTTCTGTATGTCTTTCACTTTGTTGGCTTCTCTCTTTGAGGTCCTTTCATTCCTCAACATAATCACTTTCTGTACTCTCTTATTTTGGTATTTTTATCCTCATCATCTAGACCCTCAAACTATTCATGATACTGTGGAAGGAAGACCACTCCAGCCTGGGCCAAATAGCTGGGGGCCCTCACCACACTTTAATGCTCCTTAGGTATTCCCAAACTTCTTTTGTAAAACACAACAAAATCCACAGAGTCTGATGCAAAATGGTTTATTGTATACTACCTGGAAGCATTACACAATAAGCCCGGCTGGTCTGCGCAGAACAGCAAAAGGTCACCTAGGCAATCCACCATTCACTCTGAAGGGTTCATCACCCTGCATCCATTTTTATTCTTTTTCTTATCGAAGGCCTTCCCCAGCCTACCTAAGGCCTGCCCCAAGAGAGGCACCTTAGGCCCTCCTTCTCCCCATAGTGTTAACATTAACTTGATCCTTGACATTAATATTTATTTGTAATTGTCATCACTTTATTAAAAAATATATTGCCACCTAGAGTGTCTAGCAGTGAATTACATTCAGGTTGGGTTGGCTCCATTATTTCTATGACTGTATTTTCCTAGTGTCACAACATGCACCATTTTAAGTACATCTGCCATTTTTATGTTAGTTCAAGGGTAGGCCTGATCATACAGTTTATGCTTCTACAATACTGTTTATATTCATGAAACCAGTCTATCTCTTCAATGAAATGTATTGTATTGAATTTGGGATAAAAATGCTGAATGTTAGAAACAATAAGGGTATGTTCATGGACAGCAAGCATTCAGACTAGTTTTTATTAGATTTTGCAGACTTTTGGGCAGTGTTAGCTTTGTCTGGTAACCTAAACAGCAATCTATACTACTGATACCAATCAAGTCCTTTACGATCAGTTAGAATAGCCAAAGGGAATGTCAAGGGGGTAAAACAGGGCCACACAAGGAAACATGCTGTATGTTGGTTTTCATTCCAACCAAATTTCATACAGCAGATTTTCTAATTAGCACTCCCACACCTAATTGAAGAGGTGGTTATTTGTGTTGAAATCAAAACCAAAACCTGTGTGCCAGGAGATTGCCATTAGGTGGGGTACGTACTACTTCACCAAGCCAAAGACAGTTCTTTTATCTTTAAATGTGTAAATCCCATCCAACACCATTTTCAATGCTGAAACAGAATATACATAGCAGTTGCTTGGTTTATGAATCTGCAAATGTATGTCATATGAGACACAATTTGACAATGTCGAAGAAAGGTTCAAGGAGTATTTGAGGAAAAATGGCTTCCACCAAGGCAACTTTTCAAGGTTAGTTGTATTTACTTTATGAAAAGCAGTGTCAAAAGATTTTAAACAAAAATGGCATGTGCTGTAATATGATTTTTTATTCCTTTGACTTTAAGGTTTGGAAAAGAGGGTGAATACTCCAAATATATTACATATTCCCAAAAAGAGGTGGTGGTGAGGTAGACAAAGGTAGTTTATAAGTGTGACTGCATTGTTACCGACAAACTATATCCATGTTATTTTCACATTTTTGTCATTCTCATTTTGATGCCTCCTTTCACAGAATAAACTGACCTTGTAGCAGAAGTTGCAAGGGTGGAGGTCCTTGTGAGTGGAGGAAAAACATAAGTTTGTGCTTGTGTGTATGTGTTTGACATTGTATGGTTTTTGAAAGGTCAGCATGTGGTTTTATCAGTATGTAATTCCTATATTTCATGTCTGTTTTACTAGATGTCAGAAGGAGAGTCCTCTCAAGTCTCTTCATTTGAGTCCACAATTAGGGATGGATTCCAGGGGATCTATGACCGGCTGAACTCCATACAAACCACCATAAAACAAGCTGTGAGTGTCACATGTTAACATCATGGATAAAACCTACGAGTTTGCGTACGCAAAAAAAATCCTGATTTATAAAACTTGCGTACGCAACACATACACTATCTTCTGTTATAAATCACAACTAATCCTACAACTGTGCGTGCGTGAACGCGCGCCACAACCACACCCTGAAACACCCACATTTAAGCAAATATGGTGCTCCGGAAGTCGAAATCAATTAAGTAAGATCTATAAATAATGTGTAGAACAGAGCAATACATTTTAAATGCAATAATACCAGCGAACAGGGGAAACAAAGAAACTGCAAAAGAAGCTGCGAGATCGAAGCTTTAGTGTCCTAAACAGAGATTAGGAAAAAATATAATTTCAGGTGGCCACAGCACCGGGGTAACAAATACAAAAACACCTTTCATGGCAGGAGGTTGCCGCGGCTGTCAGTTTCTCAGGTATAGAGAGCTGCACGCAGATCAAAATAAATAAAAGATGGTCCGACATCAAGCTTGAGGCAAACAGGCTTCTACTTCCCCAGCTGCAAGTGTATGGGCAACGAGCAGCGGTATGGAGGGTGCCACCACTGAGCCCCGTCAATGAGTGGCTGGCTACGATTATCGGAGTTGATTTCCAACTGTACTTTTCCATCAGAGTGAACAAATCTTGAAATGACCTTGGCCATCGTGCAACCACATAATGTCGGTGTTATTTGTGCATCGCAAATGACTCGCACGTTTACTGAATGGAAATTCTTATGATTTACTTACACCTACTCATCCACTGACTGCGCCCTTATTGCAACGTGAGAGCAGTCGATTGCACCGGTGACCGCTATTTCCCGCTGAACACTCCCCGTAGCTGAAAATCCACACAGGATTTTCAGATGGGCAGGTATTGAATGGTTGCTACGTGTAGGGCGCTCCAGCACCGGCCTCAATTCAGCACAGAGTTCCAAGAGTTAAGTGAAATCAACTCATGAGCCAATCGTCATCGTGGGCAAAAAAAAAGTTGGAACAGTCCCTGAAAACACGTTCCGTCGCACCATTCAGTTCACAATATCCTCATTGCCAAGGCAGCCATGGTCATGCTGTCTTGCTATCCTTACACGCTTTAAGTCTATTAATGTGAAAAAAAAAACACATTGACTAATAATGATTATTAGTGATTTCTGATTGTTGATATCTCTTAATCTGTTAATTTATCATTTATGGCCAAAACAACATTGGTTACGAATAATAATGTGATCCTAATTAATCATCAGGAAAAAGGAACCTATCGTGCTCTAGGGTGTGCTATTTAGAGCAAATATGTGCCCTAAATGTGCGTATGCATGGGTCAAACGTATCGTACCGGTACGTACATTCTCACGTCAAGTAGAAGTTTTAGAAATCCCAAATTGTGTGTGAAAATTGGCATACGCACATTTTGGTGCGTTTTTTGTGCATACACACGGTTTATAAATGAGGCCCCAGGAGAAAGGCACAAAAAACCTGCTTTGTATGCCACCGCTCTTCTGTCCATCCTCTTCACATAAATCTCAAAAGGTTCCACTTGATATGTGGAAAATAATCCTTCCACTTGATATGTGGAAAAACTGTGTAGGGCTGTGACGATAACTGCATCACCGCAATACCACGGACATGTGGTGCCTACCTCGGCGTTGAGCTTGTTACCGTCATCACCAAAAATTTTTCCCCATTTCATGTTTTTTAAAACAAAAAATGCTGAATGTCTGCTCACAAACATAGGTCGAGCCAAACAACGTCAGTATCTTCTGTACCGTCCTCTGGATGTTTGGAAATGTGGCTTCGTTAAGTGAAGCATAAAAGTCATTCAGTTTCAGAGAGCTGAACTTCTCCTTTAAGATGGAGTCAGACTGAAGATCAATCAGTTCCAATTGCAGCTCCTGTGGTGCTGTTTCAGGGTCTTGTGACAGGGGACAGGGGACCAGATGAAGTGACTTTTCAATGAACCGACGGCAGAATTCTCCGTGCAGATCGTCCAGTGATTTGCTGTTTTCCTTCGCGTTTCCTGTCACCTCTTTCTGCATGGCTAGTGTGGGAAAATGAGCAAAAGATTTGTCTGGAGAATAAAGTCAGCTTGGATTTGAAGGCCCTAACATTTGTGTGCATGTCGTGCACAAACTGATCTTTCCCCTGTAGCTTCATGTTCAGCTCATTCGCGTGTGAAAATATGTCCACAGTCAACTCAAAGTCACAAATCCATTTCTTGTCGCTTAGCTCAGAAAGATTTGGAGGATTTCCCCATTAACTCCAAAAATGCGCTAATGTCCTCTTTGAGCTCCCACACTCGTTGAAACACTTTGCCCAAACTTGGCCTAACCGGCGGACATGAGAGTGGTAAAGTAACTCCTGGTGATCCGCATTGGTTTCCTTCAGGAACATAATAAACTGACGATGCTGAAGTCCCCTTGCTCGTATAAAGTTAACAAGTTTTACGACTGGATTCACGACATGATTAAACTGCAATATAGACTTACACAGAGATTCCTGATGCATGATGCAGTGAAGGAAAATAACATCCTGGTCCGGGTTTTCCTCTTTAACTTTATCCTGGATTCTTTTCAGCAGCCCACCGTTTTTTCCAGTTAAATTTGGTGGTCCATCCCTGGTGACATTGGCAAGTTTAGTCCAAGGTACCTTCATTCTCTCGATGACAGCTGACACCTGGTTTCCTTTCAGGGACTCTATGGTCAAAAACTCCTCCTACTACACATCTCAAAACTGTCGTTAATCCCTCGGATAAAAATTAGTAGCTGAGCAGTGTCTTTTATGTTGTTACTTTCATCCAGTGCAAGTGAATATAACGTAAAGGACTCCGCCTTTTTGTTTACAGTAAACCCCCCTTATATCGCGGTTCAGTTTTTGCGGTCCCGGTATTTCATGGTTTTTCTTTGCTCTCCGGACAAAGGAGCCCTGCTGTCTCTACCATGCATTCTTTCAAAAACTCGCCTTCAGAGAAAGGCTTGCTAGCCTTTGCTAATTTGAATGCCAGCAACAAACTTGCCTTGGTACTTGACTCTTGAATTGCAGTTTGTCGGTGAAAAAGTTTTTGTTGCGTCTGTAAATTAGCTGTCAACCTCTGAGCCATAGCCGCCCATTCTTGCGTTGACTGCTTGCTAGCGTACTTAGCATGCTTTGTGGCGAAGTGACGGCTGATATTGTATTTTCTTGGCATATCAGGCAACAGTTTCTTGGCATATCAGGCATACAGCCTTTGATCGGACTTCAGTGAAAAAATATTTTGTTGTCCACTCATTATTAAACATTCGGCACTCACTGTCCACTTTTCTTTTCATTTCTTTGGTCTGCTCAGTTTTACAGAAGGGCTCAAACGGAACAGCGCGAAAGTGAAGTAGAGAGCAATACTCCACTCTCCAACAAAGGTCAATGTATCTGGAGTGCGCCATCTATTGGGGAAATGCGGGCATTGCGGGGAAAAGGTCAAATAAATGAGGTTTAATTATAATATAATTTAATTTGATAATATAATTTGGACAAATTCGGTGGGCCAGATTAAAAAGCCCAACGGGCCATAGTTTGCCCCTGTCTGCCCTAGTGAAGTTGCCCCCCGGTCAGTCTACTGGGGAGTTTGTGCACCTGTCCTGTCCTTTTTAATGTTGGTGTAAGTGAGGCAGCAGAGCACAGCCTTGGCTCAGTGAGGGATATAACCTGAGTGAGCAAACTGTGTGTGTGGGCGCATTCCACATTTTATTCTGTCCAGCCTGAATGAAACAGTGATGCACTCCATGGGGGGAAGCTTGTCAGGGTATTTGTGTTCTGTGTGGGAAGTCTCTCCCCCAAGGCTCCTCTCACCAGCTTGTCAAATACTTTATTCAAATACTTCATATTTCAACTAGTGTCATCAAATAAGATGCCATCTCCTAAACTAGCTGTACAATACCCCCTTTCCTATATGTTTGACTCCATCTCTGCTTTTGAAAACCTTGAGCAACTTTTTTGTGGGCCAACTTTTTTTTCCTCCACCTGTTCTCAGTTAAGGAAATATCATGGCCTAATGGCATATCCCTGCATCATCTGGAGCTGCGGGAACGTGTGTTTAGCATCAGTGGTTGTATTTTTAGACCAGATCACTGCTCACTTTCAGATCAGACGTTTGAGACACTAATGTATTTCAAATGTAACAAGGCTTTTGTAGAATAAGTATGAGTATGTGTTCTGAATAAAACCTGACCTATGTTTTTTTTATGTGTGACTAATGGATGCACACACTCAAAAAATGGTTTTCAGTGGTTGTTGGTTTGACAGAACAAGATCTGCGGATACAATGCATACGAATGAGGTTTTCTGTCTAAACATGATTGCACACCATTCTATTCACTCAAATAGGCAAGACTCTCACAATGGTTGATTATTTAATGAACAATCACCTTAAGTAATGATTCAAATAAGAACTGTAGTGAAAACCATAGACCCCCAACATGGATGGGTGTTGCCAAGATTTGACAGCTAAGTGATAATCCTTTTATTTCCAATGATCTGGTTGGACAAGAACCATAAGAAACTGCTTTCTGTAGAATTTCTACATAAAACTTTGACCCATTGTATTTTGAGTTGTCATGTATGCCTACTGAAATTTTTAAAAGTTTGGGATGCAGGAAAGTATTTACAATTTTCCAGTTTAGTATGTGCAGGTTTGGTTGTTCTCACCATTTTTTGACACATTTTAACTTCATATGCAACACCATTGGTCCATAAAGATGATTGACAGAAAGAAAGCAAATGGAAATAATGGTAACAATACGTTTATTTCTGGAGAAGAAACTAAGAAACAAAGAAACTTTTTGAACTCACAGCTGAGGTACAAAAACAAGCAAGTGTAGGTACACAAGTTTCTTAAAGAAAAGCTGTAATATTCAAAGGAATAACATATAAACAGGACTCAAGACGAGGGGGGATGCCATCCCCCTTGGAAAAAATTTTGACCCCAACCATCTGCTTGTAAAATTGTCTTCTCCCTTCCCATCTCCCTAGCTTTAACAGAATTACCTATGCTATTTATTGCCTAATTGTGACAAAACTAAACCTCAGCAATATTTAAATGTCAATCTTACGTTACTTGCACCCTAGTTCGTGTTGTTTTGTATCCCATGTGCCTTTGTGGCTTTTATTCCTCATTGCTTATTTGATTAGAGCCTGCAAATGCATTCCTCTCATTGGCTAATGCAACTTTACCATGAGTTTTGCTTTGGACGAGAATTGCAGATGCTCCAGGTTAAAATGGCTGAGCGACCAGTTTAGCAGGACATTAGAAGTTTTTTTTAGTTAAGAAGAAGAAAACAACATAACCAGATAACCAGTTTCATGTATTATTTATACATACTACTTACTCAGCCAGTTTAATCTTGAATGAGACCATCGCAGATAACATGTTCACGACAGTCTGAAATATTTAAGTAGTGCCTTTCTAGCTTTTCCAGAAGCATATCAAACAGGCCTTTCCCAGTTCTGTCTTGTACATCAAGAAAGCAAATGAAGTGTTCACTGATAGAGCTTCTTAAGAAGAAATGGCTGACAGAGGACAGTCTCACAAACCTGTTTGATTTTGCGTGTAATTTCCGTTTTAAATTACATCGAGCACATGAGTTAATGAAAGAGAACCTAGAGATCTCACAGAAAAGGATGAAATGCTGGTTTGATCATGGTGCAGAGATGTGAACTTTCTCACCTGGCGATAAAGTCATGGTGGTCCTGTCCATTCTTGGGTCCGCTTTACAAGCGCACCATAGTGGCCTATACTTGGTTGAGTGTTGAGTCAGTGATCGTGACTACCTAATAGCCACTCCTGACTGCAAGGAGTCGCTTGTGTCACATTAACGTGCTCAAGCCCTATTGGGAACGTCAGCCCAAGGAAGAGGCTGAGGTGAAGGGTGTGGTGTTTTCGTGTGTTTCTTCCACTGTCCCTGAAATGGAGGAGGGGGGAAGTGCTTGTTCCTCCCAAGAGTGTGACAGAAGGCAGGCTGCAGAATTCTGAATTTCTGCGCAGACTGGAGGTGCACTTGTCCCATTTGTCGAGTTCTGAAAGAACCAACATTATTAACTTATTCATTCGCACCTATCCCTGTTTTCTGATGTGCCTACCTGTACTCACCTGATAGAGCATGACTTTGATTGGGTGATTTTTCCCCAATCAAACAACACCCTTATCATGTGAACCCAGAAAAATGTTCACAATTGAAAAAGGAGGTGGATTACATGCTAAAGAATTGCATCGCTGAATCAGGGGTTCTTTTTCCAAAATTGTTTTGGGGGGCCCCAAACATTTTCCTGGTTTGCCTCTTCTAACGGTGCCTCCCTGCATGGCAAAAAAGGCTGCCAGGCTACAGGACATTATGGCTGCTGTTGGGTGAGTGTTGTGGGGCCTAAAACTAGCAACCTTTACAGTGTTGACACATAGCATAAGGAGATGGTACCACTGATGCTGCAAGGGTGTGTATAGGACAGACTTTTATAAGACCAAATCGTGTTTCAGCTGATAGCCCCAGAGGTCATGTGGTCTGCAGTACTTCAAAATCTCCACAGAGCGATGGGACGCTTAGGAACACAATAGGAACTATGGAGAGTATAACTAGATTCTCCTACCCAAAAATGGGCACTGATGTTAAGAGAAAAGTAAAAACATGCCAAAGGTCTATTTGGAGGAAAGCTAAAGACAAAAAGGCTGCTCCACTGGTTAATGTTAGTACCAGCTGGCCTATGGAGTTTGTATGCATTAATATGTTTCAGTGGTGCCAGACATCCTTAACATTAAGGAGATCCCAGTAATTACAAACCATGTTACTAAAAATTCTGTTGCCTTATCTGCAAGAGATCATAAGGCCAGCACTGTAGCCAATTGCCTATGGAAGCAATTCTTGGTGCAGTCTGGTTTTCCAGAACCCCAGACTGTAAGATATACCCGAGCAGCTGGCTGTCCTTATGCCTGCCTAACTAAAAGGACAACATGCAGGATGTGTGGTGTGCTGCATATCTGATACAATGTGCAGGATTTATTCTTCTTTGTAAAGATGTTAAATACCTGTGTTGTTCGCTTCAAGTTTCATTCTGTGGTGTCAGGAGACAGCAGCGTCTGCAGGGACAGTCTCACGGGGAGAATGTTTCTGTCACATTCAGCACATCCCTGCAGACTTTTACAATGGCATTTCCCCTTCATTTCTCCATCTGAACTCAAATTAATAATGCTACAATACAATGTTTATGATAGATATGTGCTGTTTGTGACTTTGAATGTATTAATTGTGTACTAGAGTACATAGTTTACTTTGAAAAGAAGGTAATAGTTTGCCAAATGCTTAAGAGGTCCATTTCTGTGCTACAATGGCTACATAAGTCAAAAATTAGCTAGCTAGTCACCTTTCATCTCTGCAGTCAAGGTAGCTCTGCTTCCTTGGAAGCTTAAAGAAATAAGCTCAAACCAATTAGATATTCTAGATAGTCTAGTCATCACCATTCAATTTTAATGCCTAAATCAGATTTTCAGAGAGAGGGTGTTGTGATGGGGTATCCAGGTGTCCAGCGTTTCAGCACCAGCAGTGCCATTTGTCTGTTACTGTGAATCTGCCTGATATTTTTGACATAATTCCCTTGAATTATTGTGTCAAGCAAATATAACTGTTTTCTGAAAAATAGCTATCTTATAATAATAATAATAATAATAATCAGTCCTGTGTGAACAGATCATTCTGGTCATTTCTGAAGTTCCATTTATTTGTTGTTTGTGGCTCTGAGTGAAAATGATTTACCAAACATTTGATCGGGGTTTTTCTATTTAGTATTTGGTTGAAGAAACACATGAACCCTCAAATGATCTATTCTGGCCACATAACTGTAAAAGAGTTTTTCTTACTGAAGTCGGCATTCACTTGACCAAATTTCATGAATACACTTGAATACAGGACAGAAACTCTTCATTATTTGACTAATTATGGTGGTGGACAAACCACCATCGCTTGTAGCATAGCATTTCCTAAATATGATATTTTTATTATACAAACGCTCAACGTAGTTCACTCTAATTGGCTTAGATAACTATACTGTGGAGTTTGAACCTATCAGAATCGAATGTGGTGAGTGTCCAATGAAGAAGAAGACACAGTTTTCTCCACTGAGTGATATGTGAGTTTCGTAGTCATGCTGAAAGCGAGGCTGCTACGTCATGTGAAAAACTCAAAACCTCACCCAGAGAAGGGAGAGCGGGCGGAGATAGAGACGTAGACAGATTGGATCGACAGGGAGGGGAAACAGTAAGTGCATGATCTTAGCAATATTATATTTAAATGCAACTTGTCTTATTTTACGTTGTGCGTTGGATCTTATCGTACCTACGTAATGAAACACTTTAATATTGGTACTTGTCGCAGGCTTGACCACATCGTAATGCAATTTTCCAAATGAACATGGGGACCGGTTCTAAAAAGCATACCACACGGTTTGCGGAAGAGCAGGTCAAATGTCTAGAATATGGCGGAGCATGAGTGAAACAATTCAACACCAGATATTTTACTGGACAATTAGTTGAATTTTCGTGACTGCTTCAATGTACAACGCGGGACGTCTCTGCTTTGGCTTTTAAATGTTGTATCCCCAGCTGGCCCGTGCTAGGTTTTTACTGTGTAGAATGTTTTTTTGTCATATTCAACCTATGGCAGTGTGGAAGTTGGAACGGAAAGGGAAAAAAGTTAAGGTTTTGTTGTTTAAAACGCAAAATATATGATGTAACCTGAATACAGCCAATGCGAAAAACCTGTGTACGCACTATTAAATGTGTCAAAGCAAAAATGAGGCATGCATTTTAATGCTGTGTTTATTGTAACCACAGCAGTCAGTTGGTTTTGATGTATCTGATAACGTGCCCCGCCTAGTTTGCCACTGTGCTGCGATGTAGCTAAAACAACTGATTTAGTTCTCATTGAGAGGTGGACGGATGCATTTGGCACAGGTCAAATATTAGGCGACAATACTAACAAGAATTTTAAGAATACCAGGTTTGCTGTGGTCATCAGCTACTTAACGAGTGTCTTCTCAGCGGCTTGCTCGTAAGTAAAGGTTAGCGATTCGGCAAGGCAACTGACGATATACCATCAGATCATGGGTATATCAGGGTTTGCTACTTTTCAAAGGATAAAACAGCTGCCGTTGGGAAATTACCTGTTAAAGTAAATGTTATCATCATTGATCTCACCGAGTTTCTATGCTAGGCCTATTTTATGTAGGCCTGTCACATTGAGACGTTTTTCTGAAGTTATGGCCAAGTTTCACAGATCTCAGTTGCTGGGAGGGTGGGATTGGTCTGTTGCTGTAATGGAAAGGATGAGAGCAACACAATATTTGCCATTCTTGTGGATGTTCTGTTTTATTGCTTAATGCCTCCTAAAGAACACCCGTATTACAGTGCAAGTGCCAGTAAATGCATTGCCATTACTTACAACATGGCTCATTTGCAGCTTTGATGCAGTAGTGGACTTTGGTGATTTCTCATTAGTAAGTACAGGATTATTCTTTAATCATTGTTTAGAGGGCTTTTTTGGGAAATATTTTCTCAACAGTTTTAGTATGAAGCAAATTGTGATTTTTACAGCTTCATTTCTGTAGGTACAGAACAATTAGTTGTTTCTTTGATCTCCTCAAGTTTCTGGTATTTACCAAGAAAATTGCCTTTTTCCCCCTAACTTTATTTAATGTCTGATGACATTCCTGCTTGGTGCTGTGCCTTATGTCTTTATTTATGCCTAAATTCAACTTCAGGTTAAACAAAAAAAAAAATGGCACTAGAATTATTAGAAATACAGAAGTATTTATTAACAAATATGGAAGTATTTATTACGAATTGAACTCCCTAAATTCTCTGGTCACAAATGATTTGTCTACCCTTGAGCACTGTAATATTGGCAAACTTTTACAAAAATATTAGAAAAAAATAATTAAGAAAATGAAGGCCAAACTGTAATTTTGTTTTATTTTTACCATACCCATTTCTGCATACACAGTTTTATAACCATACAAAGAAAGAATAATAACTTTGTATTGTTATCATCCTGACATGTACTGTGACATGATTGTACATGTATTAATTGGAGATGGCAAATACTAGTGTCTCAACTACCCTTTGATGTCCTTTATCTTCGAATGTTATGTACACTGAAGTATAAACATAACAATTTCAGAGAGAAGTCTCATATGTTTTCACAGACTTTTAAATACAGATTGTATGCTTAGTGGGATCTCCACTGCATTGATTTCCCCAGTTGGCTACTGCTTTTGTGTATATTCATCGCTCTCTAGTGGCCACTCCTGGTTGGCCAGGCACCTGTGCAGGTATGAACTGAATGGGTCGTTTGGAATTCCCCGTACATCAGCATTGTGGAAAGAGGCACGGGTCTGTGGTCACATGACTGTGAGGAGTCACATGCTTACAACTGCCTCCTTCTGAACGCGCTGGGAGAGACTGAACACTGTGGCTGAGTTTGGGTTCTGAGAATGGGGAAAAAAATACCTAAAAACTAAAATAATGTTTTCCTCTAAAAGTGGGAATGCACAGAGTTTTTATATAGCACAGATGTCCTGTGTGTGATTTTCACATTGATGGTCAACACCTGGCCAGGGGTTCAGTTCCACTCAGGTTGTCTACTGTAGAGTTTGCAGTGTTTGTACTTCTGGCTTTAAGCTTGCCCCGGCATGAGAAGGTTGTGGTGATGTTTGGAGACACACTGCTGTTGTAGACAGTACCCACGAAAATAGTAAAGGAATTAGTCAGTATGGATTTGGCCTTTAGCCACCAATCCTATAGGCACTGCTGCGTGAGGTTCTCCTCACGTGTGTGGGCTGGCTCATATGGTCTAACACCACTCTCAAGTAACGCTGGCTGAGCTGGCTCTCAGGCAGATGTATCAGTGTTTACTCTTCAGCTCAGGAAAGGTGCTGATGTTCAGTGGCCCTTGCCTGGTTTGACCTGCTACACCAGGCAATACCAGGCTATAAGTGCATAACCTAGGGGAACCCCAGCTGTACTGTCAGAAAGCAGATTTTAACAAATAATTTGACAGGCAGCATAACTGACGTATGACTTAAGCGAGGTGAAGTATAGAGCATTAAATGTTTGCGTGTCTGATGCTCTCCAGACTCCACCTCACACCAGCCTCTTTCTGAAAGGTTCTGTGGTTTTTTGCTTTTTGAATGCACCTAAGGTTTCTTATCCTGTCTTAACCTGTCTTAACTCTAATGTCAGGTGTCCCACTGGCAGGATCGCCACTCCCACAACCACACCCAGACTACCCTGTGCAAACATCATATTTGTGTTCTCAAGCTTAATCTCATCCCGCCATGTCTTACATCGTGTCATGTGTTTGCAAAATGTTCTGGCTACTCAGAAGCAGTGACTGCCACAGAAGTATCTTTTTTCCAATTTCCACTGAATAAAAGGCAGCAACAGTAAATGTGTACGAAGGGTATGAAGTGTTGCATTGCCTGCATGAGAACTTTTTAATGTAAGAAACTGGCCTTCACAGTGATCAGTGATTCTGATGAACTATTTCAGCACCATTAATATTAAGCTGAAAAATTGTATAATGTTTATTGGCACTAAAGAGACATTTAGGGTTTTTTAAGACGTAAGCTTTTCAGTAAGTGCTCTGCTGGTTGAAAATACACCCAATAGCAATTTCTCTTCTCAGAAAAACATACCCAACAGCAAGTTTTCTGGTGGGTGTTGCCAATCTGACAAATGGCAGCACATAACAGAAAGGTTTTAGAAAGTAGGATAATGGCAAATGCTCAGTTTATGATCTCCTTCTGGCATTTTACCTTGAATACTGTACTTGCTGGTTTAGTAAAAACAATCAAATTACACAGTAAAGTGAAGTATTTCTCACAATTACAACCTCACCAACAAACTATGAACATACTACTTTTTAAAAATATTTTGATTTTTAATCATGTGTACAAGGTGAATGCCCCTGGAGCATTTTTGTAAGTGTGTGCATACATGCCTGTTCTTCCCCAAATTCTGAAATACCCCTTCCCCTTTGATGAAATTTGGGGGAAGGACAAGAGGGGAAATGAAATTCAGTTTCTAGGCCTTGGTCAGCTTCCTCTTTGGGCCATTGAGATATGCAAAGTGCAAGTCACCTGTGACTGCTTCCTTCCCCCTCTGCTGCCTGAGCCCCCTCTGGAAAAACCCCTTTAGGGCCATGGAGGCTGCTGAATGGACAGCACCACACAAGGGGGTTCAATTAGAGCTAGGCTTCAGAGTGGCTGGGCCAACTGTCAGGTCACTTTGTTTTGTTTTTTTTTTATGTTCATTCATACGCGTAACATCGGTCTTACTGGGAATGACCGGGTTTAACCCACTGCAGAGTTGGACTTTTACTGACAGTATAAGGGTCTCAAAGTCAAGGTACTGCACAAATTATGCAAGTTGCACAACTAGTAAACCTTAATGCAATGCTTTGTTGGCAGTGGCAGATAAGTACAGTACAAAAAATGAAAATGGTAGATTCATGAATACCTTACACAGTCTGTGTTTTAAATCACTCACATTTTGGTCTGTTATATTTATACAGCTGAAATGTAAGTGTAAATTTCATTTACACTCAAAATTATAAGCCAGCCCTTTTCAGGAATGATTCAGCACCAGTCAGCTTTGCCTGAAACCCAAAACTCGGTCTGTCCGGCACCAGCACAGTTGCAGTGATTCACCCAGTCATTGTTTGTTGTTCTCTCTGTAGACCAGAGAATTGTAATAAAATGAGCTGCCTATATTATATGCACTATAAAAGCTACTCCAGGAGAAAGTGTCTTAAGGGCCCTGGGGCTGATCTCTATGAATGGATGAATTGTTTCCTCATGGTGGTCTGAGTATATAGTACCATGCCTGTTCTAATTTCTACATTTTTGCATATTTTTGAGATTGTAAGTTATCATGTCTTCAACAAATCTTAATTCTAAATAAAACAGAAACTTTGTGGACACATTAAACACCAATTTGACATTTCGTTTATTTATTAATTTATTTATAAATTTATAAATATATATATTTATTAATTTAACACCCTCTACCCTTTGTGAAAAAGTGAGCACCCCCTTCCACTCAGCAACTGGTTACGGTAACAGAAATGAATGCAGCAAGATACTTCTTGTAGTTATTGATCAGTCTCTCTCAGCACTGTGCAGGAGTGTTAGACTTGAGCATCTCCTTCAGTGTTTGTGGTGTTTGCGCATGAACGGCTCATTTAACATCCTGGCACAACATCTCTGTTGGGTTTACTTCTGAACTTTGACTAGGGCATTCCAAAACTTAACATTTCTTGTTCTTCAATCATTGTTATGTAGACTTGAATGTTTGTATCATATCACTGCCCTCAGATTTGTCTTACTGGTATATGGCCTGACACTCCTGTCTAAATCTGTGATACAGTGCCGCCACCACCACCATGTTTGACTGCCAGTATTTGGTTCTTTCTGTTGAATTAATGCTGTGGTTTTCACCAGATATAAAAGGACCCATATTGCCTAGATTGTTTTACTTTTGTGTCCCCTGCCCACATTGTTCCAGGACCATGTTGGCGATGTATTGACTTGATTTATGTTCTTGATTCATCATGTTCTTGTCACTGAGCACTAGTTTCAGCTTATCTACTCTGCCATGAACCTCATGGTTGCCAAGTGTGTGTCTGACAGGGAGGAGACCACAATACAAGCAGGTGATGATGGTGTTAGTGTGGGGTGTGCTCTCATTTCACACATGGATCCCTTTGTACAAGTACAGCAAAGCGGGTGTGACACAAGTACAGCAAAGCAGGAATGTGACACAAGTACAGCAAAGCGGGAGTGTGTCACACAAGTACAGCAAAGCGGGAGTGTGTCACACAAGTACAGCAAAGCGGGAGTGTGTCACACAAGTACAGCAAAGCGGGAGTGTGTCACACAAGTACAGCAAAGCGTCACACAAGTACAGCAAAGCGGGAGTGTGACACGAGTACAGCAAAGCGGGAGTGTCACAGGATATCTGAGCATCATTGCTAATCATGGCAGTTGTGCATCCATCTGTGATTGAGTGTTTTCGGTAACATAATGCTCCATGCCACAAGGCTTGGATTGTCTAAGAATGGTTCCAGGAACATGACATTGAATTCAGCTTATTTCAGTGGCCTCCCCTAAATACCATTGAGCATTGGCAGGATAAAATGGAACCCCTTAGCTATTTGGAGGAGAGATCCACTGATGGCTAGAAACTTCGAAACCATTTAGGACAGCATGGGCCAGAACCTCTGTTATGCACTTTCAACACCTAGCTGATCAATAGAGTTTTCTCAGTTCATATTCATTCCCCTTCACAGTTGTTTTATGGGTGTTTGTGCATCAGTCTCAGTGTTCCCTAGGCTGTTCAAGAGCTTGGCATAAAATACATATTTATGTATTTATAAGTATGTCACTGTGTCACTACTGTCACCCAATACACAGGCAAAATCAGGAAGCGGTTGGAGGAGGGAAGTGGATGTGTTGTTGCATAACTCGCTTTTACTACAGGGTAAAGCTTGAGGAGAACACTCAGTCCTGCCACACTCACTTCACTGTGTTTGTTAATAGGATATATTTTTGTGAGATGCTTATGTTTTTTAAATATGATCTCCTAGAGATTTGTGGTTTTAAATCCCTCCCCATTCAGAATCAAGGCTCTTTTATTTCTTCAGACATTCACAGGGCACTCTTCAGACCCTTTTCTTTTCTGTCTATTAAATAATGCAAGTGCACCAGTTTTGCTTTTCCAAAATATATTTGTATCCTAATGAACTTCTGAAATGGCTCAGGTGGTCGTCAAACTGAAACTGTGCGAAAATGTTTAGCTAGTTGTGTTGGGTATGAGTCATCCCTCAGGACATGTTCAACATATACAGTACCTGCTGTGTGCTAGGTGTGTACCCCTGAGCACTCACTGTGCTGGTGTGTCCTGTTGCACACTGATTATATTAGGTGTGTCCTGTTGCACACTCCCTGCTTAATTTTAATACATGTATGAAATCATTATTTTTGCTTACTGCTGATTTATTCATCTTTGGGAAAAAAAAGCCCTCATTAGCTGTCCAACACCAACAATTAGTAAACTGCTGCAACATTGTCAGATTTACACACAATCAGTGAATTTCAAGATTGTATCACATTTTAGTAATTCTAATGGAAAAATAGTTTAACACTTTTTGTGTTTTGAACCTGTTCCTGTTCTTTGTGGCATAATTTCATAGACAAAATAGATAAATTTCTTTCTCTGTAACTGCTGCTACTTTGAAATTGAGGTAATCAACACTCCATGTAGCCCCTGGGAAGATATAATAGGAAAACACCTCAAAATCAGCAGATTTGGCTTAATAACACTTGGATATCACATAACGGTTAACTAAACACACCAAACAAAACCACCATGTCCCACAATCTTCACCCCAGCATTATGTTATGGATTATGTTTATATTAATTATGGTAAAATGTATAAATGTATTAATATCATTTTCATAAACAGTAAACAGATGTTTGTATTATTCCTTAGTACTGTGGACACTGTATGGTCGAGTGTGGTCTTTTTTTAAATCTGATTATGGCTGCCACACTGTCATACTGCTTGACGAGATATCCTTTTATGGAGCTGGTGGGTTTTCACAGGTTTGTTATAGACTGTGAGGTACGCTAAGACACTCATGAAGGAATCAGAGTCCCCTCTATTGACTCATGTCAGATCTCAGCACAGGGTCAGTGCAGTTTGAAGCTGTTGCACTGGTTCTGAGTGGTTTGAAGCTATGGCTCTGGGTGAGAGCGATTTGAAGCTATGGCTCTGGGTGAGAGCGGTTTGAAGCTTTGCACTGGGTGAGAGCGGTTTGAAGCTTTGTGTCATGATGCAGTTGGTAGTTCTGTCATTATTAAGGCTCTGTTTATGTCACAGAGTGCTAGAAAAAAATGTAAATGTATTGAAATATGGATTTAGATTATAGATCACATCTTTATTCTGCAGCTGTTGCAAAATAATTGTTATGGCATGCAGAACTAGCAACAGAGTTTAAACGCTGACATAAGTGTGTGACTATTTAAATGTGCCCTAGTCAGGTTTTTTAGCAGGCTGCTATGCCATTCTCACATGTAACAAGGAAACTGAGCTACTGGTGAAAGAAAAGTGTTGTAGTTTTTGTTGTCTTTTACTGGATGTTTTGGTACAAAATTGATGCGTGGATGGAACATCTGCTATCACTCCCACTTCCGTTACAGGAGAGCAAGGACTCACTCACAGGGGGAACTTACAGCTAACTTTCAAGTGTGTAGCCCAACTGTGATTTATAAAATTTAAAACATGTACATGATTTAAAACAGTACATACTAGGCTAAAAAACAGCACCACTCACATGAATGCTTTTCTTGGAATTGTAGGTATCAAGGTTTAGCAGAAAAACTTTCTTTTGTTATAGGAGGCACCAATGTGACATGACTAGTGACTATGCGTTAGTTCTGTCATGTGAAAAGGTTAAATCCAAGTTGGTTTAAGTGGGTAGTTTAGGAGAAGGGACTGCTTATCATTTCACTCCCATGAAATAACTTTGAAAAGCTTTTCTGGATATGAGGTGTGGTGTGGCGATGGGAGTTCTCACAAGAGTTTAGGACCTCTTACGAAACGTAACCACTCATCTCCAACTCACCACTTACATTTAAGAAGGGTTTGTGTCTTGCCTGTGTGGCTGTCTGTGCATTTGTGTTTCAACATTTCTTTTTTTTTAATGAGAAACACCCTGTATAGTTTATTCCTGGGCCAGAGAGTAAAATAATCAGTTTTTGCCAGATAACCCTACACTAAGAAAATGAAATGTTCTTCAGGGGTTCCTTGCTCACATAACTGATGCTACAAAGAATAAAGGTGTGTTGTTAATGGTTAATTAACTCATGAACAGATAGGGCAGCTAAAGAATAAAGAACCCTATTTTGGTGTTATTTAGAATGTTTTTGTAGTGTAGAGTCTATCTGTGATGCAAGAAAGGCTTTTTGTGTCAAAACTTTGGTCCAAATCTGAAGGGCCAGTAAGTCTGACATTATTGAAACAAGGCCAAAACTTGTGCATTGTTGCAATTGAAGCTCATATTTAAGTTTAATTGGCACTTTCTCAAGACAGCTTCCTCCCAAGCATGTACTTATAATAGTGTAATTTATTGTGATGATAATTTTGGACAACAGTGCTTGGTGATTTTGCAGCCTTTTGAAAATGTATTTTAAGATGGGATGGGGAGGGTCAAGCATTTAGTACTGATATTAGATGTAATTATTACACAAGTGATGGATTCAGGCCCTGCTTGTGTCAAACAAAACTGCAGTCAGTCAGGGTTTGAGTAGTGAGCAGCAGGGCTGTGCTAACTGTGCAGTGTCAGTCAGGGTTTGAGCAGTGAGCAGCAGGGCTGTGCAAACTGTGCAGTGTCAGTCAGGGCTTGAGCAGTGAGCAGCAGGGCTGTGCTAACTGTGCAGTGTCAGTCAGGGTTTGAGCAGTGAGCAGCAGGGCTGTGCCAACTGTGCAGTGTCAGTCAGGGTTTGAGCAGTGAGCAGCAGGGCTGTGCGAACTGTGCAGTGTCAGTCAGGGTTTGAGCAGTGAGCAGCAGGGCTGTGCTAACTGTGCAGTGTCAGTCAGGGTTTGAGCAGTGAGCAGCAGGGCTGTGCAAACTGTGCAGTGTCAGTCAGGGTTTGAGCAGTGAGCAGCAAGGCTGTGCTAACTGTGCAGTGTCAGTCAGTCAGAGTTTGAGTGGTGAGCAGCAGGGCTGTGCTAACTTAGCAGTGTCAGTTATGGTTGGAACAGTGAACAGCAGGGCTGTGCTAACTGCAGTGTTTAGTCAGGGTTTGAACAGTGAACAGCAGGGCTGTGCTAACTACAATGTCAGTCAGCCAGTGGGGGCTCATAGCCTGGTGGGACCAAACCGCTGTCTCACATTGTAATGTAAACTGCATTAAATTAAGCATTGTGTAAGCTACAAACATCAATCAGTTATTATATGTGTAACGTTATTAGTTGGCTTACAACTGGATAAAATCATGTCAAATTATCTGTCAAGTAAACAAGCAGCACAGTAGCCTGAGCACCAATTCTCAACCTTTATCAGATGTCTGTGTAGCAAGCTTAATTAACTTTGACTTGGACAATGATCAAGGAGTGACTCAAAATTGCAGACAACAGACTTCTGGAAAGAGCCCCAGAAGTGAGTGTGGTTAGATTTGGATGTCACCTACATTTCTAAAACAATTTGTAAAATGAAACTGCAAGGCTAAGCTTTTAGTTTGCTGCACCAAGCAAATAAGTATCTGTGAAATGCCACTTGGGGCTGATCAGGGCAGCTTGTGAACACCATGAATATCAGAAATGGTCCTCCTTTCATAAGCATTTATTCAGAATGTCCAACCATGATAATCACAGGTAAGTTATTATAAGGTTGACAGTGATGAGGTTGGGGCTTTTTAAAAATACAATTATGTACACTCATCTGTGGTGTCTTACTTCTGCTGGACTGTAACAACGCCCCCTGCATGGCATTACTGCTGTGAACTGGACTTACACATCTCCCCCCTCCATGACTTTACTGCTGTTGGACTGAACTTATCCTATGTTTGAACTTACCAAGATAACTCAAGTGGTGGTAGTTTGTTGATGTAAATCCTTTTTTTTTTAATGAGATACAGCCGCACACAAGAGCTGTTACCATTATTTCATTAGTCTGTCCAGTACTCCTTTCAACTCCTTTCCAAAAGTTTAGCCTTATGTCTGTATTGTGAAAAGGTTTTTGCAGGCTCCAGGTTGTCCAAGCATGGAGATTTCTCTTATATTTAAAAAAAAACAGCATGATGCACTGTATTATGATTCCTAATGGCATGGTCTGTGTACCAGGATACACTTTTAGAGCCTCGCATGGTCTATAGCAGTGTATGACCGTTGCAGATATTTAAGCGGCCCAGTGTGTTGTGTTGTTTAAGCATTGCCTCTTTGTAGAAGATAAACTGCCATCATTAAGATCTGTGCTTGATTTGGAGGCCTTTCAAAGAAGTCTTTTGTTGAATATCTTCTTTTGTATTTATTGACTGAGTGCAGATGATGTTGTTGTGCAGGAAGCTGAAAGTAATGTATCTGGAGCAAAACCCGCATGTTCTGGTGCTTTAGGTCCTCTGAAGGTCCTCTGCTGCTGTGGTGCTGAAGAATGGGGATCTCAGGGTCCCCTCCTCCCCCTCCATGATTACGTAAAACAGCTGCTGTAAATGTCCTCACTATTGTTGCCAGAAGGCTGGTTTATACCTGGCGCAGATTGTGGTAGATGCTGTTGAGCAGATAACATTTATACTCGGAGCAACTGTGAGTGTGGAGCCGGAATGACTGTTGTGTCGTGGAGTCAGAAACTATGTTGAAATCTGGTCATGGAGTTGAGCCTGCTGTCATGGTAATGCACACATCTCTGGTGTTTAACGTGTCAGTCAGGCAACAGCTTAGTCCAGCATTTTTGCAGTGGATGACTGTATTTTGCTGCCCTGCCTCCATGTCTCTGTGTTGCAGCCACAGATGAATGTAAAGACTAAATAGCAAGTGCATGGATAGTCTGTGCTTCTGTGCATCTGTACATACATCAACACATAAGTAGCTAGCTCGCAAGATATCGCTGCTTTAGTGAGTGGAAATAAAGTGTCAAACATCCACGTGTTTATCCTTTTATTGTAATAATGTTGAGGTTGTCATTTAGACATACTGGGTTGGGTGACATGCAGAAAGACTGGTCTTTAACTTGACAAGATGCCTCATTCACCTTACAGATTTCATATTGAGAAAAGAGAATTGAAGGACACCTACACCTGTCCTCTGGAGACACACACAGTTTACAGAAATCATGTAGCATGCATGTTTAGATATAGTGTATGTTATCTGGTCAAGTTTTTTTTTTTTTTTTTTTTTTAAATGAGCCCCAGTGAAGGTTTGTATAGTTTACTTCCTGCAGTGCTTTTAAACACTAGGTATTATAGGTCACTGTCCAATGGAAATGGTCATTTTACTCTCAATCAATGCCACTGTTAGAGCTCTAGGGTCATTCAGCCTCAACTCTGTACAGTATTAGTTTCATCCTCACAGCTACCTCATGGCCATTTCTACATTTTATTCATGAGCTACATGGAGCTGCAGGGATTTGCAGTCTTGATGTAGAGTGAGAACACACAGGAGCCTGCCATTCCAAGAAGTTTAAATCCATCTCTGGAACTTCTGTTCAGGGGCTGTAAAGAGACCAAACTTCCAGCTTCAAGAAGGCCCATAGCATGTAAACCTAAGTCACACTAAGGATCTGCACTTTGTTTTTTAATCGTCTCCCTGACTGAAGAATTCTATTTTTTGACTAAGCTTTCAGAAAGCCGCATGACCTTGGAGACCTGGGGCCCAACCACAGTCCAGAGGGGAGCAGCAGGGGTCATCTTTGGGCTAAGTTCATATGATGCAGTGCGTCACTCAACATGAGTGCGGAAATCCTGGCCTTTCCTTCCTTAAACCATAAACTATTTTTCCGTTTCATGCCATTGCATTTTGGATTTGTCTTTACTGTGGGTCCTCCATGAAAACCCGCTGAGAGTCATGTTGCCCGTTGAAATGGCTGTCTAACGTTATTGAAAATGAATCTCTAAAAATGTACCAATTTAGCAACTGTGCTGTTTTAGTGATGACAGTCAGATAGAATAAGAGCTCCCTGTTAGTACGGGTGGGCCATGCACTTGGACAAAACAAGTATCTATCGCAAATGATGGGTTTTTTTTTCCAGATAGGATTGCCATCTGATCATTTGGAGGCACTACCTGTAGTCTGAGGGGGTATAGAGAGCATGTCGTATTTTACGAAATGTACCCAGTTTTCACAAAGTGCCCCTTGATTTTAGTCAGTGGAGAAATAATGCCCCCTATAAAAAAAATAAATAAAATTCCCACCTTGGTTGAATGTAGCATGCACATTGAGTGTTAGTTTGATGCTTCTATGAGGTCGCTGGCATTTATATCCAGTTTCCATCTTTTCTGATCTGATCATCATCTGATTACGATGATGGATTCCCCATAGTGATATGGCACACCCCTACTTTTGAGGTATTGCTGAGTGTGTTTTTTTTTTTGGTTTTTTTACACATTTAAACTGAATAAATTCATTTTAGTTAAAGGGGCAAAGGGTCTAATTTTGCTGTTATTATTGGTACTGTTGTTGCTGTTGTTACTGATGGTTTTTTGTTTCTTCAACTGGTCATTCACAGGGTCTAAGTCTGCTTATGCTGTCCCTTCTGGCACTTGGGACTGCTCTAGCACTCTCATTCCTGAATTAAAGCTCTAAGAGGCATAAGTCGCTCTGGATAAGAGCGTCTGCAAAATGTCTTGTTAAAGGAGAAGATGGGTCAGGATGGGGATTGTTCTAAAATAAAAGTTTTTTTTTTTTTTTTGGGAGTTGGGAGTTGCTTCATTAATTTATTCTAACTCAATACTGTGACTGCAAAAGCAGCTCTTTTTTGTGGCTATTTGGTCAAATGTCATTCAGTGCACAGATTTGTACAGCTAAGGAGGACTTACCACCCCTAGCATTTATTGTGTCATTTAAAATGCAGTTTTTAAACACTTTTTTCCACTCCTTTTCTATTTATTTTCCATTGCACCCAATCGTCATAGCTTGCAGCACAGAGATCACATGATCACATCACATGCCACATTACCCACTCCCTCCTGGACAGGACAGACATTCCTCACAGCAGTCAAACCAAAGGCAAACAGTAGCTTGCTCTGTGACTCATGTCTGGCCCAGTGATCAATAAACTGGACCACCAGGGTGTAAATGTAAATCAGTTTTTGGTTGAATTGTAAATGTTTTGGAAGGCCTGTCAGGTCATATGGCAGAGCCAGATCCTTGGGTGTCCGCATCCAGAATTTTGCCCAGTGCAGGATGCACTGGACAACAATAGCAACGGCTAATGTGTGAGCGGAGTTGCTGAGCGCCACAAACCCTCACCCCCATCTGCAGGTCAACATGACAGCGCTGTGGATCAGAGAGTGGCAGTGATGTAAGAATGCATGCATGAAAGAATGGCAGAACTTAATATTCAAACAAGAGTTTTTAGGTCTAGATATCTCTGCATCTACTTTTGGTAGACTTTGACCCAAGAAGTGAATTTTAGGAGAGCTGTAATTTGGTTTAGTCCCAAGGAAGGTGTTTTGAGTAAGTGCATACCTGGAATCTTCATAACTACACTATTAATACACTATTCAGAACCATGATTTTATAGCCAATGCTGTGGCCTTTCAAGGCCTGGGTTCAGTCAGACCCATAGCTGAATAGAAACTTTGTTGTCAACCTCTGCCCTGCAGCTGAGAATCTTAAAGAGCAGATTCACTCTACTGGAGGAAACTTAGCTTGAATACTGGTCCCCTTCATAGATCCATTTTTGATTACTCCTAAGGTATGTGTCCAGTGCAATTACTCTAAGGGGGTGAGTGTGTGAATTGAGGCTCTTGCCAAGTTGTGTGTCTCGCTGCATAGCTTGCTTAGGAGCACATCCTCTGGCCTGCCGGGAGTGATTTCTGGTCCTCTGGATCCTCAGTGTGTCGCCTGAGCCACATTGCTTTCCACTTCATGTTACAGTCTGCAGGAACCGTGTTAGTGCGAGCTTGTGGGGGAGCTCCTGGATATAACATCTGAGACCCAGGCTAGGACCAGACTCCAGTTTCTCAATGGGGAAGTCTGCACCCTGCATTTTCTTGCTTGTTTTATGTGATATAACAGCAAGTTTTTCTATTTAAGCATGAAACTAATTTCAACAAGTGTGTTATACTGGAATTCAACCTCCAGACTTGGTTTATTGATTGTCTCAATCATTGCTCAGGCCATCTGCGCACTGCAGGTCTTATGACTTCCACACAGCCTTGCTGTACAAACTGAACATTGTGGCGAGGTCCAGGGATGAAGTAAATGTAAACCTAATCCCACATGTTCAGTGTTGTTACCTGCATCTCTGTGCAGAGAGGGATATGTGTAACTGGTTGGCATAACATGAAAGGCTTCACAGACACTGTGTAATTCTTTGTATTCTTAACTTAAACTTGGCTAGTTAGTGTGATAACCAAATGATGCCCTTTGTTTTGTTACCCAGTTTAGCCAATGTGTGCCCTAAATTAAAGAGGACGCTGGGCACTACAACAATTAATGGTATGCTAAAAATGCTCATCTAATGGTAGTTAATGAATTAAAAATAATGCCAGAAGTGACATTGTTTGTGATGGTTCTGTGACTGCTGAGAATGTTGATCAATCATAACTTTCCTTACAGCAAACCAACGCAGTAAAGCTGCAGAGACCATGGTGCATCACTAGTATCCTCACAGCACAAGGACTATAGGCCATAACACACAGCAGAATGCCTGTGAACTCTAAGCCCGTGATTGTTGTGACAATATACCTCAGGCATCTTGGACATTCTAGCTTTTGTAAAATGGTGACCAAATATTTACAAAAATGTCAAATGCATTACTCCATTGAAAGAGTATTTTTCAAACAAATCATTTAGCTACAGTATATACACCCTATTACCTACAACATAAAATGGTTGCTATGCAACAAAAGAAGATGCTTGACTGCATAACTAACATAGCAGAATAAAAAATGTATCAAAAGGATTTTTAATTTGCCAAAAAAGTTTTGCTATTTTACCAGCTAACCTTTTTCTGTCCTGGTAATTTTACTGAGCTGACATTACTTGGCAGGCTAGGAAAAAAAATGTGCTCTTATTTTATCTTCATCAGTTGAGTACATAAGTACATAGTACATAGTTGAGTTTATGAAGTCCTAATGTTAAAATGCAAATAACATGTAAATTTACATTTGATTGCTGATACATTTTAACAAACTAATACAGTTTCTTCCACATTCAGTTCTTGTGATTCAACAGTACACACACACCCTACTTAGCTGCGTAAACATGATTTTTGTAAAGTATAACATACTGCTTTCTTATGTGTTTTATTATACAAGATGTATTGGCTGGAATGGGATCACATGTGTGTATTCAGTAAGCCCAAAATAATGTCACTTACTGCATGTCCTGCCACTGGGCACCATCAACACACACTGTTATTGGTTTAAATAGTTCTGAGGAGATGTTATTTCAGGAAGCAGGTAGAGCGTTCTTTGATGCAAGAGATATGGAAAAAAACAGGAAGCAACTTTATTATGTAGTTGTAGCCTCATTGTGTGGGTGTATGAAGTCGTGTCCACATTCAGTGTTTGAACATAGGCTCAGAAGGTAAAGATGTAGATATTTCTTATGAGCCAATCAGAAGGAATCAGAGTAGTCAGAATGGAACTGACCCCAGATCAGTGCAGAGAGGCCAGAGAGCAGGGACCTTGTTAACCTGCACTCCTTGTCATTCCCAGGGCTTCTCTGCAAAGTTCGGACCCCTTCCAGGAAGCTGATTTTAATCATTTGACCCAGTTCCTGTAGCCCTAAATCAAACAGACACAGGCATGGAGGACAGCCTGTCTGTGTTCTGCTGTCATTACTGAAACATACTGTTTATAATCCCTTCCTGTTCTCTTGCATGTGTTTGCGCAGATTGTCTTGAGGTAGGCCAGTCTCAACTGTAATGGGGACTGTCGCGCAATGAATTGTGCATAATCTTTAGCCAATCGGTGATTTTAATGGGCAACTACAGCTGAGACATACCCAAAACCAGCAGACCCTACTCCCCCGCAACCCAAGGACTGAGGTCTGGAACCAGTGCTTTAGTACATGTAGGCTGGGCTGTGGTACAAATGTGTAATGTCCATGTCATTGGATACAGCATTTTCACCCTGCCCTCATAGCTGGCCTTATTTTGTTTTTGTTGTCTGGTTTTCTTAGTTCAGGAAGTGTTTTCTCTGAGCAGTGTCCTGTTCTTGTTTATATCTGTGACTGTCCTCTGCTTTCAGTCAAGAAAGAGCAACACTGGCCCATTTTGTTGGTGCTGTATGGATGGATGTATGTATGCTTATTTACTGGAGTTGAAATTTGATTTATGCAGTGGTACTTAGGATGACCCATCCTTGAAAATTAACAGTCAGCATCTCAAACATTTGAGTGATAACACAGTCATATTTTTCCAAGAAAAACACCTATTTTACACATTGTTTATGCTTCTAATGCGTGGCTGAAAAGTCCTGCCTTTCTGCCAGGAGAACGTCAACACTTGGAGAGTGTTAGGAAAACAGCCTGTGCTGGTGACTGTGTTTTTGAGATGACACACAGCTAGTGTGTTTGAGTCTTTGGCAGTATGAATGCTTGCAGAATTTAATTTTAATTGTAATTTCAGTCAGTTATTTGAGCTGCTTGCCATTAGAATTACCTGCCAAACCCCCACTCCCTTTCATAGGCTATCTCATCATTTAAAAAAAAAAATATATATATATATATATATATGGCTTGTGTGTATAGCCTACTGGTTTTGCATTCAGCCAGTTTTCTTGGTCTGGTACATTCAATAGTTGTGTACATCCATGTTTGTGTTTTTGAATTTGAATTTTAACCAGCAGAAATGTTAAAGACTCAAACTATGTAATGATGTAACTAATGATCTAATTTGTGAGGAGAACAAGGATGCAGTGAGCAGTTAACACCTCTGTTTTGAGATGTGATTGTTTTTCCACTTTAAAGCTTCACTGAGTTTAAGAGGGTTTGGTGATTTCTTCCATCATAGCAAATGTCTGTTTTTTTTCGGTATCTACAGGTTTGAGCGGGAGACATTGCAGGATGCGTGAATACAAGTTAGTAGTGCTCGGTTCTGGAGGAGTGGGAAAATCTGCTCTGGTAAGTATCCTCTCAGATCTCACCTGTATGTTCTCAGCTCACTGCAGCTACGATGACACTGATAAGGCTAATCACTGACAGCACATCATTTACCTTCCAGTTAGTGTTCAGCAAGCTAGTTAATTCAGGTTTACAGTTTTCTGTTAAAAAAATTATGCCAGTGCGTTTAGCATCATCACTTAGTGCCAGTGTGATTAGCATCATCACTGAGGGCCAGTGCGATTGCATCATCATTGAGGGCCAGTGCCATAAGAATCATCACTTAGCACCAGTGTGATTAACACCATTAGGGCCAGCACAATTTGCAGCAAAACTTTGTGCCAGTACGATTAGCATCATCACTTCGTGCCAGTATCACTGAAGTCATTAGTGCCTGTGTGATTAACCACATTAGGGCCTGTGTGATTAGCAGCATTAGCACTGGGGTGACCCTAGACATAGATGGTGCCTGGCCACTTGGCTTCAACACATTTGTAATGGTGTGGGCAGCATCACGTATTATTTTCACAATGCAGAAGAGAGATAGTAATAGTAATAACAGTTGCCTTGCTAACGTGTCTGCATTTTCAATGTTCAATTATTCATTTTGCAGAAAAACTGTAGCATTTGAAAGGATGATCGCCAGGGAATAATAAAATATTTAATCGGTGTCTAATCAAGACGTAAGGATTTAAGAATTATATTAGCTTCATTGTCGACAGGACACACTATGTCAACATTTAGTTGAAGTAAGCCTGCTCCTTAGCAGGTTAGCTTCAGAGCATAAGTTGCCATAGTAATTGACCTCAAGTTAATCTGATCTCGTTTTTTGAAACCGAAAAGCCCAGTTTTCTGTTAACTCTTAGTTAACAAACTCGGGTTTTTTGCTAAACCTGTTTTCTGAAACACCCCCCAGGACTAGGTGTGTGTGGTCTCTCTGGTGATAACACTGCTGCTTTTGTCAGGCATTAGACTGCTGATCTGATATTTGTCACAGTTTGCAATGGAGAAATTAAAGCCAATTCCTCAATCTAAACTCTACAATGGTCAGTGAAAATGGACACAATAGAGGGCGCTCAGTTTAAACCATAACATTTCTCAGTGAACAAAAATACTTCCATTATAAGAGTATGTGTGCTTTCTGATCAATACAACCATCTGTGATCACTACAGCCTGTACTTAGCTAAGTACAGAAAAACCTTTGCTCTCCTCTAAAACAAATAACTTCAGTCTAGCATTGCTCTTCAGTTCACGGTCCACCAGTCAGATTTTCACAGTCTCTGAGTAACATGAGAACACTTCCTGTGTATCTTGAGTAGGTGGACTGTGTACACCCAGTTGACCAGAAGGTGGTGCTGGTGACCAGTAAGACATGCACAGTCTGATGTCCCCACCAAAAAAGAGCCCCATCTACATAATATTTACAGTGTGGTAGGATTATACCAGGATTTATAAATGGCATTTTTTTTTGTTTTGAAAACGTTTCAAATTCAAAATTTGGTTCATGGAGACACACATTTTAACAGCCATGGAGTGTAAGCTACAATCACTTTTCAGTTGGCTTGGCTTTTGTTTGACTTGTGTGTGATCTATGTTTTTATGTCACCTAAGAGTTCTGAAAATTATATTATGCAAACACAGAATACTCTATGTTCCAAGCTTTAAATGAAACTGAGGGATATCAAGATTAATGTGAATAAAATTTCTAGGTAATGAGATTTCTGAAACACTGGGACCTGGATATTCCAGATTTCTGTTTGGTGCCCAATTTCCTGAAATACAAAAAAAGAAGTTCCACGTCTTCCAAATTTCACAGAATATGTAAATGAGGTATACATGAGTTTTTCATTGGTTGTTCCATCTTTGGTTCCTCTGTGTGTGTTGAGAACCATGGCAGCTGCAGCAGTGTGGATCAGCTGCTCCCCCTCTGCTGATAGTTTAAAGCTGATGAGAGCAGCCTCTGTGTCAGTTAGGTGGAATGTCACTGATGTGTTCTTTCTTCTCTTCACAGACCGTACAGTTTGTCCAAGGTATATTTGTCGAAAAATATGACCCCACAATAGAAGACTCGTACAGAAAGGCAAGTAGCATTTCCCTCCTCTGTATTTTCATTACCTCTCACATTGCACCCACTGCACATGTATCCTATTCCTATTCCAGGAAAAGTGTTCCATGCTGCAGTAGTGACATGTCTGGGGGTGGTCCTGTTGTAGTGTGCACCATTTTTCTTGCATAATGCGTAGTTTAAATGATGAAAACTCATTTTCTTGGCTGGAATGTTTGGCTTGCAAGAAATACATAAGCACGTTGTGAAGAAGCAATGGCTTTCTGATAATATCTGATCAAGTCCTTTAACAAGCAATGGCAAGTACATATTATACCGGCAGAGCATATTATACCGGCCAGAGTATAGTAGGGATGTGAAGTGCCAGGGACCTCCCAATACAAAATTATCATGATACCTAGATACCGATATATTTTATCAAACATTTTGAAAAATGTAACGCCTGCATCTAAATGCTTCAGACAATGACACCAGATCAGTGCGAAATGGACTAACCAGCAGAGGATGACAGCATCTTAAAGATTAGAGACAGTCCAAGTACAGTGCACACACACTAAATAAGTAAATAGGAAAAAACCATTCAAGTTGCATGAACTGTGAACTGAGACCCTGCGCTTATGAACTGTGGTGTTGATTAACCGAGAACCATTACACCCCTACCATGCTCATATCCAGTTGTCCATTTACTTTGTAAAATCCAAAGTGAGGCCATATTTTAGATTTACACTGAGATGGTGTTGCATGAATCTTTAGTGTTCAGTGTCCACTCATGTTTTCTAATCAACAACAATGTGCATTCTGTCAAAAATGTATCTGTGTGCAACTAGGCAAAAAAACTAGGTTAGCTATTAATGTATTAGCATAATGACCCTAAGGCAACTAGATGTGCATTTTTTAATTAATGGATTGATTTTTCACCAGTGCCACAATTTTTGAATTCTTTGTCACAAGAATCATGATTTGTAACTGAATAGATGTAACTGAAAAATGAACAAATAAAAGTCAAAGAGCTGCATCATAATGCCATTCTAAATATACCTACAGGCTTCTCTGTTAAAGCTGGCAGCTCTAGTTGTGTTGTGAGGCATTATTTGACCTTGATAATTAAACACAAGACTAAGAGGAATTGAGTACTGCTCATGGATTGGCCGTCATTGTCACTCCCTCTCATGGCAGCTTTTACATTGAGTAATATTTAGGTATGATTGCAGCAAGTGCAATGAACAACCAGAGTAGCAGCGGAAGGTGGGAGCTCTACACCAGAGCTGTACCCAGAGAGGAACAGGAAGTTACACTGCATCTGAAACTAGGGCTCCACCTCCCAGCACCACACACTCTGTAACCCCCTCACTGCTACCACACAGGAAATGCCCACCCACATGCCTCCACCATGCTGTTGTGCTGTGGGTCACTGTGTGGGTGGATAAATTTGTCCAATTTCAAGTGCACACGATGAGGGGGATGACAAGGGCCTTTGGTCTGCAGTCTCCATGCTGGAGCGGTGAAACATTGCAGTAGGGCTGGGCGATATAGCATAAAATTTATCTCACAGTATAATTTGAAGCAAGGACGGCGATGGTATATATAACGGTATATTCGTTTTTCATAAAATTGTATTATAAATGCTTCTTAAGGGTTAAAGCACTGGTATGGCAACTGCATGGCAGTTATTACTGTACTCTTAACAGTATTACTAGGAAATAATTCACATAGTACAGACACTGTATAACCAAGTACACAGTGATGGCAATTGTTATGTCAGTCCAACACTGCTTTTTTATTTTTTGATTTACGTAACAGCTAATTTGAAAGTTTGGCTTTAATTGGCAGTTGGTCCCAGTTAGCTATGCTAGCATTATTCCGTTCAGTGGGGTCGGTAGTTTTTGCTAGCTAAGTTAGCATTGGCAACAGAAAACCTGCAGAATGGGTTTTTAGCTTATCAGTTAATTGCGCTTTTTGAATGTCATATCGATCATATGAATGAAACTGTAATTCAAACCTTACAATCTTCTACCACTCACCACAAATATTTAAATCAGACAGCAACAAAGGAGATCTCCTTGCTGGTAGATACTTTTTGTAAATTTCTTTTTACCATTTTAAAAATATTTAGTCCATAGAGTGAAAGGACAAACAAGTTTCGAGTTATTTGTTAGCTTAATTATATGGGCCAAGCAGATGGGTATTTCCAAGATGAAAATAAATGTAATACAAGCACAATAAAAAAAAGACATCAGTTACCAGCGCTGTACTGTCATTGTACTGTCAGCCAGTGTCGTTCTCTCATTGGTGAAATGAGCTGTGCTTGGGGTGTTGCACAGTTGCAAGTAAGCAAGTACACAAACCATCTCAAAACTTGATTTACATTCTCTGTCCTTGCAAACTCGACAGACAAGTTGGCAAATATGATCTTCTGAACAACGCAAGTTCGTTCCTGCATCCTTGGTATTAAGAAACACCCACAGTCTAGTGCATTACTGCCTCCCACTGGTATAGTTACGTCATTGCCACTTTAGATCTTAGGCTTTACCAGTCAGCAAAGTAATGTCAAAGTCCATACCATAGGGCAAATTCACACCAGTGTACTTTCTGTACTGTTTATACCGTCCACCCCTACATTGCATCACATTTAGCAATGAGGACATGCTTGCAGGGAGATGGAAGCATAAAAGGGACCCTGCATGAGTGAGTAGAGATGGAAGCATGCCTTGCACCCAGCTAAACATGCCTGTTTGTTACTCCACAGCAAGTTGAAGTAGACGGCCAGCAGTGTATGCTGGAGATTCTGGACACTGCAGGGACGGTAAGACATGGGTGTGTGTATGTGGGTATATGTGTGTTTGTATGAGCACACATGTGAGTGTGTACATGTGTGTGTGTTTGTATTTCTGCTTTTGCGGCTATGTGCATTCATGCACAATTGTGTGACATCTTGATGGAAGACCTCCTCTAAAATATATATAAAATAAGTATTTTCTTACAGTTAAACCCATTTTGGTAGCAACCCACTTAGTTTGTAGATCTCAGCATTGTAACCTGTGCAGTGTGTACAAGTGGGAAACTCTGTGCTCTGAGGGCTATTATAACAGATCACCTCTGATCTCAGGGCTGTTATAACCGATCCCCTCTGTGCTCTCAGGGCTGTTATAACCGATCCCCTCTGTGCTCTCAGGGCTGTTATAACCGATCCCCTCTGTGCTCTCAGGGCTGTTATAACCGATCCCCTCTGTGCTCTCAGGGCTGTTATAACCGATCCCCTCTGTGCTCTCAGGGCTGTTATAACCGATCCCCTCTGTGCTCTCAGGGCTGTTATAACTGATCCCCTCTGAGCTGTACTGTAATAATCAGTTACATGTTCTCTACTGCCCAGTGTGTGCAGGTGACTGCAATTGCTACGTTGTCACCTAGGTTGCTTTTGGTTCCTGTCCTGCTCCTTTAAGGTTCAGCTTTAGTAAAGAGTCCATTTAGCAAAATGTGACTGTTATACAGCTTTCACTTACCAATTTTTCCAGCATTACATTAAGTACAACAGTCGCCAAGGTGTCTTTTAGATATATCTGTGAAGTGTTAACAATAATGTCAGTGATTCACAGCTTCTTATGGGATGGGTGAAGCCTCTACCTGTTAGTTCACTGATGCTGAAAAACAGTTTTTGACCATTGTTTACATAATGGCATGTGTAATATGGACAGGTCTGTCGGTCTATATTGTGAATATCAAATGAGAAGAATTAAGGGAGCAAAACAGAGCACTGTTATTCGGTTCTGATTATCAAAGCCCCTCACTTTGTAGAAAGACTCAACAGAAAAAGGATTTGTGCACTGGACAGAAGAGGCAATTATCAGTCCCCTGATTTGTGAGAGATCCTGAAACAGATATCCGATCAGCCCACCAGTGCCGTCTGACAACAGGATCCATTTCTCACATTTCCGAGTCTCTAAAACGGAGGTCCCTCTTTCTTCTGGTTAGCATAGCCTTGGTGCAATCCCGTAGTAGTGATTGTAGTTGTGTGGCTCTGTGCACCATCTAAAAATGGAAACAACCCTACTTTTCTTTTCATACTTTTCCCACCAGGTAAATCTTAGGTGAAGGTGGGATTGTGCTATCAGAAGGGATGAGGGGTCTGATTTTGCAATTAAGCAATTTTGCAATTATGTTTGTTTGCTGCGCTTTGAAAATGCAGAAATCCTCACCCATGTGTCTGGTCAGAAGCATCTGTTCAAATATGCTGTGCCGTGTAGATTTAAGTGGAACAACTGGGGGCCGAGCTACAGACAGGTGTCCGTATATGAGAGAACTAGAGCACATCTAGGTGAAGTAGAATCAACCAGTTTTATTATGATCACCGCCTTTCTGTGACACCTATTGCTGATGAGGTAATACAGGTCATTGTAGTTACTCATTGCTAGGGCTGCACTTTTGTCCCAGAAAATTTAGCAAAAAATGGAGCAGTCACAGTGAATGTGCTAGAAAATGCTATTTAAAACGATGCATGAATGACATGTAGCAAATAGTTTCTCTCTTATAGGCTATAAGTCGACTATACTCTGACCATTAATCACATTTCTTTTCAGATGGAATAGCCTCTTTATGAAAAAAATACAAGTAGGCAACTTGTGAAGGAAAAGTGCAGCATTGTATTTAGCAAATTTAGTACTTGTATGTCAGTAATATGTGTCACATTGAGGGCTTTTTTAACCTTGAGCATGTGTGGTTCCTCATTCCTCCTCAAAGATCTGTAGCACCTGGCTCTTACTAAGACATGTAGAGTATGACACTGGAGTGGAATTTCACTCCTGTCCCATCCTGCTCCCACAACTGTCCTGTAACTTCTCTTCCAAAAAAATCCCATAACATCCCAATGTCAAAAAAATGACTCCTGTCCTGTCCCATTTCTTTGAGTAATTGACAAATTGTTTAGGAACACAGAGGTTTTGATGTGAGATTCTGGCCACCCTTTTCTTTTGATTACTGCTCTGGATATTTTTATTTTCCTTTAGCCTCTGCATGTATTTGCAAGCATTAAACTCTGTGACATGCTTCCATGAGAACATTATTGTTCAGGTCAAGGGATAAAATGACTTCCGTTCTTCATGAAGCATTCATGAATCATGGCATTATTAGGTAATGTTATTCAGCTAACATAACTAGCAGTGACCTCCTGACTAACTGCAACTTTATGGGTGATGTTAAGGGGTTATGAATGAATACAATTTATGAATAAACCAGTTAACTACATGATAGCTGAAGACTGGCCTCGAAATTAAACATGTAATTGCACTACATATTAAATTAAGACAGGGCTGCCAACTCTCACACGTCTGGAGTGAGACACCTGCTTTCAGGCTCTGTTTCACGCTGTCACGCTAATGTCACCACATATGACACAGCACCATTGTTCCTCCATTAATGATATGGAAAACATGCGTTTAGTGTGTTAGATTTTCCATCTGACCGCGGAGTGGATTGTGTAAACAGCCACCGATTCTTGATTGGACTGCATCAAGGTGCTCCACCAATCAAATTTCTGCTCTCCTCTCACACACGTTAGCGGTTTACCTGTGTGTGTGCTGCCTTAGCAGCAGAAGATTATGGACGTCCACGCCAGAGTGTAACAGAGTGGAATTAATTTTCCAAGTTTAGGCTGAACCCTCGACTTGTGTTAAGATGGCTGTTATTCATCCTTTTAGAGTGACATAACAGGGCTTGCAAGGCACAAGTGTAAATTGGTCCACTGACTGTGTTCCTTCCTAATGGTGAAAGAGAAAGTGTTGAATTAGTAGCCTGCTAGCTAATGTTAGCTAGCTAGCTGTTTAGTGATAACTAGCTGGCTTTGCTAGCAATGTCACTAGAAACTCAGCTTCTGTGCAATGCCTCCATGTACAGTGCAGTAATGTAGTGGTAACATATTTGGTATCATATTTGTTTGCTGTGTACTTTCTTTTGTTTTCTTAAAACTTCTGTTTCTGTGTTCTAAAATGTATATGATGTTTATTATTTTGGCAACCCCTGCTAAACTATGTTATCTATACAAATTCTAACATCAAAGAGCTGTGCTGTGAATTTCTTGTACAGTATTAGCTATACCAGAGGACATTGTAGACACTGGTCTGCAAGTCTATTATTTATGACATATGCATTTATGATGTACATGTCTTCTTGACCACTGTAGAATGTATTCATGACATAATGTAGTGAAGTGCTCTATAAGGGTGAAAGTCTCATGGTTGAAATTTTATGTTAATTTTTCCTCTCTCATTCACTGCGTAGTTGGTTTCATTGTCTTTTAAACTTGTGTACATTCAATAAAACTTTGCAGATTTGATATTGGAAACATGTATTTGACTTTAATTAGTGGCCAACCTGTGTCCCATTATTGGGTTAGTGTATGTCTAATACTGTGAAATTGTGAGTATTCCCCTGGGCGGGTGACTCGGGGTGGCATAGTCAGGCTATATCCTTAAATCCTAGACCTAAGCACCCACTTCCGCCACATGTGCAAGCTGCATACTATTGTAAACCTGATGGTGAATTTAGTCCAAATTCTTTTTTTTAAGCCCATGGCATCAAAATCTCACTCCAGCCAGGTACCAAAGTTGGCAACTCTGAATTTTGACCACTCATACCGTAATCTGTAGAATATTTAATGAAGACTTCTTACAGTAGACATATGGTGTTGTAACCCTGTTGCGCTCAACTCTCAAAGTTTTATAGAACCTTATATTTGTCTGAAAGCTCTATGAGCTCTATGCTTGGTTCATTTAGTTTAACTTTTGTTAGGGCACCAGGCCAAAGTGGGCTGAAGCCCTTATTGTTTGTGCTATTTTTCTATTATTATTTTTATTCAGCCTTCCGTCGTTTATCTAAAATGGCCATAACTCTCCCAAATATAGGTAACTTTTTTGCATTTTCATAGGCTGGTAGAGGACCCAATCCCACATCCTCACAAACATTTTGATGCAAAAATTCCTGGTGGCACTATAGAAGCCAGGTGAATTTTTCAAATTTGAGAGGCCATAACTTTTGAACCGTCTCTCGTAGAGACACGAAATTAACACTGGCAGATCTGTCTCCTTGAGACAAGCAACATTGCAATATGTCCGAAAAGATGCACCATAATAGATTGTACGGTATTTTGAATTTTGTGAAAAACTCAAATAAATCATCTTAAAATATACCGTAAGTCCGATCGACATGAAATTTGGTACATAGCAAATATGTCCCTAACAAGGTCTCTAACAAGTTTGTGAAGGAAAAGTTCCTACGTCAAAAAATGACCATGCTACATGCAAATTAATCCATGCCATAATGAATAAAATATGCAAATGAGGCTAGTTTGGCCATTTTTGAGCTGATGTGACTCAAGACAGTGCTCCAGTATAGACATATACCAAATTTGAAGAGGATCGGATAAATAACATGGCTGCCACAAACATTTGAATATTCAGCATTTTTAAATCCAAAAAAATAATACTGAAAAATCTTCTCATGAACCGCAAGTCCAATCGATATGAAATTATGTTCGTAGCATGCTAGTACTAGTCCCTACAAAGATTGCGAAGGGCAAGTTCCCACAAACTTAGAAAGACCCACAATGCTACATGCAAATTAATCTGCGTCATGCTGTACCATGTACGGAGTTACGCCATTTTGTGGGAAAAATGGCCATAAGTCATTCAGGACTTGTGCAAAGGACATGCACTTCATCTAGTGGACAGAATTATGTACTATCACATTTAGTTATGGTACATGAATTCAAGAACTTCAGAGACTAACTAACCTGTACAGTGTGAATAAATAGCCTAAAATGCACATAACCTGCATGTTAATGTAACTGTCATGCTGGATGATCTTAGACAACCAGTTTAAGCATGTCTGACCAGCAACAGGCAGGGTGTAATTCACAGCATGGAAAGTTAACATCAACACTCCTTTTTCAAAATGGCAAGAGCCACACAGCTTTCCTCCACAAGGTGGTAGTAAGTACATATCAAAGAACGTTATTTATATGTAGCATAACCTTGCACCTTAATTACACACTACAGTCTAGCAAGGAACATAAAACAGATAGTAAAAGAATCATATAGATAAATTTTTTTACTCTCTCATATATTCATGTCCATTATAATGGGCTTGCGCCCTTAATTGCCTTTTGCGCCTATATTGGTAATATATGTTTTATTTACAGCAATATACAGTTTCACAACATTTCAACTGAAAATAAAACAGACAAAATATTTTCTTTGTGTCCTAGCCAACAAATGTTGCACAAGATTGTAACTTGGAAACCAATTAATTTTCTGACAAAATTATGAATACAAAACAATGAATATAAAAACTCAGATACTTCCGAAGCTGTTATTTGTCTGTTAAAGGTACCAGCTACGTAACTGTTAGCTTTAACTAAGCAGCATACAATCATCTCACCTGCAACAAACTAGGAAGGCATGCAATGATTTTGACAGGTAGTGAATGCAAATGTTAGTGACAGTTAGTAATGCAGGTTTCACAGCATCCAAAGACATAGCAAACTACCAACTTAAATTGGTAAGTTTCATGAAACAATTGTGAAACAAAATCCAAAAAACGTAGCTAAGGCTAGAATATTCTAATAAATTGTGATCGAAAGCTACTAGCAAGTAGCTGGTAACTAGGTAACTGTTAGCTTTAACTAGACAGCACTGTCAATGCATTCCTAACCTTCGTAATCATAAAGGGAAGGGAGGCACGTGGAGAATTATACCGGCTCCATGTTGGTGAGGTGGGAACAGCCAAATGCTCATGCTAACCAGAGGAAAGAGGGACCTACATCCGGTTATGTGTGCCATATTGTGAAATAGGCTTATTGGGCAACACATCCACCACTGAGTCACACTTGCTCGCAGAACAATTGAATACAAAATTGCCCAGTCTTGTATCCTTCGCAACTCCAAAATGTATAAGTTAAGCATGCAATTTTTAAATAAATTTGCTTAGATATGTTTTCAGCACTGAAACAGGTATGTGTAGTTTCCAAAACTTTAATTATAAACCCCTTGATTAGAATAGCCCCTTGGTCTGTCTGTCTCAAACCTGAAGGACTCCATGACGAATGATTCCAGTATAGATTACCATTTGAACTACCTAATTATGTAAAACCTTAGTTATCGGTGACTTGCCCAAGTGCTGGATCCTCTGCAATGCAGAGACAAACTTGTGGCCTCTCATTTCTTTTACCCTATTAAAGACTTTTCATATGTCTTTTTTTCCCTTTGAAAATATTTGTGTGACAATTGAAATATAATTGTTAGTAAACCAGCTAACTTTATTCCAGGATGCTTTGCAAGAAAACCTAATCAAAAACCTTCTTAAAATTATAATCTGTGAAAGTGAAGTCCAGCAACCCCAGCTGAGAGGAATGAGAATACAGAACCTCCCTCATCCCCACCCCCAACTGGGTCTGAACATTTTGTCTGTCTGTCTGTTAACAGGAACAATTCACAGCCATGAGGGACCTGTACATGAAAAATGGACAGGGCTTTGCACTGGTGTACTCTATAACGGCACAGTCCACCTTTAATGACCTGCAGGACCTACGGGAGCAGATCCTGAGGGTCAAAGACACAGATGATGTGAGTCCTCATCCTCTGCATCTTTGCTGAAAGGGAATCCGTCTGTCACAGTCATCTCTCTGTCATTCCCACACATTGTACTAACGGGGAATCAGTCTGTCACTGTCACCTCTCTGTCATTCCCACACATTGTACTAACGGGGAATCAGTCTGTCACTGTCACCTCTCTGTCATTCCCACACATTGTGCTAAAGGGTATGCAGTCGTCCACAGTCACTTCGCTGTTATTCCCATAAATAGTGCTAACAGAACCAGTCTGTCACTTGCATCTGTCACCTCTCTGTCATTCCCTGTCATTCCCACACATTGTGCTAAAGGGTACGCAGTCGGCTACAGTAACTTCGCTGTCATTCCCATAAATAATGCTAACGGAACCAGTCTGTCACAGTCACCTCTCTGTCATTCCCACACATTGTGCTAATGGGGAATCAGTCTGTCACGGTCACCTCTCTGTTATTCCCACACATTGTGTATTTCCCCACACAGCTGATACAGCCACACAGGACATCATGACCAAATAAATGGTAAAGATAGTTCAAGCATAGAGTGGGTGTGATTTGTGGTGCTTCCCTGGTTGTGTTTCTCTCTCCCACCCCTCACCCCACTCAGGTGCCCATGATCCTGGTGGGGAACAAGTGTGACCTGGAGGACGAGCGGGTGGTGGGCAAGGAGCAGGGCCAGAACCTGGCCCGACAGTGGAACAGCTGCGCCTTTCTGGAGTCCTCCGCCAAATCAAAGATTAATGTTAATGAGGTGAGTTCCCATGCTGATTTACAGAGGCAGGTCCTTAAAACCAGGGGGAAACTCACACGCAGTCATCTATTTTGTTTCCTGTTTAGATCTTCTATGACCTGGTGAGGCAAATCAACAGGAAAACTCCGGTACCTGGGAAAGAACGCAAAAAGTCGACCTGTCAGCTTCTCTAATACATGGCTGCACTGTCTCTCTGAGCCAGGTGAGCTGGAGGGGAGGAATCATTAGTCATAAGCCACCATTTATGAAGTCCATTCAGGACATAAAAGGATGTATTTCGTTTTTTGTAATAAGCATTATTGTAAATTGATAAATTCGCTCACAGAAATGTACCCTACCACACACACACAACATGCGTGCATACACACATGCATTGATGTATACACATGCTTACAGCGGTGGCATACACACATTCTGTGTTCTTGTTCACATTCTGTCCTGTGTGTGTTGACTTTAAACCCCTGTATGTAATATTTCTCTTCCAGGTGTAATGAGCAGCTATCAACAGCAGCTAGCAGTGCCAACATCTGGACTTCATTAAACCAACATGAAAGCAGACGTTCCTATGTGGTGATACCCTTTAACAACAGAGGCCAATTGACAACCAATTCAAAGCTACCACATCAGTTTTTTTGCACAGATAACTGTAAAGGACCTCAATTATCACAAAAAAAGTTTTTATCACATATATATATATATATATAGATATATATATAGTGATAAACATTTTTTGTTATATATGTTTTAATGATATGCAACTGAAATAACCATGACCCACAACCTACACAAACTGTATTACTGCGAATGGAGAGTACACTTTCCTTCAAACCACTGTTGTACTTTCTGATGTCTCTGGCTCACCACAGTTTGTGTTGGCAAATTTTATGACATAAAGTATGTATGTATGTATATATACACACCATCATTTCAGCAAGAGGAGCAGAAGTCCAAAGAGCACCTATTTAGCCTATTTCATAACTTTGCTCCTTGGCTCTTTTGTACTGTTTCTTTTCTTTTTTTTATCTTTGAGTCTTTTTTATGTTTCTAGATTTTGTTCTATCAAGATGCTTTATTATGATTGTTATTAATATGAATTCATTTGGAAAACCTGTGGTTACAGTGATGTCTAAGTAAAAAGAATATAAGTATAATGCTTTTCTTTCACTGTTATGTTGTCTCTAGCCAAGACATTGCCTTCTAATGTGTTATGTCTTTATTTTTTTCTGATTTGTTTTTCCCCAGAAATGTCACAAAGAATTTCACGCTCTTTTTTAAAATAATTGTACAGCGCGGGTTTACAACAGGCGTAACCAGCTTGGGCACCAGTCCTAACCACTATATTGCAGCCATTTCATTTCATTGTGAGCCATTGTGGTTCAGATCAACTCCCATCCTGTTCTATTCCTCATAGGAGAGTCCTAATCTGCTACAGAAAGGATATATTTTAAATGAGGGATTTTTTAAAGAAATGAGGAGAGCTGTCATTGTTTGAATCATTCTCCATGCTGTAATCCCCCTCCCATGGCTTCCCCAGGCTTTGCCTGCTCATGTGTCTGCTGTAAATTTATGGTAAAAACCACACTTTATGTCCAGTCAGATATTCTTTGGTGCAGACATTCCTTGGTGGATGAGTAACTGTGGCTTTGTCAGTAATGAATGTCAGGATTTGTTTTCATGGAAAGTGATGTTCAGCTGGTGGATGGAACATTGTTTTTTGGCTTATTCCTATGTTTTTGCTGACATATTTAAAATGCCTTGTTGCTTTGTATGCAGCAGAACTCATGGATGTAAAGGCTGTATGTGTATGGCCCAGAGACAGGCTGCAGTGTTTGAAATACAGCATTGGTTGGGGCGGGGCCAGCTGTAAACTAAAGTAAACTTTTTAAAAGCCTTAATTAAAGTGGTGCAATTTTGTACAACCTCGCATCTGTAGTTCAGTAAATTGGATTGCCATGCAAGGGCTTGCAGTTGAGATAACCTGCCAGTCACATTTCTCATGTGCTTCTTTTTACTTTTGCCAGTACTGTTAAGGTGGTTAAACCAGGCAAGCTGAACATGGATGTAAATCCATAGAGGAGGAGCCTGTTTATCCCTGATTATGCGTACCATCCTGTAGACATTGCTACAACATCTTGTTAATGTTCAACGGCTATTTTTTTTTTGTCAGTTGGGAAAGTAAAATATGTCAGCACACATCCTTTTCGACTGACTCACAATGCTGTAAATGATAACCACTGATTTTGGGATCAAACTGTAAACTTATCAGGTATTGAATATTAGCATGTGAACCTATATTTTTAAAAGTGAAAAGTATATTAAAATGGAGTAAAAATCCCTTTGATTACCTTTCTCTTGTTTTGTAGCCTTTGTTCTGTAACTGCAGAAAATGCTTTTCTGTCACTGGAAAAAAATATTTTCTCTAAGCAATTTCTACTCAGCAAGTAGTTCCTCGTAACTGGCTTAGCAAGAATGGAAAAGGTTTAGTAAAGCCAAATATTGTCAGATGTTTGTTTATAGCTACAATACAGTACAAACAAAAAATACTAATATTTTCTCAAGGTAGCTGAGCGGTATCCTGATGAATCCAACTGTGTCCATCTGACTCCACAGTCTCAAATGAAACAACAGCTGGCTGGCTGTGCAAACCTTCTGTACCTCAACCCCACTTTTATTTCTAGATCTTTGTTAATATTGAAGGGGCATTTTACTTTACTTCCCTTGCCTCTTGTGTGTCTTCATGAATGAGGTAGAATAACTCTCTGTTCACTCTGTCTTCTGAATGAACCGAATCTTGTGCCAATCCTTTTATCACACTGATATCTTTTATGTGAGGGTAACAATCACACACTGATGTCTTATGTGAGGGTAATAATCACACACTAATGTCTGTTATATTAAGGTAATAATCACACACTGATTTCTGTTATGTGAGGGTAATAATCACACACTGATGTCTTGAAGAACCTCGGAGCGGTGATCGACGACAGACTGTCACACTCTGAGAACGTGGTGGTGAGCCGGATGTGCAAGTCCACGTGATGGTTCTGTCCTGCCTGGACTACTGCAACACCCTTCTCGCTGTCTTTCCAGCATCCGCCATCAGACCCCTGCAGTTCATCCAGAACGCTGCAGCTCATCTGATCTACAACCTCCCCAGACACTCCCACATCACCCCCCTACTGCCCTCCACTGGCTGCCTGTTATCACCCCCATCAAATTTAAAACATTGGTGCTAGCATACCAGGCTGTTAAGAGGACAGCTCCGGCATATCCCAGAAGCTCATCAAACCCCACACACCTGCCAGACCCCTCCGCTCTGCCACCTTGGGACACCTGATGCCTCCTCCTCTTCTCTGCTCCTGCACTTCCAGGTCATGCCTGCTGTCTGTCTTGGTCCCCTGGTGGTGGAATGACCTGCCCATGGGGGTCAGAACAGCAGAGACACTGGCCACCTTCAAGCACAGACTGAAAACTCACCTCTTCAGGATGCACCTCTCCCCACCCCTTCCTTGCTCTTTATAATGTTCACTGCACGGAGAGTCCTGATCTATTCTGTCACCTTTGGCAATTGGGACTTTACCCGTCTCTAGGGTTATCTTTGCACTTTTTTTGTACCAGTCATATGCACTTTGCCTTGTAAGTCACTCTGAATAAGAGCATCTAACAACTGCTTTTAATGTAAAAAAAAAAAATTGTTATGGGAGGGTAATAATCATACACGGATATCTGTTATCTGAGGGAAATAATCACACAATGGCATCTGTTTTGTGAGGGTAATAATTACACACTGATACCTTTTATGTATGGGCAATAATCACATAATGATATCTGTTATATTAGGATAATCACACTAATATCTGATAAGTGAAGGTAATAATCACATACTCATATGTGAGGATAATAATCATACACATATTTGTTATGTGAGGATAATAATCATACACATATTTGTTATGTGAGGGTAATAACACACTTATGTCTGTTATGTGAGGGTAATAATCACACACTAATATCTGTTATGTGAGGGTAATAATCACACACTGATGTCTGTTATGTGAGGGTAATAATCACATACTGATGTCTCTTATGTGAAGGTAATAGCCATAAACTGATCTGTTATGTGAGGGTAAGAACCACACACTGCACTAATATCTCTTATGCGAGGGTAGTAACTACAAATCAGTGTTTAAACCATTTGCAACAATATTATTATTTATCCCTTTATCTAAATCATGGATGACATTTGGAATTTTCCATCAAAGCCTCTGTAAATCAAATTAATTTGGAAAACATGTCATCATCTTGTTTACTGATAAAAACTGATTCATAAAGATGTGCAAAACCAGCACTTATCAATGGTATATTTGCTACTTTTTATTTTCTTAGGTTATCATTTTTTCTTTTTCAAATGTAAAAAGCCAGCAAGCCAGCAAGATCTGCCAGTTCACCTGTTCAGGTGCACTGTCCCTAATTCTTCTTGCCATGTTACCCAGGATGGCCCAATACATCCATTTTCCCAGCACTGAAAGAGACTCAGCATCACTTTTTCACAGACCATTTTCTACACAGCATTTCTTCCACATATTGTTATATTACACTTTTGTAGCTCAACAGTGTTTGCCGCTTCCACCAGTACTTAAAGCTCATGTGGTTCAAACTTCATTTTATGCTTGCAGTCATTAAACTGAGCTGCTTCCCTTTTTGATCAAATCAGCCAGCACTCAAAATCCCTCTACTAAATATGGCTGTTTGTGGCTGGAGTCATTTACATAATGACTCTTGGTTGATCAGCTAAAATACATAAATGACTTCCCAATACTTTGGTTGTGCATGCAAATCAACTCATTTTGGATCTTAGCAAATCAACCCCAGGTGATGCTTGAACTGCTACAATGCAACAAGAGTTTCTTCAGCTGTGCAGGTTCAAATTTGTGTATATGCATATTTGATATGACTTGCACCTTATCAACTGCAAGGATCCTTGTCTTAGTAATAACTGTTGAAAGTTCTCTTGATTACTGAGCTTATCTAAGGCTTTGCTTCCTTAATGACTATCTACAGGGGAAACCCATCACATGGTGTTTCAGCACAAACACATCAGGAAAGATAGTTGCACAGTGGAAGAGACAGACTGACGGTGGCATACAGACGATATGTCTACACTCACTGACATTGGTTTTCTACTGGCACTCCTGCTCAGTTCTGTTCATCTCAGCCCAAAACAAGATGTTCAGTTTTACATCAAAGGTAATGCACATGTCTTTGACAGTCTCCAAACTGTACAGGACTACTGCGTACTGTTCAGATACAGCCCAGAGGGGTACCAGCTGCTGGGGAACACCTCTGCCCATGCTCCACCATCTCAGCAGGCTCTACCTGCACACCTGAGGAATCGACTCAATATCACAGCAACATCAATAGGGATCACCTCTCTCACATCGTCTGATTCTGGCGCTTACCGATGGGAATGCTGGAAGGCTGGGATCCTCTTACAACAGCAGTATGTTAACCTTTCAGTTTGTCTCACAGCATATGAATGGCAGACAGAATATGTTTTTTCTTACGAGAATGTAGATTTACTTTGTAACCAAGCTATTGTCCATCAGGGCAGTAGGATTCGATGGTACCGTGAGTTATCTCCCATATTTGGAAAAACTTTAATTCTGGACACAGGCTTACCCTTCGTACCCCTCCTTCCAGTTATGAACAACCAAATATTTGTGCTTTACAACGGGTCAACTCTGTACCTTACCAGTGTCACAGAGCAGGACCTGGGCAATTACTACTGTCAGGTACTGAAGGAGGACACATGCCTCAGCTTCCAAAGCATACATCTGGTTTTAAATTATAATTATACTCTCCATTATGTGGGAGAGAGAGCTGTTCTACCCTGCTCTGGAAAACATCTGAGACAAACAGGGGTAGAGTGGACAACTCCCTTTGGATTTCTTTTGTCACCCACAACATCACAGGACAGTTCTGAGTCTCCCAGTAGCAGTCTTGATCCAGGTGCACAGATGTATGTGGTTGACGGCAGCAGCTCAGGGAATTACTCCCTGGTCATTCCCTCCCTCTCAGCTAATGACACTGGATCCTATGTCTGTTCACCCTACTTGGGTGATAAGTATTCAGAATTTCATGCCCTGGTAGTTTGCCCATTTCTGAGATCCTACACAATTACTTTCTCTTCGGGTGGTAGTGCTGATCTAGTCTGCCATACTCACTTCACAAAATCTAACAGAGTCATGTTGTTTCGCCGGAGTGGACAGCAAGGTATTTTGATTCTGGACACCAAAAATCCCCATCTACCCATCCCGCCAAGGCAGGGGAGTGCAGTGAATGTGTCCTACCAACAGTTCTCTGTGATCCTCTCAAATCTCTCACTTCAGGATAGTGGAGAGTACTTGTGTGCAGTCCTGGAAGAAACAGACACATGTATCTCAGGAGCTAGTATTCAGCTGGTGTCTGGGGCTCAGGTCTCCTTTGGTATCACCTCCTGTGCAGTGCATGCAGCGCTGATGGGCTGTGGACTGATGGGGATGCTCTGTGCTGTGATCACTGTAACTGTGAAGGCCAGAAGAGACCCAGCCTCCACCTGCCTGGACACCAGAAACAGGAAGGGGAAGCAGAGAGACCTGCCTGGAGACCAGAGCAGAAAGAGGAGGAGCAGGGAGAGAGAGAAAAAGGCGAAGCAGAGAGACCTGCCCGGAGACCAGAGCAGAGAGGGGAAGAAAGAGGAGGAGCAGAGAGAGGGAGCAAAAGGGGGAGCAGAGAGACCTGCGTAAAAAAAGGGCTTTATTCATCTCTCTACACCCCCACTCTACCACTCTTTCTCTTCTATCTCTCTAAATTCTAAACAAACAATGAAATGAAAAGTGTAAACAAACAATATAAAGGATTATGAACAGAATGGGGAAAACTCCACACCAGGTCACAGTATGGATTGGTGGGATGAGAGGGCAACCTCCTGGCCTATTTGTAAATATTTTCAGTTTTGGTACTCCTACATTGTAATTCATTCATATTCTATTGAAAAAATGAATGATGTCATTTTTTACATTTTAATGCACCATAACGTAAAAAATTTTAAAGAGGAACATATCATAAAAATTATTTTCTAATCATTTCTAAAAATGTTCTGTGTATCTAGAATAGTTCATTCATGACATGAATATTTAGTGCTTTGTCTTGAAGTGAAGGTGTAGATTACACAGGGAGTTTCCTTTTGTATTGTTAGACAAAGAGTAACGTAACTATGTAGCTTTAGCTTGTAGTGTGATAAGCAGAAATATTTACTTACTTCTGAAGCCTTAAGACAATTATGAACATTAAAGCAACCTCTTCCTGATTAAAAAATATTCACAGAAATTGTAATATTAAAATTTTATTTCTAATGTCTTGTCATTGCTTTTTTCTTGAACTAAAATTTCAATTTCTAATTTGTCTTGAATTTTATTGAATTGAATTTGATATGAATTTAATATGCATTTTGTTGTAATGTTCTCAGTATAATGTATAAGTAATAATTGTACTGTTGTACTGAAAATGCCCTCATTACACCTGATTTTATTATACCTTTTATATTTTACTTCCTCTGTTTGTTGAGAGCAAAGTAGAATTTGAATTTACTAATTATTTTAAGACACATTAATAATAAACTAATAAACGTTTATTGCTATTAATGGTTCTGTCTTTGAATTGTTTGCCAACTGATATCAAAGCAAGAACTATATTATGTAGATGGAATTTTAAATTAGAGAATGTGGCCTAAGAATCGGCTTGCTTTTATATTTTGTAAAACATGTATGATATAGAATGGTATGTTAACATCATACAGATAACATAAAATACAACATAGAGGGTTTACTGTAAACTACTGTCAAAGACTATGCATAAATATTGAATTTACTTGATTAAAAAACAATTAAACAAACAATTCAAATGATTTCTTGTCACAGCTATTTAATTTGAATAGACTTATAATCCAGGTAGTGCATGTGATTCATTTAGCGCTGAGATGATAAAAGGATTGAGATTAATGTCAGCTTGAACAAAATAAAACCAGAGTAAGACTGAAAAGCTAGCTTCAGAAATACATTTTTCCATCTTGTGTTATTTGCAGTCTTAGAGTGTATCTGTGTTTTCTGCATACACAAATGCAGTTACACACTATGGAGGGGCGTTGACATAACGTGTTTCACCTTGTGGATGTACACAGCATGTGATTGAGCAGTTATGAACTGTAAGTGATTGTGCTGATATATACAGAGTGTGTGATTGTGGAGATATGTGTGGACCATGTTGTTCTGAGGAGAGATGGATAGCGTGTGATTAGGTAAGTGCATACAGAGTGCATGCTTTAGATAACATTTTATCATATACACCATAAAAATGAGAGAATATTTAGAGGCTGACCAGGAAAAGGACAGCAGGGCAGTGACTGAGGGCCCAAAACAATACTCAGTTATATGTGATAAGGGTACTGACAGAGCAGTGGGGTGTTTTCAGGGAAGCCAGACTTCAGCAAAAATTTGACCCATGAAATCATTAAATGATTTGTCTTGTGTTGTCCTTATGATTTTGAATAACAGAGAAACAAAAGTACAGCTCAGACTCAAGGACATTTTATTTGAAAAGAACTGAGAGTTACTCATCAGCTTACAGAACTGAGACCAACTAAGAAAAACTGCATTTGTGATGCAAAGCTTTACATCACTGCATGATGTTTCAACTCTCTGATTAATCTCTGATTACTCACATTTAGCTTGGACAAACGTACTTTTGCAGCGTTCTTTTACAAAGCATTTCTATGAAATACACTACAATTTCTCATCGCTCATATCTTTGTTTCTTTGATTCCCTCATAATGCGCAGGCACAATTCATATTGCAGTTCATATTGCAGTGTGTGGCCCATGTGTGATGGGAGGCAGGGGAGCATTGTCATGTCCTTATTCCCACTGTGGCAGTGAGTGAGGCTGGAGTGGACTCCAGGAGCAGCTCAGATTCCCAAGGAAAAATGGAAGATAATAACCAAGCCTATTTGGCTACTGTTCAGAAGTTCTCAACTTTGGATGGTGAAGGCACATCAAACACAGGTCAAGGGGATTCAACCTCTGTGTTAACCTGCAGTAGCTACACTATAACAAAACAATTTTATTGCCAAAACCTGACCATAAAAATATGATCATAGTGTAAAATATATTACGGCAGAATAACGTAAAATTTGGGGTATGAAACTGGCAGCTGTGGTTGCCAGTGCCCACCCGTCAAAAGTACAGTTGGGATATTAAAGATAAGCAGTCAAATACTGTTGTTTTATGGTAAACAATATCATGTATAACAGTGTGTCAATGTACAATTTTCAGAAAAACAACAGTCAATTACGAAAGAGCTGTTGAGTGAGTTTGGCAGGTGGATTACCACTCATCCATGGCAGGAGGTGAATAAAGCAACCAGCACCAATTAAAAATCAGACACCTTTTACAATACCATTCTGCTTGAAATTGATAGACATTTCCCTATGGAGACAGTGAAAATTACATTACATTACATTAGGGGCATTTGTTAGACGCTCTTATCCAGAGTGACTTACAAGGCAAAGTGCATAAGAACAGTACAAAAAGTGCAAAGATAACCCTAGAGAGGGGTAAAGTCCCAAGTGCCAAAGGTGATCGAATAGATCAGAATGGAGGGGTCTGGCAGGGGTGTAGGGTCTGACGATCTTCTGGAGGTAAGCTGGAGCTGTCCCCTTAACAGCCTGGTTATGCTAGCACCAATGTTTTAAATTTGATGCGAGCGATAACAGGCAGCCAGTGGAGAGCAGTGAGCAAGGGGGTCACATGAGAGTCTCTAGGGAGGTTGTAGATCAGATGGGCTGCAGCACTCTGGATGAGCTGCAGGGGTCTGATGGCGGACGCTGGAAGACCTGCAAGAAGGGAGTTGCAGGAGTCCAAGCGGGACAGAACCATTGCTTGGACCAGAAGCTGAGTAGAGTAGGTGGTGAGAAAGGGGCGGATTCTTCGGATGTTGTACAGGAAGAACCTGCACGCCCGACTCACCGCCACGATGTTCTCGGAGTGTGACAGCCTGTTGTCGAAAATCTGTCCTTCTGACAAAACATTGATCACCCCCAAGATCAAGCATTTCATCCACTAGAGCCAAAAAGCCTTCATGACTGGAAAATCATGTGCCCTGTCAAGGGTCTATGGAAATAAGGTCCAAAAGGAAATATGTGCGGCAAAAAAATAAAAAAAAAAATTTTACAAATCCAAAGTGGAAGGCATGGAAAAAGCTAATTCTACAGTGTGAATTTCATGTGCAAAACTGAGGTTGAAGGTGGACCAATCAACGTCCCTGGAATCAGTCTCCAGGACTTTGTGACAATTGCTAATGCAATCAACACAGAGTTTGTCTAAGTGTCCCAGTTGCTACCACCTCTTGAATGTTCAGCTCAACTTCCTTTCCAGCCATCCCCCCACTGCCCACTATTCCATGTGGGATGTGTATAACAGACTGTCCTCTATCAACTGCCACAAATCCCCTGGCCCAGACGTGATTCCCCTAAGAATATTGAAGGAGTTTGCATGTGAGATCAGCATTCCTCTCTGTGAAATCATTAACAGTTTGTTTGATGAAGGGGTAATCCCTAGCCAATGGAAAGAGGGTACTGTTGTCCCTATACCAAAATCTTCCCCACCAAACATTGATGTACTGAGGACGATCTTATTAACAGCTAATCTCTCTAAACTATGCGTACAGTTTGCTGCACAGTGCATCCCTGAATGATATCACGCCAAATCTAGATCCCATGCAGTCTGGCAGCCGACAGAATCATTCAACAACACACTATCCAGCCAGTTTTATGGATTCTGCGTACAAGGCCTGTGATTTCCAGAGCTCAATGTGCAGACTAATTACAACTGATTTAGCCAAGGCCTTTGATGCTGTAGATCACACAATGGCAGTACAGTGCCTCCTGGACCTTGGAGTGAGACCGGGCTGATCCCATGGATTTGCAGCTTCATGACCGATCGCCATCAGAGAGTGTGCTACCAGGGACATCTTTCTGATTGGGAATACCCCATGTGTGGAGTTGCACAGGGAACTGTACTAGAGCCTATAGTCTTCTTAGCACTGATTAACAGTGCCCTCCAGGACAGAACAGACCACTGGAAATATGTGGATGACATGACTCCGGCCCAGATGTGGATGTACTCTCCAACAGACTTTGAATGGTCTTGATATTTGGGTAGAGGAGCACAAAATGAAATTCAACCCAAAGAAATGAGAGGTTTGTAAAGTTATGCACATGTGTGTAACAGTCTCTAATGGCTCCCCCTCCTTTCAAAATCCAATTTAACCACTGTGCAGATGCTTATGTTAGTAATGGCCAGTTGGAATTCAGATGCCTGACCTCAGGGCTCTTAGGTGAATGCTTTACCCAGTGAGCCACTCAGAGGTCTGGCTGTAATACGTTCATACCCTCATGCTCTGTAGATTTGGGTAAACCTGGAAGAGACCACTCACATCAAGATAAAAATGCATAGCCAATAGGTACTCTGAAAAATCTAATATGGGAGAAAGCTGTAATTTAAAGAGTTTGGAATGTAAAAGTTGTGGTTAACTCCCATTTGGTCATTTGCAGTTTTCAAATATTGTTATTATAATAAAAAAATTCGTTTAACAGATATCCAGTGTTAATTTTAAAAGAATTCAGTAGAAATTATCATTTTGGCTGATATTTCTATCTACTGAAAATGACTGTTGGATACAGTGTTTTTCTACAGCAAGTTTTGGTGAAAAATGAGTTAATTTTCACAGAAAATTGGGAAAACCCATACTTGAAACAACCATGGAATGCAAAGGTTGCAGTAAGTTCGCTTACAATGGTTGTCAACGGTTATTTTTTTACAGTGATTCGACTTTTTTTTACAGTTTTAATGGGAAACATGCTTTTTATTTCAAAATATTATCATAACATATAAAATTTTCTTCTGGCATTTACATCAAAAGTATTTCCTTGTTTTTCTAAAAGTATTGGATGCTTTTTCATTTTCAGGTAAATGACTGTCCCCACTTAATGGTTTTTAATGATCTATGGACATTTTTTACAGTGTACTACATGAAAACTCTTACTGTCCTGTATTCTGAAAACTGGACAGGTGCCCAGAACATTCATGAACAAAATGTAAATAACTAAAACTACATAAAATTAGATACAGACAAGTCGAACTACTGTATAGGAGAGAAGTATGCAACACTCCTGCATGACCCAGTCTTCAATCATTAACTTGAATAGCTGTAAGGACACAAGAAAGACAAGTTAAAGAAAACTACATTTGTTCCACAGGTAGTGGATAAAAGCTAAAAGCATTTTTTACTACTTGTGTTGTAGTGAAGAGTACCTTGAGTTATCAATGAGAATGTTACATATGTCATTTTTATCTCTCTAAAAGTGAACTTAATAAAAGTTTAAAGTGATGTGAGGTAGTGAGGCAGCCTATGAAGTAACCCTTTGTAATACAAAGCCACACAGTATATTTTCCTCTATGTAGCCATGGATGACCAACCAACTCCTTCATACAGATTACAGTGGTGTACATGAAATTCTATCATCTCCAGTGATAAAGCAGAGGGAATTGTGATATGTGCTTACCAATGGATATTTCTATGTTGGGTTATATTTTCTTGAGAAAAATGGAGTGGCTAACCAGGTGTATTTATATTACATACTCTTTGGCCTTTTGCCGTACAGCCCTAAAATGATTAATCTGATTATCAAAGAAGGTTACCCATTACATTTTTGACATTACATCATAATGTCAACAATTAGACTTGAGGAGAATTTACAGAGATGGTGGTCTAAAAGCTATCGAATTTGAGTCAATGGAAAAACAATTGATATCTCACAGCTTCTTAGAGTAACAGATATATACTTGCTCAACAAAATCACAATTTAGTAAGGAATGGATTAGTAAAAGTGATGTGTTTGTGATGAATCTGCTAGACAGCAGGAGAAACATTTATTACATGAAGGGTTAGGGTTAGGTTAGGGTTATTTTATTACATGAAGATTTTGGGATCTACATAATTGTGAGTCCATTCCCAATAAAATCCTGATTGCTATAACTGGGATGGTTAAAACTAGCATTCTGCTGGTCTCTACTCCTGTAACCCTTTTCCTTCCCTTCCATAGGCTGAAATTACAGACTCCTATCTCTCCAGCAAAAACTGATTAATTTAATGATGCATTACACCATATTTCAACAGAAAGGTAATATTATATGTGCACAAAAGCAAGTATGGATAAATTATGCTCTAAATATCCAACCCTTCCTAAACCCCCAAAGCAAAAGAAATCCCTTTTAAAGTTATTTGGTTTTGATAGGGGTAATTGAGCGTTTTCTGATAACACAAACAACTGATCAGTAATTTTTCCAACTGGTTTATTCAGAAACGTTTGGTTTGATCCTCTGACTACATAAAAATATCTATTAACATGGAATCATTTTCAGGGATAGTATTATTTCCCTGAAAATCCCTAGTGGCTAAGATACACGACTGGGACCCCTGAGGTTGGTGGTTCAAGTCCCAGTCCAGCCACAGCAAGAACACCATTGCTGTTGGGCCCTTGAGCAAGGCCCTTAACCCCACATTGCTCCCAGGGGAGATTGGCCCTTGGTTAGTCTAATCAACTGTAAGTCACTTTGTATAAAAGCGTCAGCTAAATGAATGTAATGTAATGTATTTAAAAACAAAAATTTCATTTCAAACATTTTCATACTGAACTTCTTCAATGTTTTCTTCTCTAAACTATGTTAAGAGTAAATTGGGTTTTATTCAACTATGATTAATGCAGAAGGCACAAAGTTTCAATATTCCTTTTCTGAAATAAAAACATTCGCTTATCCCCCTCTGTTGGCAAAAGGACCCAAACACCTTTCGACAGTTTCGGGTTACATGTCTTTGACAAAATGTGCACGTTGCCCATGAAGTATCTTAAATGTGCGGATAACCAATTGAGGTGTATTTATTGTTTCTGTGATAAACATACACATCAGCTATCACTAACACATTCTGAAGCATGTATGTTTAACCGAAAGGCAAGTTTAGTAGAAAACACACATACATTCCCACACGCGGGCTTGAGTAGTTGCCGGAAGTGACGTAGTTACTATGATTTCCTGCGTGCTGCTTTTCTGAATTCGAGATTCGAAATTGTAGGAGGAAGAGGAGGAGGACGTGTCGAGTATGGCTGACGGTGTGGATCATATAGACATCTACGCGGACGTTGAAGAGGAGTTCAACCAGGTATTTTTGAATGTAGTTTTTAACACGCTAATGACAGTATCGATTAAATTACATCAGGAATTTAAGTTCAATCTCGTTGACAGGCGGTCAGCGCTAATGCAGTACAATGCACATTTACAAAATAGTTCCGTTGATTTTATGATTGAATCAGAAGAGGGGATGGAGGAAGCGATTTATTTACTATGATCACGTTTCTGGAAGTTATTCAGGGCCTTAAACTGAGTATGATATTAGCTTGCGTGCTTTACTGGAGATGCAGTTTTGTGAAGTAATGTTGATTGTTGCTACCAAAACCTCGTACCGTCGGCTAAACAACGTGCACGCTCCATTGTTTATTACTGGAGCTGCAAAGTGTAAACTGAATGTAGTTGCAAGCCTGGCCTGAATAAATAATTTTGTTTCCCTCGCAGAGTAGTTCTTTATATCATGCCTATCTCTTTGGCTTCAATTGGTAGTTAATTTAGATCCTTCATTAATTTAAGATTTTAAACGAAGTCTATTTTCCAAGATATGTAATGTACTGTTTGTTAGATAGTCAAGTTTGTTTAGCAATTGTTGGCTGTTTGGTGCTCAGTCTCACTGAATGATTAATTGTTGTGGTAAACCAGCTCTACCAAAAGAGTGTCTGCTTTTTTTTACTTGAGGACATATTCTGAGCATGTATGCTGTTTTCATCTGTAAAGTTTACCGGTTTCTTTATCATGAATATTCTCATGAATATGAATGGATTGTGTGTGTGTGGTGAAATTCGAGTTTGCAAAATGCGCTTGGCATCATTATTTTGTGCCACCGTGTTTACTGTTTGAATTTTGATCGTTTTGATTATACGATTAAAACGGTTAAAGTTCAATTTTAACAATTAGGTCTCAGCAACAAATTTATTCCTGCTGGGTGTTTGGACTCAAACTCCACATTACAGTGCAATTTATTGTGAGTACAGGAAAATATTAACAAACGATTGAAAATGGGATACACTACTTGAGGTGAATGGCACATTTCACTATGTTCTCCTTTAGAATTTTAAGGAGAGTGCAGAGTTTTTATTCTGACTTTTGCAGAGGAGATTATCACAGTGAAGCCAGTTTTATGTGTGAGCCAGACTTCAAATTGTAAGCTTCCGACTTGTTAATGTTTTTAAACTACAATCTTACCCATATTATAATATGCAAGCAGATTTCTGGTATCTTGCCTTGTCCTGGAGGTTTTAGACAATTTCATTCACTGGCACAGTTTTTCTCATTTTTGTTACTACAAAGACAACCAACATTACAATAATTACAAGTAAATTGAAGCATCTTTTATTAAGAATATATAAAAGCCCAGCATTACATTTGTGTATACACACAGTAGTGTTTATACACAGAAAAAAACTTTTATTGTCAAAGGATGAGTATTTTAAGTCATCTTGTTTTTTGACATCTTAATGGTTTACCTCTACATTACATTTGCTGATATTTCCTGTTTCTCATCACATTTGATTTTTACAGAAACAGACTACTGAAATAGAATGATCCCTTAACCTAACAAGGATTTTCTAGTAATGGAGGTTTCTTACACCTGGAGATTACTAAGGCTATATATTAGCAACACTAAGTGAACATACATTGAGATGACGCTGGTAGCAGAACAATTGTGTTTTGTTTAAATTGACAGCACAATTTAGAAGCCTTATTTTTTTGTTAAATCCATGTTTACATGTTAATATAGGTTGTGCTGTGGCAATAATTTTTATTGACCACTGATAAATATAGATGGTATTGTTGAAAGTGAAGTTTAACAGGATTAAAATGTCAAAATGTTCTGTGTGGTCAGAGTAACTGAGAATGATTGAGCAAGTGATGGTTATGGCAGCATTTGCCCTTTCATTGAATTTAAATGGACTAAGGCTCTGATCTAATAGCACTAGGACTGTAACACATTTTTTAAATTACTATTTGATTAATCAACTGGTTATATTTTGATTATTCAACCAATCTAAAGCTTTAATACTCTTAACCAGCTTAGCTAAGAGTTGATTCACTGTTCAATTTTCTACTCGGACAGGCTAGAAAATTGTTTTTGCTTGAACACATCTCTGTCAAGGGAATATAGCTTCCAAACAATCAACCATTTGACTAATTCAAGTCCACCCGTGATTAACGTGATCCATTTTGTTCCACAGGAAGCAGACTACAATGTCCATGAGCAGATAGACTTATATGACGATGTCATCTCACCGTCTGCCAACAATGGAGATGCCCCCGAGGACCGGGACTACCTGGATAATCTCCCCCCACCTGTGGGCAGTGAGGGGGGCAAAGGGGCCCTGCCCAATGTGGTCTACACCTACACCGGAAAGAGGATCGCTCTGTACATTGGAAATCTCACATGGGTGAGTTTCCATTTCTGTGGGTGTCTGTAGCTTTGGCAGGGGGAAAAAAATGAATGTACACACTTGCATTGCTCCCAAGAAGCAAACTTTAAGATTGGACGATTTCTATCAATTATGTCTGAGTCCTGACTAAAGCCTGTGGATGTGTTATGTAGGTATCTGTTGTCTTTTTGATGCAAATTTGAGTTTGTGTTCTCGCAGTGGACAACTGATGAGGATTTGACTGATGCAATTCATTCCATTGGTATTAATGATGTCCTGGAGATCAAGTTCTTTGAGAACCGGGCTAATGGCCAGTCCAAAGGGTAAGGGCATAACCTCTTCAATACTGCACATTAATGGCTGTTGTCACTGAAGACCTTTACTTAACTCAGTACTAGGGCTGAACAGTATATCGCATTCAAAAAAGTATTGCAGATTTATCGTGATGAGCATATAGCTATGCGCTGCAAGTATTTTAATTTAATAAGCTGAAAACTCTATGGAAACGTAGAGAGCATAAAATAGTTGCACGCGCACAATTGGCTCTTGGTGCAAATGAGTGGACACTGATGACGTCATGTGCACGATAGGCAGGGAGCAGTGGATCCAGCGTGAAGCACAGAACCTCTGACCGCACTAGTTGGTTTGTCATCAAAATGGGTCAGCAGCTGCAGAAGGTGATCTGATTCCTAAACGAAGAAGCACCTCGTTGTGTGGTAGTATTTCGGTTTTACACGTTATGGCCACACTCAATCAGAAGTGATATGCAGTAAAAATTTTCTGGTCACTGAGAAGTTGGAAGTGATATTTCTTTACCCAGGAAGAACAGGAAACATGCAGATTGGAAATGCCATTCTTTCATGTTTTAAATATACTTACACTATAAATAATTGAAACTGATTAATTGCGTTAGTCTTTGGTTAATCACATCACATCTCACCATTGCGATAACCCATATGTTAATCAGTCTTCTTTTATTCCTTTTTTCTTTAATCATAATTGATTCGGTAGCAAACCTCCAAACATTTGGGGGGGGGGGAGGCAGGGATTACCTGGGAAATGGGGGGTGGTCCTCCATGTCCCATGGGCCCTGGGAAGCTCTTATGGCCGGGCCTGGGAATCTCCCCGTCCCCTGCCCAGAGGGAATGTCATTATTTCAGGTGTTAAATACTTAAAAATGATTGAAACTGATTACATAAATGAATCTTTGGTTCATTGTGTTGCATATCGCCATTGTGATTAGCCATAAATTAATTGCATATCACATTTCTCCATGTCGTGCAACCCTACTCAGTACTGAGTCTGGGGTATCCCATGCTGAAGGTCTGATTGCCCAGTTCTCCCAAGTACACAAAGTCATTAAAGCAGTATGTACTTTGGGTGATTTGAGGATGACAGCTGGTCCTGGATCAGCACATATGGAAGTGTGGTGCCATGCTTCAGCAACTGGACTTAATATGGCCTGGTGCTCCACACTGCTGAAGACTGAGATGTCAGAAAATATCCAGGAAATGTATAAAGGACGAGACCATTTGCTGCCATCAAATTAATAACATTGTTTACCTCCTAGAACAGGTGTTATAATTTTACAAGTTAAGAAATTAATAATCATTAAGAATTTCCCTCTCTGGTTAAACATGCATCTAATATGTAGTTTTATTTTGCAATGGAATTTAAATATAAGCACACAATATCCACTTTTGAGGGAATTCAGTTTGTTCTATAATAAGAGATACTGTCTTCAGAAAAGTGGGATTCCCCATAAAATACCACTGCAAACAAAATATACTGTAAAATGTTTACGCATTGGTAAAATGTAGAGCTGGGGAAAATAATCGTTTTTATGATCCAAGGGGATGACAAAGTGAAAGATTCTGCATCGATGCAGAAAAAGAAAAGAATCGATTTTTGAAAGTTGTAATTAATTGGAAAACACAGGCTTTCGCTTCCTTCTCCGTTCCTTGGAGCAAAGATACAGAATCCCATCTCGTAGTTTTTTCAGAGACACCGCTATACCTGCTCTGTACAATAACACAAAAGCCAGAGTGACTGGCTTTCATATTTTTATAGCAGTCAAATGCAGGTTATAGGAAACATTCTATGGTCCACGTTCTAAATACAAATCCCACAACAATCAGCAGTTTTTTTTACTGAAGCGCATTGCATTCACAAAAGGGAAAAAATTTGATGTAATTATGTCCTAATTATGAGAAAAGATCTCCTAAACTATGTTTTCCACGACCAAATAAGGATGGTCGGCAATGATTGTGCTATCGCATTGAATATGCTTTTAAGACACTGGGAAATATTAGCCTAATGTTACTTAATGTAACATTACATGTGGAGGGCATTAATAAAGAAAATACAGATGGCATTAATGACAAGAAAAAAAGTCTGTACGTGTTCAGGCACACATTGTTGATCTTGTATTCTTGTATTTAAAAAAAACAAACCCGGAGGACAAGATTCATTGTGTTGCATCTAGAATCGTTTTATAATCAAGTCACTACCCTTTGAATTGTAATCGAATCGTGAGATCAGTGAAGATTCACACCTCTAGTAAAATGGGGATAAATGTGTAAAAAAAAAAAAAAACATGCTCTTGACCGCTGGCTATGCTTGGTGTTGGTATTAAATTTCAGCTGGAATGGCCTGTGGCAGCAATGGTTGAATTTGCATCTATTGAAATTGGTTAATCACCCAACCACTACAGAAGGTCCACTTAACACTGACTGCAGCACGGTAATGCTCTGGAAGGTTTGGGTTTACCAGTTCCTTCTGGTCTTCCTTCCCCAGGTTTGCCCTGGTCTGTGTGGGGTCAGACACATCCTCCAGGAAGCTGCTGGAGTTGCTGTCCAAACGGGAACTCCATGGCCAGAACCCCATTGTTACACCCTGCAACAAACAGTCCCTCAGTCAGTTCGAGATGCAGTCCCGGAAAAGTATGTGGAAGGGAAATGGGCTTGCATGCGTTCTGTGATACTTAAGCGTTTGGCGCACTTTTTTTAATGAGTTATTTATGTCTACATGGCATGAATACAAAAGGACATTAATTTCTTAGCTGCATCATGTCAAGACTTTCCCACATCATATGTGTTACTATTGGAGTAGTTATTTTTATAACATTTGCACATGCAAAAATATATATTCAGCTTTGTTCAGGGACAGAAAAGCAGCATGTGCTTCATATAAAGCAGCTGCCAATAATAGCAGAGACTGAACAGCGTCTCACTGGCTGCTTGGTCCTTTTCTTTAATAATCCCACCATTTGTAAACCTCTAAGCGTTGTCTATGAACATAACCTAAGCTACCAAGTATAAAAAACATAGGTGGACCAGTATTTGATATAATCAAATGTTCAGTTTACTTCTGGTACTATATTTCTCCTCAACAACAGCAGGTACATTGGGTGTATTGGCAGATGTGTTTAAAATTATGTCAGAATCATTATTACAGTAATATAAATATCAAACTTTTGATGTGTAGTATAACAGAGCAATGCTAAAGCATTTTAACAGAGGGCAATTGACAAGATACAAAACCCTTAATTTTGTAGTGCCTGGCTATATAGAATCCTTTGTGAAAATGACACCCACTGACTCAGTTACTCAGTACTGATCAGCATGGTCCAAACAGAAAGCAGCCTGACTGCCAGGGTATTGCATGGAAAGGTTAAGGTTAGTTGGTAGTGCCTACAATCTTGGTTTTCCAGCAAAAATTTAAATATCCAATTTGAAAACTGTGGTACATGAGAACTGAATGGTAAATGAAATGATCCGCAGAGCTAAGACATTCAAGCTTCTCCTGCAAATGTAAACCAGTCTAATGATGCTACTGTTGTGGCTTTAAGTCCCTGAGGGGGGCTCATTTGGTGTAAATTCTGATTCTAAAAGCTCTCTCCAATCTAAGAAGCCATCCACTGTTGCTTGGATAGAAGACAAACGCACTGTGTGAAGTCTGTAAATGACGGATCCCTGCCTGCCAGGTGTTCCTGGGCTGGGTCATGCGCATGCCATTCCTGTTGGTTAATTCTACTTGAACAGTGCTTATGGGCAAATTTAATCACTGACTCATAACACACAGTTAAAACAACTCATAATGCAAAACATAATTACACAACATTTCAGTCTCCCTTACAGCTACATTGTAAGCACTGATGAAGGTCTGAAAAAACAAAGTGAACAGGTTTTGATTTTACTGTATACTTGAGCTCTTCTTTTCCCTTTGTGCTCATTTGTGTAGGCGATATGTAAGCTTTAACATGTATTTACCTTTATGGGTCAAATTGATCATTTTTTGCAGTGTGCAGTTAGCATTTTCTTTTCTCTTATAATTATACAATAGCTCTCTGCCACTGTAGTCCAGCCTAGTCTAATGTGTTGACTGAGTGCAGAAACACCTTTACTTGTTTTCAGCTTTCACGTGAGGACATGCGTATTTCAGTGCTATGATCTTAGTGCCTGAATTTAACAGTGTGTCTGTTTCCCTTTTCTCCCTCTTGGTTCAGCCACACAGTCAGGGCAGATGTCCGGAGAGGGCAAGGCCGGCCCCCCAGGAATCGGCCCCCGTGGCTTCCCCCTGGGCAGGGGACGGGGGCGATTCCCAGGTCCCGGCAATGAGCGCTTCCCAGGGCCCGTTGGACATGGAGGACCACCCCCCCATTTCCCAGGTAATCCCTGCCTCCCCCCTTCCCCTCTCATATAGCATCAGGTGACCGGTCAGGCTCACAGCTTTTTTGCTTTTATTTTCTCCCTGCCTGCTTCTGGAGAAGCTTGTAGTTATTTTTCCATTGCAAGTCATTTTTTTTCTCTCCTGGAAACATTTGATATGATGTGTGGAGGTTTGCTACCATATCAATTATGATTAAAGAAAAAATTAATAAAAGAAGCCTGATTAACATATGGGTTATCGCAATGGTGAGATGTGATGTGATTAACCAAAGACTAATGCAATTAATCAGTTTCAAATATTTTAAAGTATATTTAAAACCTGAAAGAATGACATTTCCGTGTAAAACTGAAATACTACCACACATAGGCCTGTCATGATACCTTCTTTTGTGGGACGATACATTTTCCCAGAAATAAATATTTGCGATAAACGATATTGTCATTTTAAGACCATTTTATGCCATTGATATGATAATAATATAATTGCATGATAAGACAAGTACACCCTTTCAAAGAGCAATGAACCTTTAATTGATAAGAATTTTCAGACAATGGAAATGGAATTTTAAAAAAATGTATATATCCTTAAGAAATACAATAAGACCACACAACCAAAACTATACATAAAATGGAGCTTTTAGGTTAGTTGTATTGGCACTTTTCGTTGCCACTGTTTTTAAACAAAGTCGACATAACCTGCTCATTCATGTTAATGGGCTCTCCTCCTTCATTAGGCTTAAAGCCAAAATGTTCCCACAACAGAGCTGTGGAATGCATAATTGAAACCAAGTACTTATTCCTCCAAACTTTCTGGCTGGAATTATGCTGGTGTCGGGAAAAGAACACCTATTAGAACACCAATTAGACTCGAGTAAAATGTTATCTTCACCTGCCGCTGTCTGCTCTGTGTGTGGAGGAGCTGCACTGATTTTATGATTCAGAGTTAAATGTACACAGAGCCTACGCCATAGCCTACGCTATTGTCAGCATTTATACCTGTGCCTGCTCTGCGTACAAAAATAAAACAAATTGGCAGCTGCGTAGATGGTCGTGTTTGTATATAAATTTAAATTGCCTTTTTTTTCCACTTAGATTTTGAAAAAGTTACAGGGAAAGAAACCTGATAACCTGATTATAGTAACCAAAAAATATGTCTGAGGGGATTTGCGAGGCGTCTGCCAGCTAACCATCAAACGTGGCTATTAACGTAATTATCGTGACAAGCCTAGCCACACAACCGAGGTGCTTCTTCATTTAGGAATCGGATCACTTTCTGTAGCTGCAGCAGCTGCCTTGCTATGACCCACAGGCTGACTCATTTTGACGGCAAGCCAACTAGTGTGATAAGAGGTTCTTTACTAAACACTGGATTCGCTGTTCCCTGCTCCTCTTGCGCATGAAGTCATCAGTGTCCATGCATCTGCATCAAGAGCCAGTTGTGCACGTGTGACTATTCTCTGCTCTCTATGTTTCCATAAAGTTGTTGACTTATTAAAATAAAATAAATTATTGTAACACATTATCACATCGTGATAAATTCATTTGCAGTATTTTTAAAAATGTGATATATTTGGCAGTCCTAGTACACATATAGTGCAGTCTCTGTAATCCAGCGCATTGGATTTTCAATGTCTCAATGACTATGAATGACATTTTAATTGTAGGAAGTAAACATCCATATTGGGTGATCAGTGTAGGACTTGTAGCCCTTTAGATGCAGAGTTACTGTGGTAGATGAGCAGTCACACAGAGATTATTTGTGTCTTTTTCCTTTTCAATTCAAGGACCACCACGCCCCCTGGGCCCCCCGGGCCACCGGGCCCACCTGGTCCTCCCCCGCCTGGACAGGGTCTTCCTCCACCTCTTTCTGGGCCCCCTAACCGGAGCGATCGCCCCCCACCCCCTGTCATGTTCACAGGGCAGTTTGGGCAGCCTCCGATGGGGCCTATCCCTCCTGGTCCCCCCCCTCCTGTCCCAGGCTATGGCCCCCCTCCCCCACAGCAAGGCCCCCCTCCACCAGGTCCCTTCCCCCCCCGCCCTCCAGGCCCTATCGGCCCCCCTCTCTCCTTGGCACCACCCCCACACATGACTGGCCCCCCTCCTGGAGGTCCACCCCCTGCCCCCCATGTCAACCCCGCTTTCTTCCCTCCTCCTGGAAACAGCAACATGCCCACCTCTGATGGACGAGGACCCCCCTCCAGTGACCCCTACGGACGCCCCCCTCCATATGACCGAGCAGACTATGGCCCTGCTGGCAGGTAGCCAACTGCTGTTGCTTTGTTTGTGTTGCTGAAACTGTTCCCAGTGAAGATGTTAAGAGTAGAATGCACAGTAGAATTCTTCAAAAAAGTCATTTTTGAGCTGGCTGGTATATAATGGCTTCAGTTTCTTGAAAGTTTCTTGAATATTGTATCTTCCTTATGACTATAATTTTCAACATTACAGTTGGCTTGTTCTGGCTTAATGTATTTTTCATATATGGTGAAAGGTATCCAGTACTGGAGCAGTGGGATGCCAAGTCAGTCCCATCGTCCTCTATGCTCTGTCTTTCTCCATTGACATTCTGTGTCTCTGTGTGGTGAGCTCTAGTGCTGGGCTTTGTGTGGCTGAAGTGCTGACAAACTGCCATCCTCTTCATTGCAGGGAAATGGATGCTGTTCGAACCCCTCTAAGCGAAGCAGAATTTGAGGAGATTATGAACCGCAACCGGGCTATCTCTAGCAGTGCCATCTCCCGGGCTGTTTCAGACGCCAGTGCAGGTTAGTGTCCCTCTTCTTCACAGCCTCTTTGTACTCCCCTGTATGGGCTAATACAATGTGAGCAGTTCTCTTTGGAGCAGCAGTGCAGTTATGTGAGCCAATTTGGACCAAGATTGGCTTGCAAATGAATAATATGATGATATTATAGTTCATAGTCAAAATTTTGCTAGAACTACTGTAATGGGCACTCAAATAAACAAAAAAATATAGCTACAGCTGATTGCAAAAACAAAAACAACCACACTGGTTAATCAGGCCAAGAATTAAGTGATTTTTAGGGCAAGGGCATTGTTGAATTTTATAAATAGAAATGTAATGGAGCACCACGTCCAAAGGCTAGAGCATCAGTGCTAAAAAGAGAGCAACAGTGATGAACAGTAATTGCATTATAAAAGAACAGCTTTCTGAGTTTTTCATTAAGGTGGAACGTTGCATTGAGACTTGCATAGACAGGTATGAGATTATCACAAATGCTTATGTGTACTCACAGCTTGATCTGCTTGCCTATATTAAAATACAGCAGCAAAATCGGGTCTGAGTGGCTCACAGGGTACTGGAGTGGGTCAAAGGATAAAGTGTTTGCTTGGGAACCCCGAGGTTGGATGTTTGAACCCCAGGCTGTGGTCGAATCGTCAAAAAAATTATTTCCTTTCCTAACCACTTTTTCTTGACCTTGTTGGAAAACATCATGACGTCAAGGAAAGATGTGAAGGAGAATTCATTAGAATTTAGGAAAAGACTACCGTGGTGCTAAGTGAATCAGACTGCACATACACTAGGCTAAGTAATTATGTGATGATGTCACAAAAGTGAAATGAAATGGTTGTCACATTGAGAATGGTTGCTCATGCTCAACCTCCTGCCCACTCATTTATCAACATGAACCCATATTAGTATGGTGAATACAGGTAAAGTGGGACAACTGCTTAAGTGGGACACTTAAATTTCATCATCTTTAACTTTATATGTATATACTTACATTACTAAAAATCAACTCTGAGTTGATAAGTTTCCATAGCTCTGACATTTAAGCCATTTTGGATCATATATCATGCTAAATGTAAATGAACATAAAGTGTCCCACTTTACCTGTATTCACCCTATGACTGCACGTTACATTTATGCAAGAGAGGCATAACTTGTTGGTCATGTTGATTGTTTGTTTTTGTGAATGGCCAAATGGTCCTGCCGCAAGGAATGGTGGGACGGCATTATTTCCTTTCCTTTCATAAAGGTTGGTCCAGTGTACCCTATGCTAAAGGAGATAAGAAAGGAAGCATTGAGGCACCTCTCCTTCGCATTTAGAGAATTCTACCAGCTCCTATCATGGCTGCCACTTCGAAAATACCATGTCATTTCACTCAGTCAGGAGCCTTCCTAAATAAAAAAGACTACTCAACCGCAGCCTCAGCCTCACCATTACCAGCCATGGCTGAAGGTCTGTATTGATGTGGCAACAACTGGCCCAGCCTCACTTTGGAGTGTAGGGGTATAGGCAAGTTAAATTTGTTCTATCGCTCTCTAGCAACACCAGGCACCTGCAAGTGCACAACCCAAACATATACTGACAGTGTAATTCTTCAACGATGTCTGATTGGTGGAAGTACAGAAATCCAAAGTGTGTTACAATCGCACTTGTTGCTTCAATGCTTCAATATAGTGGATACACTTTAGCTTAAGCAGTCTGATGTGTAGGAATGCCAATTAGCCTTAGCACTCTGTGGTGCAATGCACATTAGCTTTAGCGTGCTTAATTGATGAAGAGCATGTTAGCATGCAGATCTTGTGGAATGCATGTTTGCTTTACCGTGCTGATCCTGTGGAACGCACGCTAGCTTTTGCATGTGCAGTGGTAATCTTCTCTGCAGTCTAGAGAGGCATTTAGTGGCAAAGCAAAATACTGTGAAACTGAAATAAAGTGAAATTATTTTCCTGAATTGTTCTAGAATTAATTGAATATTCATTGCAGCCTGTCCCCAGGCCTTTATAACCTTTCTATTTTTACCTTAGACTTAAGGAGAAATAGCAGCTTTGTTCTGCATTATTTCCCACTTTTATAATTTTTTTTTTCATATTTTAGTAAATATGCTGAACAGTAAATACATTTCTTTTTACCAGTAAATAACTGAATGAAACATTTTCATATAAATACACATTAGTTATAAAACTTTACATCTAGGAAAAGTTTAAGAGCACCATATTTTTCATTTAGGATGTATTTAATAAACATCAGAGAACCAGCACTTGACTGAATAAAGCAACTTACTGCTTTGTCATTCCTTATCTATTTGAGAAAGGAAAAACATCCAATCTTTGGGTGCAGAATAAATTAACAAATAGATATTTCAATTCATACCAGCAGCTAACAATGCCGTACTTAACACTATATCTACTTGTTCTGAGTTATCTTTGTATATAACATACTTTCAGCATAATTTGTTGACTGTGTATTAGTATTGCACTGTATACCGAAACAGTATTATATATTATTATATATTCGATACTTATTTTTTTAAAAAAAAGGTAAGGTATCAGGATTTTCCAATGTATGGTACTTTTTGGTCAAATGTGTCTCCTGTGTTGAGAGGATGAAAGGTGTAATTTCTCTAGATGACAGTACTGGCACCTAGCTTGGCAGCCCATTTTACAACATTCGCATATGCATTCATCCTCGGTGATACAGCACATGCTTAGACTCGTACAGAAAAATTAGCAGAGAAGAAGACTAGTCAGCTAGTAAAAAGACTTAGTTAGTTTGAATTCCAAATCATACATTTAAAATACTGCCAAATACATTTGTTTTGGAACGATGGGTGTTGTGGTTTTGAACCCGAGGTCCTATGAGTTTACAACATAAATCTTGAGCGGAATTCTCACTAGCGCAGGGGAGAGACGCTTCAAGCCAGATTCTTTTAAATGGAATGATGTGCAGAGCATTCTTAGACAGTAGTTTTTGAAAGGTCTGTGTGCAAGTTTGCAAGATTTTTTAAAGGTGTGTTGGTTTGTTTTATTTTGAAATTATTCTGTTTAATATGAGTTAGCTGTAACATTGTAGGCCTTCGTTTAATATCTTGAACAGGCTTGATTTAAAGGTTTGTTAATAAACAGTGTATTCAAAAATGTAAATACCTTCGTTTTAGTTACCGAATATGAAATCAGTACTGTTCTAGTATCAAGTATCAGTTTAGTATCGAGTGTTGCGATACTAAACCTTGTATCGGTATCAAAGTCAAAATTTTGGTATCATGACAACACTACTGTGTATTCTCCTGGTATCCAGGTATTATTTAGCCTATGAAATGCAAACTTGTTGTTTCAAAATAATGGGACATGGGGGTGAGAAAAGTAGGCCGGATAATTGAATAGTCAGAAATCCTGAACTCCTTGATAAGTGGAAAAAGTGGGCCTTCATTAAGGTCAGTATTTAAATTGTTTACTGCTTATGTTTTGATGAAAAAACATTTGATACATTGTTATTGACTCAATGTTCATTTTTGAGGGGGACTTGAATGTTAAAGGGGAGTGGCAAAACTGGTTGGCCATTACATGGCTATAGGATACTTCCTGACTAGATTTTAAAAATATGTGCTCTTTTGTGTTTGATTGTTTGCCTATCATTGAGGATGGGTATGATGATTTTTCTGCCCCTGTTCTTGCAGCGGATTATGGGAGTGCGATTGAGACCCTGGTGACGGCAATCTCACTCATCAAGCAGTCGAAGGTGTCAGCAGACGATCGCTGCAAAGTGCTGATCAGCTCCCTGCAGGACTGCCTGCATGGAATCGAGTCCAAGTCTTATGGCTCTGCCTCCAGGTAAAACTCATTCAGTCTCCTCTAATGTTTCTTAAGTCTGAAAATGCTTCCCAGTACACCAAAGACAACATTGGGAGACAGACATTTTGGGTCATGTAGCAGTGGGTCATAGGGACAGGCTGTAATGTGTCTGTGGCAGAGGACTGTGGAAGTGGGTCAGAGGGACAGGCTTATGTATCTGTGGCAGAGACATGGTGATTAGCCGACAGTTTCAGGCACTCCTATGGCAAGCCCCATAAAATCCAATGAAATCCTGGATCTCGCTAACACTGAATCTGACTTCTAGGTGTGACAGACAGAGTGGTGGTTTTAGGACTGGTGGACACAACATGTCTATTGCTAACCAGCAGCATTCATCAGAATTTGAGATGATATATGCAGCCCTTGTTTTCAGAATTTCTTATTCAGCAGCTAGCTATCTACTATTAATGGTAGCTAGCTCACAAGCTGTTGATATGTGACTCCAAGATGGAAAATCTTAAAATGGGGAGTTCATTTTCTGGGTGCACAGGTAATGTGGTTGCTGAGAAGTGGTTTGTTTGTGAGGTGAATGAGGAGCTGTATATAGGTTGAATGAGAAGCTCTGTGCAGGGGAAGAGGAACTGTATGTTAGATGGTTGAGCAGCTCTTTGGGGTAGAAGAGTAGCTCAGGTTGATGAATGAAGTGCTCTGGGTGGTGTATGAGGGTGCACTCTTCCCATCAGAAGGCGTGAGAGGTCGAGGGAGAGAGACCACAGCCGATCCAGGGAGAAGAGCCGACGTCACAAATCCCGCAGCCGAGACCGTCATGAGGACTACTACCGCGAGCGCAGCCGTGAGCGGGAGAGACACCGCGAGAGGGACCGCGACCGTGAGAGGGACCGAGACCGTGAGAGGGAGTACCGCCACCGGTAGACAAGGTACATACAGCTCTTACTTCAGTTCCACATGCCTCTTCTTCCACAGAAGGGTGAGGCCCACAGATGAGGCTGGTGTGGACAGCAGAAGGAGAAAACTCAGGTAAGTTCCGCCACAGGCTGAGTGAGCTCTAGAAGAATGTCTCCTCAGCTCAAAGTCAAATTAACATGACATTGTTTTGTCTTTGCTGTATGCATTAATTAATGGTTTACCACATTTAATTTCCCTTGTCTGTTGGATGATTATGCTCTGTTAAGTATAAGTTCTCAGCACATCCATTGAAATGTTGATCCTGATGAAAGGTTCCTGCAGGCCTTTGGAAATTCATTTTAAATAACATTTTAAGGTTTACATGAACATACAATATCTTAAAATCTAATAAATTTACTGTATAAATTTAAGCATATTGTGCCATGTAAATATATACGTTCTGCTGTTTTGTGTGCTCAGACTTATTTTCATTGACATGAGTATGAAGTGTTTTTTTCTGAAGTGTAAATTAGTCTCTGTAATATCAATATTTCCTCCCCATTTTTGCTGTGCTGCCTTTTTGAATGGAGACTGTTCAATGTAATGCATTTTAAGGCCTCATCTACTAATTGATTAACTATTGATAATAAAAATAAATTGATAAGTGATTATATATGCAGTATGCATACTCCTGTGCTCACAGCACACACTTCAAGTATGTTCTCTTAAAGTACATACTTGAGACAAGTTTATTTGTTGGAGCACAGACAATACACATGTGAGGCATTTGTAACCTGCCTGTAACTAACATTTCACATAGCTGTTATTGCAGTTGTCCAACACTCGTACCAGCCATACGTAGGTTTTTCCCAGTGGGATCTCTACTTCAAACTTGGTTCTCCTGAAATGTAATTGTATATACATTCAACTCCTTAAATTACTACATAACATTGCTGTTGAGGCTGGCTAATCACCAAGCTTGTAGATGAGTCATCATGCTAGCCTGTAGAGCAGTTATCACAATAGCCTTTAAACCGGTCATTGTGCTAGCCTGTAGACCAATCATCATAATAGTCTGTAAATTGGTCATCGTGCTAGCCTGTAGATCAGTTATTGTGCTAGCATGTGGACTAGCCTAGAAGTTTATAAAGATGCAGACTCTTTAATTGTGGTTGGCTTTGTAGGTTTATTGGTTTTGTATGTAAGGCACATATTTTTGTGAAGGGCCATCTGTGCTTTAGAGCAGCGTTTCTCAAACTCTCACTCACCAGGTCCCCTTGACTGAACTTCTTGCTTTGAAAATAGCAACATTTTATTCAAGATTCTAGAATGCTGAGTGTTCCTGCCTGTGAGAACCTGCACTCTTTGTTCTCTCAGTCATTTTAGAACTCACTCAATCACATGCTACTTGAGCTGTCATTTAGTCATGGCATGTTCCAAGCAAGCAAGTCGAGATTCCTTTTTTAGTTTTTTAGGAAACAACCAGCATCTAACGATGCTAATTTAAACAAAGAATCAGAGTCAAAAAACATTGCCCTTTTAATGGTAATTTGCCAAACTATGCTAAGCAACAGGGCTATGAAACCATCAAAATTGTGCTGGCATTTAGGGAGAAAACATGCACATCTCAGACAGATCAGAGGATTTCATTAAAAGGAAAAGGGATGAATTGGCTAAACAAACAAAATATAAATGTCTGTCTCTGATGTGTGTTGGGAATGTTCATAAAAATCAGTTTATAGGTTATTTTGCATTTCAACAGTAAGAACAATAATAATAATATGTATCTATCTATCTCTCCTTACTGCAAAGGTGTGTGTGTGTGTGTGTGTGTGTGTGTGTGTGTGTGTGTGTGTGTGTGTGTGTGTGTGTGTGTGTGTGTGTGTGTGTGTGTGGTGTGTGTTGGGGGCGCAGGCATATGGGGCCTTGTAACCCCAAAGTCTGACATGACTAGGCCCCAGTTTGAGAAAGGCTGCTTTAGAGTATACTTGAAATTTTGTCCAAATAAGACACATCCAGTAACTGTCAGCTGTGTTTTGCATACCTCAGGCTGAAACAGCACCTTTGTGTTCAGAATGATGTCAGTGGTCTCTTTTGTGTATTAAGAGTACGGCAGTATGCAAAACTTGCCCTAGGCTTTTGTGCAGAAATTATGATATCCCTGAAGACATCTTTGTCATAACCATGAATTATGCTGATTGTGTCTTTGTCATACATCTATAAAAAGTCAAGAAGTTTCTTTATGTATTTTACTTTTTTGTTGTGGTTTTTGTTTTTGGGGGGTGGCTGGGTGTACAACTGTGTTTAAAAGTTTTGAAGATTGGCAATTCAATTCTTCTAATCAGGTTCACATTGTTATAAATGGCCATTTGTTATCATCTATAATGTAGAACATATTTAGCAGAATTCACCTCCATTTTTAAAAAGGATCCACTTTTATGGTAATGAAAGTATGTTACTCTAATCTGTTTACTAAAGATCAAGTTTATCAGATCAAGATTATTAAGTAAATCACAAATGTTCTTATGGATGCTTATGGAAAAAAAGTCAATCTAGTTGTACACCAACAGCATTACCTCATCAGCAAAAATGTTTTATATTCCCAAATATTGAATTGGCCATAGAAATAGAATTGAATTGACCGCAGTCTATAAAATGACCTTAGCTGCCTATGTCTAGTATACTCGTGAAGGAGGCCAGACAGTACCCTAATACCTCTCCAACTGCAGAATTTACTCGTACATGGTTATATAAATGTACGCCAATTCACCAACCATGGGTCTGACTCGTGTATATGAGGTTTGTGGTGTTAGGGGAACCATAGCCAAAGCCACAAGTGTGTAACCTTCTTTATTACACACTAAAAAATGCATACAAACTCATAATGCAAATTTTTTGGGGCCTCTGGGTGGCTCACAGGATAAAACATTGCCCGGGGCCCGATCCCCGGCCTCACCATTGCCGACCATGGTCGGAGGTCCCCCCGGGCGAGGCAACAATTGGCCAGCCTCGCCTGGGATTCGATATGGGATAAGCCGGCCAATGCTCGTCGGTCTCATCGCCATAGCACCCTCCCTGCCATGCTGGGCCCCTGTGACAGCACGCCGACTGCATCATTCTCCAACATCATAGGCGGCGTGCAATTAGTGGTGCAGCTGTAACGCGAATAAAAGCGAGATTGTCGTCATGTGAATCGGAGGAGTCACATGCCCGGCCTCTCCTCCCAAAGCCGTCAGAGTGGGTGCTGCAGTGAGGTCAACTAGTTTAGTTGAACAAGTTCGGGAAAACGGGGGGAAAAAATGGGGTAAAAAAAATGCAAGTTTTCTGGAACGTTTTGTACGAGTCATGATGAAGTGGAAAACAGATTTGAAAGGAGAGATGACAGCATGATTTCTCAGTTTTTAGGCAGCGACAACAGAGCAAATGTGGCTTCCCATATTCCACTTTTCCCTTCATTGTCACGAGTCCAAAATGTTCAGCAAACAATGCCAGTGTCGACAAGCCAGTGAAAATGGCGAGGAATTTGTGAATTTTAAGGTAAACCAGTTTCTGCTTTTTGTTAATTGCAGTATTTGCTTGATTTTGTAAGCATTTGTGAGTGTTGTGTGTAATAAAGTTTTAAAGAATATTACGTATTTGTAGCTCCTAATCATATTTTCCAGATATAAAGTTAAATTCACCATCTGTAGATTTACCAATCGTGGCATTTTTTTTTAGGAACATAACCCCTGCAGTTGGCGGGAGATTACTGTCCAGCAAAAGTATTGTTCTAAAATGCTTCTAAAATATATCCTTTATTTTAAATTTGATTTTTTTTTTTTTATCAGATTTGAATCAGAAGCTGTTTTTATGAATATTTACAATCTAAAAGCTTTAATCGTTTATCTGTAGTAAAGACACAATCTGAAGGTGAACTTTCATTTTTCATTTAAAATGTGTCAAAGATTAGAAAGCCCTTCGTTTTCATTCCATTTTTGCTTGTTGCAAGATTTTTTTGGGGTACCTTCACTAACTGAGTCGAAGTGCTTTGATATACCCTTTTACATATATTGAAATTAATCATATTTTTGTTTGTATCCGTTTGGGTGTGATCCCAAATTCAAGCCATGCACTTGTTGCAAAAGAATGCTTTTGGTGAAATGCTAGAGTCAGTTTTTCTTTGAAGAACTTGCTCTAAATGTCGTTCAAAGGATTGCTGTGGGAAATGAAAGTTTAGGATTCTGTGCTCTTCGTGATGATCTCTGCATTGTAAAACTGTTTGGTTAACAAAGCTCTTTTAGGGTGTCTCTTTTGTGATGATTCCTTCAGTCTGTACAGCTCCCACAGTCCTTTACATCACTGTGGTCATGATTAATATTCACTAATATGCACTAGTATAGAGGCTAAATGGTTCCTACAGCAAGAATGCTCTTCTGACCTGTGAGGGCTGGTGTCACCCCAAAATCACTTGTTCTGTTCTTACATGCCATTTAATGTTTTTTCATTGTTGATGGTTCAAATGAAGGATTAAAAGTTATTTTCAATCTTTGCAGGTGACTTGAAACTTACTTTGGAGGTTCTTTGAAACATTCCATGTTGAATATATACATTGTATTTTGAATATCTTTCACTGTGTAAGATGTTTTAGCTGTTTCCAGTGCTTACTTAGGTAAGTCCTGGAGGGCTTTGCTTTTTTAGCTGTGAGACAAATTCATTTCAGGGTGATGTGATCGATGAAATGTTTACATTAATTATGGAATTGAGCAATCGACTGCACATCCAGTATTGGCCTTATCAAAACATTTCCTGCAACCAAGTTTGAATGTTGTGCTGCAGGTGACTTTTTCTACTGGCGATTTCAAGCAAAAATCAATTTCAACATTATCAACTGGCCATGATCAAACTTCTTTGTTTTGGGGTCAGAAATACTAAAAGATGAAGTGCATTTATTTTTGGAATCATGAATCATGGCAGCAATTGGCTGGTCATCGTATCGCATCTGGTATCTAATTTTTCATGTAGAAGTAGTAGCATATTATACCAGTAATGTCATAATACTATTTTATACCATATATAATACAACAGTAATATCATATTCATATGCATTTAGTCAGCCACTAAAAATCATGCTGGAATTGTTACATATAAAATTAAGTTATTGCACATTTGGTGTTAAATTGCTGGTGTTAAAGAATGGTAGCTGGAAAGTCATTACTGCTTTATTTCAGTAGGGGTGGTTGGCTTGGGGTTGTGATGGAGACCTGTAAATTATTGTGGAGTGGGAGGCCATGGTAGCTTGATTGTTACTCGAGAGCCATTTTCACATGAACATGTTCCCACCGACTGGAAATAATCTGTTTGGTTTGGGTGGTGCCTGGGTAGAGTGTATAGGAGGCAAGACATGGCACAAAAAGTACGCAGTGCAGTCGTGTTTTGTTTACAGCACATTGAAGATAGTGAACGAGGCTACCGACTCATCCATAATTAGGGCGCAAGCCCATGTAGTGGGCTGAAGCCCTTATTGTTATTGCTTTTTCTATTATTATTATTATTCAGCCTTCCGCCGTTTTCATCTTAAATGGCCATAACTCTCCCAAATATTGGTAACTTTTTTAGGTTTTTGGTAGGCATGTAGAGGACAAAAGCCCACACCCTCACAACAAGTTTGACGCAAAAATTCCAGAAGGTGGCGCTATAGAGCCCGGTTGAATTTTTCAACTTTGAGAGGCCATAACTTTTGAACCGTAGAGACGTTTGTCGTAGAGACACAAAATCAACACCAGTGGATCCATCTCCTCGAGACGAACAACTTTGCAAATATGTTCGAAAAGATGCATCATAATAGATTTTGCGCTATTTTGAATTTTGTTAAACACAAAAAAAATTTTCTTAAAACATACTGTAAGTCCGATCGACATGGTAGCTTGCAAGTATGTACCGGTCCCTAACAAGTTTATGGAGGAAAAGTTCCCACGTTAAAAAATGACGACGCTACAAGCAAATTAATCAGCACCATAATGAATAAAATATGCAAATTAGGCAATTTCGGCCATTTTGTAACCAATCAATATGAAACTTGGTGTGACTCAAGACAGTGCCCCAGTGTAGACATATACCAAATATGAAGAGGGCAAATAACATGGCTGCCACAAACATTTGAATATTCAGCATTTTTAAATCCAAAAAAATAATACTTAAAAATCATCTTCTCATGAATTGCAAGTCCAATCGACATGAAATTGTGTAGGTAGCATTCTAGTACTAGTCCCGACAAAGTTTGCGAAGTTTGCCTACATCAAATAGCCACCCTGCTACATGCAAATTAGTCAAATTAGTTCAGTATTCTGCCATTTTGTGGAGAAAAATGGCCATAAATCATTCAAAGTTTTGTTGCTCGTATTGATATTTAGCAGGCAGGTAAAGTACACTATGCTACACTTTCACTAAAAGTTTCACACAAAAACACTAGAAGGGGGCTATAACAAACTGTTGAATTTCCAAAATGTCAGAGGCAATAACTTTTGAACCATGTGACTTATTGACATGAAACCAACAGTGCTGATTTGGCTCCTCATGATGAACAAAGAAAATAAAATGAAGCAAAGATGTGATTTATTATATGTCCCATTATTTTGAATTATATGAAAAACCACAAAAAAATCTTCTCTTGAACAGTAAGTCTGATTGACAAGAACACTGGTATATAGTATGCTTGGACCAGTCCTTACAAAGTTTGCGAAGGAGAAGTTTGTACTTCAACAAATCACCCTGCTACATGCAAAGACATCAGGACCATAAATACCGACATATGCAAATGAGGCTATGTCAGCCATCTTTATGCAAATCGATGTGAAACTTGGTACACCTCAAGACAGTTCCATGACATAGATGTGTACCAAATTTGAACATAACGGATCAAAAACATGGTAGCAACAGGCCATTCAATATCCCGCATTTTTGGACATTTTTTTAGTATAAAAAAATGATACTTAAAAATCTTCTTTTCATGAACCGCAAGTCTAATTGAAAAGAAACAGTGTTGAACTGAACAAGCCAATAGCAAAAACAGGCAGATAGAACGGAAACATTGCAGGAAAGAATTTTTGTTGAGACATCATGTCAACGCAGTTTTAACCTTGCACCTTAATGACGCACTACAGCCTTGCAAGGAAAAATAAAATGGATTGTAAAAGAAACATGTAGATACGTTATTACTCTATTCATGTCCATGATGACGGGCTTGCGCCATTAATTGCCGCTCTCGGCTATATTGATGATTGTTTTTGCATTGATATGATTACTACATATATTTGGACATATCCGCAATATGAACAAAACAGTGGAAAGCAATATACAGGCAAGCAGAAAAGAGTACGAAGCAGCCACTCTTGGATACTTATATTCTTCCAGTTTTGCGTCAGTCCCATGATAGAAACATCATCAACACACCCATTCACTCACTGTGAATTCTCTGGACAATTACCTGCTATATTTACACATGGGTTCAAGTGGACATAACCCGGACGTTGTACTTGAGAGCTATCAGGATAAAGTCTGTTTAATGTCCGGTGCAACTGATTTGTACACTTGTGTTCGCACATACAGCCCCTCCAGGTAATGTCCAGAAAAGTTCAGGGTTGCAGTGCATGTGTGAAAGGGGCTTAGGAAAGGCATCTGTCCAGTTTAATCTTCTCTCGAATGGTAGCCTTCAGGCGACTCATGCATGTAAAGGCATATTTTTTCGGGGCTGCTGGGTGTTTGAGTCCCTGCTGCATTGTCACTGGCAGTTTGCTGTAGGTCTACATTGGGTCAACCTGGCTGGGGATAGACAGGGCTCAATCTGTTAAAATCCTCTGTTCTTTCACTCTGGGGCTAACCCTCGGTCTCCTCGCTCCCCGAGTCAGTTGGAAAAAGTCACATGGATGAGTTGATTGTTCAGTATAAGTTTCAAATCCTTGAGAGGCTTCTGTCCTGTATATAATTCTCCTCCTGTAGTTCAAATTTGTCTCTTCAAAAAAAAAAAAAAAACCCATTTACCCCTAAATCTCCATATTCACAGATCTGAACAAGAACTGTTTTTTTTTTTTTGTTTTGTTTATTATTTTCTGTTGACTTTATTTTAAAGGTCTTGGCCCAATTTCCAGTAGTCTTTTAGGCTCAAAATTGACCAATTTCATGTACGTAATACCTCAAATACCAATACCAGCTTTATTTATGTAACATCACAGGGAAAAGTTCCTGGGGTATTAAGGAGAACATTGACCCATTTGATGAATTTGAACAATTGCAAAAAGTTGCTGTAAGGGTCAAATTTGACCCATTGGTACGGAATGGAAATCCAGCAGAGAGTAGAGCTGGACTGCAAAGTGCGTTAGAGCACCTCAACACCCCCTTACACCCTACATGTCCCCACTGCCATGTTTTGGCCCTGATAACATCTTTGCCACAACATTGAATCCCCAAGTCCTCAAATGTGCCAACATTTTTGGCAGCACTTCAGGAACCCCTACCGTCATGAGTGTGATGCTGAACAGATACATTTAAAAGGTATCTGAGCTGTTAAACACATGGTTGGATCAAATCCATCCTTTGTTTGCAGGTCTTACCATTTGGTTAAAATTTTTGACACCATTGTAATTGGAATGTGGGCACTATTGTATTTTCCTTTTCTTGACATTTTTGTTGGCTATAGATTTTTATGGTCTCAGACATGATCTGCATTTTACAGCATATCAGTCATCACAATCTCATGAGCATTTTTCCTCTCTTAATACACATTGAAATTCCCTTTACCTGACGTCTTTTTCTATATCCTTTTGTTCCTCCCTTTTGCCTGCACATGCTAGGTCTTCTCTCCTCTATGTACATGTTGTAAAAGTCAAACATTGTAACACTCACATTGCTGGAGCCCCTCAAACCAAACTGCACCCTTCATTCTGACACGTTTACAGCTGATGGAAGAGGAATATCAGGACAGCAGCCTCCACATCCCAGAGCCTCGTCAGGGAGCCACACCTTCGCCTGCCCTCGTGTCTTCTGCGCATACACAGCTCTTTCAGGCTGAGCTGCAGTAGAATATATCAGGTCCTGCATCAATGGTAAAATCCCACTGCTTTTTTTAATTTCCACTGCTGGAAAAGTTTTGTTCATTAAAAAAGCTACAAAGCATCTGTGTTATTTAAACTTTAACGCCTTTGCAAAAATAAAGATATAAATTGCTTGTTGTCTCCCACCAGAAAAAAAAAAAAATTTTTATTGCTATAATGTGTTATTTGTGGTCAGAAATGTTTTTATAGTGTTTTTTAAATTTTTTCCTCCCTTCGTTGTTGTGCTGTCCATGTTTGGATGATGTCTGTAAATGTCAGCTTTGATTATTAAAAACAGATTTAGTGTGGTAATAAAAACACAAGGGCCAAAGCCTCACTCTCATCTCACATTCCTATACCTGCCTGATCCTGTTCATTCATATTAAATGTTGTACCTGTTTTCACACTTTTTCATATTGAATTTAAACTGATTCCGCTGTGGTGGTGAAGGGCACTATGACCTGTGTTCAGAGCTGTTTCTGAAGAACCTTTTTTCATCCCCCATGGCTTTTATATTACGTCTGCTTACATAAATGTTTCACATCCAAACCATGTTAATTTTGCAAATAAAGTCTGCTCTACACCATAAGTTTAAAATAAAAGTTATGTCCTGTGGTGGTACTATGTACTCCTATTATGTGGTTACTATTAGCAGAAAGCTTAACTGAGGGCTCTCATCTGAGGTGAGATCCTGTTAGTCTCCAGTACTAGAGTGCAGACGTGGGCTAGGTTAGTCAGTCTGCAATGGCATATGCTTCTGATCGGGATATGTGTGCATGTTCTGTGCTCCCTGGCACACTGCTGTATGCTTCAAAGTTTTTGATGGCTGGGTGGGGGAGACACAATGTTTCATGTGTATCAAAATTATTTGGTCAGGTGCTCAGCCTTTCTGGGGGGGAAAATAGTGGCTGAAGGTAAGCCAGTTTCATTGGTCTTGTCACTGTAGCAGTCACTCCTAGATACACAAACCGAGTACATGCTGACTTTGTAATCCTCTGACAACATGGGCAGTATGTGATTGGTGAGTCTATAGTGTGGCGAGAAGGTTGTTTGTCACAAGACTTGGTTCATCAGCAAGTTTGGGGTCAGATTGAGGAAAGGGGAAAAAAAATTAGGAAATTACTAAGTTACTTCGTCACATACAGCAGTAAGTTTGAATGTGAAAGACAGTGATTTTTGTGTTCCTTTTTTTCCTGAACATGATTGGAAAAACTGGCCTACAGTGATGAGGAAGCATTGTTTCATTGTTCTGAATGCTTGTTGTCACTTAAGCATCTTCAAAGTTTTCAAAGTACAGCATGGTAATGACAGTTTAAGCTAGATGGATAATTTGAAAGTTAAAACCTCATGGGCACTGCTTATCATATAACCATTTAAGTTGGACTGATATTGTTAACATATTTTAAGTGTGATGTGATTTATCAATTGCTTTTCAATTTTTCAGTCAAGTGTAAATGTTTGGTGTTGTACAACTAGTTGTGATTATTGTTTTACCATTACATTTGTATCATGTTCTAACCTTTTCAGGCACCATAGGAAAATGTGAATAAATATTGATTATTACAAGCTATTTTATTGGTCCTGCTAAAGAACAATACAAATAAAGACATGATTACTTGTCACCAGTTCAACATAAAAGGAATTCTGTTGGAAAACATTTATGAAAGTGTGGAAATCTTATGTGTTGTGAAATGGGACCTTAGCTCATCATAACTCTACCCAATAAGAGCACAACTCTGGGCCTTAGCTCTTAACTCCACCCAATGAGAGCGCAGTTCTGGGCCCTAGCTCATCAGAACTCAACCCATATGAGGGCACAACTGTTGACCAAAGTTTATCGTATGTCAGATCGTTATATCATTGTGTTTTTTCATGGAAGCTCATCCGTGTTCTACACCCTAGAAACTCAGACAGAGGCTTCATATAGTGGGGTTTCCCATAGTCAGAACTAAAACCAGGCTGAACTCAAGTCCTGCCTCTGATTTCTAATCAGGACAAACACAGAAGTGCTAACCCCTGTGAGTTAAAGAATTTAGAGTTCTATGTGATTGGTCTGGCATTGCTTAAATATGCAGTCCATCAAAAGTTCATTCTTTCCTGTGTAAGCTCATGCCGTGTGTCTCCCATTCGCAATGATTAAACACTCTACTTTCCCTAGCAGTGCATCAGGACTTGGTATTTCTGTCCAAATGCAACCTCTTGCTGTTTGTGCTATCAATGAGTTCAAACACCAGCAATGGAAGCAACACCAAGAGAGCCTAGAAAGTTGCCCCCACCCTTGTAAATACTTACATGTGTGTGTCTGTGTGGCATGATGTGCCTTCCCACCCCACCTCAAAGCCCCGTCGGTCATAATAAAAATTTTAAAAACATAGTGGAAGTATACATACATAAATTGTATTTAAAAAAACAGATATGGCAAAAAAAAAGTGTCTATTTTTCTTGGTGGGATTCTTCACATGGCTGAATTTGATGTGCATAACATGTTATGCTACGTCATGTCGAGTTTGAGCCAGGAACAGGATACTTTTTAAACACACTGTATTGATTGTTCTCTGTAAACTAGATTTCACTCATCACTTATTTTGACATGAAGACTATATCCTAGCCCTGCTGAGCTGGTACAACAGTACACTTACTCCACTCCAGACTCATTCCACAGACTGAGTGCATTCGATGCATGTTGAGAAATAGTACAATATTTGTAAAAGCAGTTTTTCTGTAATCGGGCTGAAGCATTTACTGATCTGTTTATTTTTGTCAATACAATTTGAATTATATAATATGAAAGTTTGTAAATGTGTTGAATGACAGCACTTTTGATTTGATTATGTCACTGTCTTTGAAGATCATCTTCGAGGTAAGTCCAGCGAACACACTAGGGGAAATGAAGATGTGAGAGGTACAGATTTATCTGGCTCAAGTTTTAATGTGTGATAGTCTTTGTGTCCAAAACTAGTTTATTTCATTTTGTATTCATTCACAATGATTTGGATAGTTGGTGAATCCACAAGGAATTGATCCCACGGTGGACAATTCAGTTTAAAGGATTCAGTCATCGGTATATTGTTCCTTTGGTGATGCTTGGGATGGCATGTCCAATAAAATGGTTACTATAGTGTTCATTTTTTTAAAAAATTACAAAGGAGTCTTAGTTTATTTCACACCCCCCATTAAATATGTGTGCTATAGGTAAACTTTTTTTCCTTCTCTCACACGTACACTTAAGTATGTTAAAAATAAAAACAAAAAAACCAAACTTGTTTCTCTTCCCTCCACTTTAGCTTTCCCTGTAGTTGACCTGCTCAGTTAGGAAAATGTTGTGTACCTGAAAATTCAGCTGCTTCAGGCTAACACACTGAAAATGTCCCATTTAAAGCTCTTAATGTGTTAACAAGCATGTCAGAAAAGGCCAGATAGGAAGTACCTGCACGTAGCTCTTTCCATGGATTTTGTTTTGGTTCTGTAGCATTGTATGCTCATAGCCATCTTTACGAAAGACTACATCTATAATTTGATTTGATTGTATGCATACATTATGTAGAAGAACTCTAAAGGTAAAGGAAGGTGTAGCCCATTTTTAGAAATTATTTAAATTTGAATCCTCAATCTGAGGTCACAGCACATCTTAACATTTCTGAAAATCCAGGTTAGAAACTGTCAACAGCACAAACCTGTTACTTGACTTAAATGAACATGTCATGTTCAGATTGTGTTTGCATTTCTTACCCTGATAAATTGTGGGTTTTTAATATTGTTCTGTGTAGTTTCTGTAGACTTTGCTGTGTCTGTCAGGAGATGTCATCAGTTGTACATTTTTTTACAATAAAATGCTGAAAACATATTGGTGTGGGATTTTCTTTATCAGTTTCACTGATTTAATTTCAGGACCTTAAAACGGGAATTTGAAATGGCTCACACTTTACATCATTTGTGATTGTATTTATGCATAGAATATACTCAACTGAAAAGCTGTGTAGAATGACAGCTGGAAAAGGAAATGGTGAGGGTTTTCGATGCATTTACTATATTCCACCACTAGCTGGAAGCAGATAGCCACTGAATACTTACAAACATTTGGCAGTCATACAATACTGTTTTCTTTTCAGGTACATATTTACAATATTGTCTATTGCTTGATCCAGGTTATTACAAGTCTAAGATTTTAAATGTGGCTAAAGGGGTGTTTTAGTGTGGAGTGAAAGGTTATTTTTTCACTTTACATCGGTGACATCATTGCAGTGTAAATACTGCTGGTGCGTAACAGAAATATTGCCTCCTTCAATCCATTCTGACAACCTGTGTTACTGTCACAGTGCCTCGCTGACAATTAAATATATATATATATTCTTAACAGAATATTATTTTAAAGAAACTATAACACAGGTTATATTTATCACATAATAGAATCCTTATTTTACCACTATTCAATACCCTTAAGCAGAGAGTACCCTGCATAATCATGTTACACAGTGCCAGAACTGGACTGTATGGGATTGTACATTGAGCAAGAGCCCGATGTTGGGATTATTGTAACTTTCTCACCCAGTTTCCCCTGAAATCGTCCACCCATTCATTCTCTGTACCCACTTCATTAGTCTGGGGTGGGTTTTTTTTTTCTTTTCCTTTTAAAATTCTGCCTTTTATGTGTTTTGTAGTTATAGATAACTTTAGTCCTCCAAATGCATTGTGCAGTTGTTGGAGCTAACAAACGTAATAGAAAATAAACCACATGAGTCGCTACTGCAGTGTTAGTTTAGCTTTAGTTTAAGCTTGAAAAATACTTTTCAGGCTTCATAGAACTAGAAACTGGCATTTAAATTTGCGCAAACGTTGAAAGGCACTTATATACTTGCTCATTTTAATTGTGCAGAGTTCATCGTTATTGCGCTGGAAGTGTGCAATCATTTCGTTTTGATCATTAAAAAAATATTTAGTTGGCAATTTAAACTTAGCGATTGCCGTTGCAACAAACCAGAGTATTCCTCTGAGGAGCCTTCTGCAGAATAATAAAAGAAAGTGTCGATCATGTGCATCGCTCTACTGAACTCCAGTTTATTCACATTCTCCTTAGATAAACGGTAACACGGGACAACCTCCTCCAACTTTTACAACAAATTACGACCCGGATGCAATTGAAGTCTGAGCAACTATCGACGAGGCCCTGAGCTCCCCGAGCTATGCAATCGAACAATTTACAAGTCCAGTTGACTGCGGTAACCGCTTGTTGATTTTGTTAGATATTACTAAGAAGTTACAAACATTTGGCTGGATTTTTATTTCACAATACTGGGCAAATGAAGCACACAGGATAAATTAGGATGAATATGAACGTTGAAGAAGGTTTCTGTGGAGTAAAGTTATCTTCACCTTTGGAAGTTTTGTGATTGTTTTGGCGCTCTAGGAGGACCGTAGAGTGAGAAGAGACGGAGCTTGGCTTGGGAAGTTAGGAGACGGAGTTTGTAGCCCAAGTTGCATCGAACACTGGATAATTTCTCATTCTAAATAGGGCACCTTACGTTTCTCGATTCTCTCATCGAATTTCTCTTGATAGTAAGTATTAATCAATTCCCATTCATTTTCCTGCAAATGCTGAATTATGGAATTCCACTCATCAGTATTCGAGTCGACTTTTAAAGTATCTCGTAACGTTAGTAAGCTGGAGTTGAGTCTGCTTTATAGCAACAGCTAAAGAATTTGCTAGCATACTTAACCAACAGTCTTTTTTGATACCTAACGCTAGCTATCCAGGAAAGTAATTAGAGATTTAATATGCGGGTTGTAGCTGGCTAATGAACCATACTGGCGAGTTAGCTATACAACTGGCATTTTTCAACTATCACTAACACCGCTAGCTAGTTAACTGGCGAGTCAGATAAGTTTTTTTTAATTAACATGAGGTGGCTAACTGAAATATGTAGCTAGCCAACGGTATTTACATGTACAATAGGAGAGTCGGTAACTAACGTTCGCCTCTATCGGTAGCTTGTTATCTGCTGTAACGTAGCTATTAGAGGTCTAGCTAGTAATGCAGCTACTAAGTTACCGTAGCTAATTAGCTTGGTAGTTCACAAGAGTTAGCTAGATAGCCAGTTTCCACGATATGGGACGAGTAGCTATCTAGATATCTATCGATAGAGAGCTAGCGATAGGTAGGATATATATCGCTATCGTTGATATATATAGTTGGTTGCCTATGTAGCGAAAGTACACAGTCACGTGTGAAAAATAGTGAACAGCCAGTTTGTGTTAGTGTAGGGTGTTGTCTTAAATAAAAGATCACGGCGCTGGCGTAACGCAGCGTTTGATTGGGGATTTTAGCTTTAGAGGGAATGTTATCCCTAATTCCTCGCTAACAAAGTTGGCTAACGTTTGTGGAGTATAAACTAACGATAGATGGCTAACTGTCACTATAATGTGAAGTGGGGAGGTAGCTAGCCCATTACGGAAACATCTCAGGAAATTTCGCAAAACTTAGCTATCAGCTAGTTATCGGTTCGTGAATATCTATCATGTAGGATACCTCTAGCTAGCTGTAGTTTAAACCCATGGGTGATGCAACCTTAACTATCGTAATTAATTGTCTGGTTAATATCGCCTTTGGTAATTAGCGAGCAAATAATATATAATCTTAGCTTGCAAGTTAGCACTGGGTAACACAAGGTAGACCCAATCAGGGAAGTGGACTCTTACTGCTTCATTATCTAATAAACATGTGAACATGCACAGACTTAATTGCGACCAGCTACTTAGCTGACGTCATCTGAAAAATGATAGAACTGACACACTGTACTTGATAATACATTAACAGTAACAAACGAACGTGATAATGGTTACGAGGAATTTGGAACTCTCTATACTAGGAATAATTCATTTCTGCATCACTAACTGATCGTTGAAGTTATCGCTACCACATTTCCAGCGAAATTAAATTAGCCTGACGTCCCGAATTCATACTAATTCCCGTATTTACGGAATGTATAGTAGATAGCCTTGTAGTGGTCACGTTAATGTGTGTTTTTTGTTTTTATTTATTTATTAAGTAAAACGCTAAAACACAGCAAGTATGATTCACCTTAGTGTAGCAAAACGACAGTTTTGCAATTCCAGAAAAAAATAAATGTATCGGTAATTGCTTTTTCAGTGTACTTTCTGCCGTGTTTCGTTATTCTGCTGTAATATGTGGAAAATAATTGAAACTTAACTTATGTTTAGATGTTGCGACAGCATGTATGTTCATTTCAATGTAGCTGAATTTTTTGAAAGTTAATCCTTAATGTCATTTCCCGGTGTTTTTCACACGTGCACCCTTAGTCGGAGATACGACATTAGGATATTAAATACAGTATGTTTTTGGGCGTCATTGTTTTAGTAAACTTCCTGAAAGGATGCAGTTGGGAAAACACGACGAGGTCCCTTAATTTTCTGATTCTTGTTTCTGAGGCTGTGGCTTCGTTGTCACTCTTGTAATCTGCATGTAGAAACTGCCACTACACTTGTAGTGTAGCTAAACATGGTTTGCAACGCAAGTTCTGGTCTGTCTTAACTTTAATGTCGGTTGTGTTTGTCTTTCATTTAAACCCCATACTTATGGAAATTAATCTGGCCAAATAGAACTAATCATACTCACTGTTGGTTCTGTATAGGCAGTAGGTACTAGACCGTTGAAAAAAAATTGGTGAATGAGGACAAATCTCTGATATCTAATTTAGTATCAGACATTTCCAGCTATGTTTTTCTTCTGGTGCAGTGTTTTCAGTGATGTTGGCAAATGTGAACAGAGCGGTTCAAATGCAGTTTGTAACAACATGCAAGTTTCTGTTTACGTGCCTTACGTTCTGTTTATGTCTTCATCTCAATTAGCTGTTTTTCTGCTTCCACTTGTCTGAGTAGTTGACATTCTGAGCATGGCTTTTAGTGGAAGTTCGTTATGGTGTTGGGTAAGTGTACCCATTAAGCTGACCAAAATCTGTTTTCAGGTAGTTTTCATAGATATTGACCTGATTTATAAGGGAGATCTTTTGGCAAAATGCAAGATGAATCTCTCATTTGAAAATGTATTCATTAGTTCATGCAACATGAAAAAAATATGTAACATATTTAATTCAGAACAACTCATGAACAAGGGATAGATTGTAATTCCATTTCATGCAATAATAGTATTAGTTAGCTGATTTCAGTTTGTTTTTATGCTTTTAGTTTGTTTTGTGGAGGGTCTCTATTTCCTGATGATTGATGGGATAAAAATGGCCAGCACTCTCCAGGTTAGCCTGGCAAAGGATGAACCTGCGTTCAACACCTTTTGCATTGCATTACGTTTAGCATTTAGCAGACACTCTTATCCAGAGCAACAGAGTGAGGGTGATAAAATAGTAGAGGGGGTAAAAGTCTCAAGTGCCAGAAGGGTTAGCCTGGACTAAACCCTGTGGAATCCTTGAGCACATTTGCAGCCTTCAACCGCAAAGGTAGAATGAATTGTGCCCTCATGGTAAAAGCGAAATGCCTGTACGATTTTTTTGGACAAGTAGTTTTTTTTTTTGTCCTCATTTTGCTCACTGAAAACAAATGATCCACATTAGCTTATCCCTGTAGTCAATATAATAGTTCTAAGTAGTGTTTAGTCTGTAAGTTATATAGGTTTATCTAAATATAGTTGCAAATTAGGTCAGTAAGGTAAAAGAATACAAATAGTTGTTATTATCAAACACTTTCAGACAAAAGTGCAGTGAAAATTGATATAAGTTTGTCATTAGAGGGACTCCTCATTGAAACACATGGAGGTGGGCTTAAATGGAGTGGTCTGGGCTTCAATGGTTCCACAGTGACTAATGGTGAAAAAAGACAATATGTTCCTTTCTAAATTAAAGATATACAGTATTTAGAAAATAATGCATAGAGCCTTAATATAGTGTGGACTAAGCATCATATTAATTATTATTTTGCCCACATACAGACATATTAAGTTATCATTCAAAGTTAGCTTTTGGCTTTGGTGTGCATGCTTTTAGTCATGCTGTACCATTTAAGACGCCCTAAAAGAAAAGATAATTTTTGAAAATATCCAGCTCTCCAAAACAATTTTTGATGTACATATTTGTAGATTAATGTAAAATGAATTAGAAAACATTCAGTGTACATACTTGATATGCGTAATTCTTTGGTAGTGTATCTCTCAATGAAGCTAATGGTTTGATCTTGAGGTTAGCTTTGTGCGCCAGCTCATAAAACCCATCTTAAATGAAGCAAAATAGCATAAATTGACAAAGTACCATTTCTTAATGCACAAAAATCCCGTCATTAATATCGCAGTTTACATAATGTAAATGTCCTTACCGAAGAAATGGCTGAAAATGACAAAAGTGATGATATGTAAGGGGTCCCGAAACAGTTTTTTGGTGACTTCATGTGAGGTCCTCTGAGACTGCATGCACATGGCCAGGGCTAACTCAACATTGGAAAATATTATTGTTGTGCAATAAAAAATTATGTGGAAGTAACAAGTTGCTGGATTGTTTAAAGTAATGAGTAGCGCAAAATATTGTTTTTTTTTTTTTTTTTTTTATTTGACTTCAAAGTTGAAAGTTCTCTTAAAAAGAGTACATGGGCTTAATTGGTATAGGTACTATAAAATATTACAAAATTGGGATAGTTCATGTTTTGTCTCATTCTTAGGGTTCACATTAAAGCAGGCACACTAAAGCTTTTTGGAAACCTATAGTTGTCTAAAAATCCTTCTTTCACTCTGTCTTGAGGGATTGTGCTCATCGTTCAAAGGAACGACTGAAAATTAACAACACTTTCCATCATGATTACTTTTCCCAGTACAATAGGTGGGGGTTGTTATCGTTTGTCAGTCATTTTATTGTCAGTCTGCTGGTTATTTGGTCAGTCAGTGTTATTTCAGTTAACAGGGCAGCTTGATATTCTACATGAGTATTAATGTGACATAAGAAGGAAATTAGAAGATTCCTCGACAGCTACTGTAGTCGATGGGTATGATGTGTGCTTTTGGCCAGGCCTACAGAACTTGTTAAAATATGGACATTTTTATGGTTTTTATGCCAGGCCTTGGGCACCATACATTATTATGATGAAATAGTCACAGATAAAATTGTAGTAATGCATACCCAAACCAACAGCAACATGTTTCAAAGATAAGGTTTTATGCTTTGGCTCCTTGGCAGTTTGGGACTTTTCTTCATTATGGTGAGATTTCTTTGGTCATCAGATGAGGTTTTCCTTTGCCTATTTGGCCTTTTCAGTTATCAGGTCACCAGTGCCATCTTTCTTGATATTTATGATCTGAACGGTTGGTTTTGGTAAGCCTGAGGCTAGGCGTAGGTGGCTGATTTTTTTTTTTCTCATTTCTGAGCTTCATAATGCTTTCGTTAACTTTCATTGTCATAGCTCTGGTCCTCAGTTTGACAAACACAAATAAGAGACTCCAAAGGCAATCAAAAGTCCAGAATCAAGAATAGGACTAGGTGATATGGTTTAAAAACAATATCTCGATTTTTTTTTTTTTTTTTTTTGAAAATGGTGATAAATTATATATCTCAGTATTTAAATATTTTATCTAAAACTCTTTGAGTTGAAGTCAAAGCAAAGTATAATGTTAAACAAGAGCCTTTATCTGTTCAAAAATGACAACTGCTCACCGCATATCTTTTAATAGCTGCTGGGAAGTTCAAATAAATTGTTCAAACAATATAATTGCACACAACATATTTCTTATAACGGTAACGTTAGCAGAACTAGCCTCACGGTGTTAGATGGATTCGTCATGCTGCACTGGGTGGTGTTGTTTGAGGTGTTGCCATGAAATTGTTTGTGGTACCTCTACGTTTTTTTGCCATAAATCCTAAATGCCTATAATTTAATGCAATGTGAAAGGTGTTGTTCATCCTCTGCCAGGCTAACATGGAGGGTCCTGGCCCTTTTTATCTCACCAATCCTCAAGAAATAGAGACCCTCCACAAAACAAACTAAAAGCAATGGAATCAACGAACTAATAAAATTATTGCATGAAAAGGAATTGCAATCTATTCCTTGTTCATGAGTTGTTCTGCATTAAATGTTTTTGATGTTGAGGGTTATTGGTTCAGGTGGTGGAAAAGAGGGAGCCAACAAGCATTAGTAAAGGGAGAGGAGGTGTTTTTTTTTTTTTTTTTGCATTTTTTAATACTTAACATGTTACTGAATAAATATGTTGCAGTTTTTAATTCTTTGAAAACACTTTTTTATATTTTGTCAATAAATCATGATGTGGGCTTATTTGGAACATACACAGACTTAAATGGTTCCACAGTACCAATTAAACCCATGCCAGACTTCTCACTTATTTTTAAAATTATCTTTGTTTTTACATTCGAAAATGTACATGAACTAATGAATACATTTTCAAATGAGCGATTAATCTTGCATTTTCCCAGCATATCTCCCTTATAAATCAGGTCAATATCTATGAAAACTACCGGAAAACAGATTTTGGTCAGCTTAATGGGTACACTTACCCTGTATCGCCCAGCCCTAATCAAGACTAGATACTGAAAGCTGTCTTATACCTGCACTAAGGAACTAATTAAACAGGTATCTGACTAATCAGAAATACCTTTGAGGCAGTGTATTCCAAACATTATGGTACCCTGAGATTAGGGAGCAACTATTTATAATAAAAAAAAAAACTGTATTTTCTACATGGTGAGGCCAAAGTTTATAAAATGTATTTTATTAAAAGCTGAGAATCTGTACTTTAACTGTATGTCATTTGTTTGATTACAAATCTGAGTGTGTCTATCAAGTGAAGTCAAAAAATGTGGAGGGCACTGTGCATATATAAATACACACATACACATAATGTAAATCAGTTTTAAAGAAACCTTAACCATCTGCAATTGCTTTGGCACTGAAATTGCCTTTTTTTTTAGCTTTACAATTTTATACTGTATGCCACTGAACGGTCTGTGTCCACTGAAGCAAAGCGAGTGAAGTGAATTTTTTCCTATTTAAGGTGAACCAAGCACTTGTAGAGTGCTTTTTTGGTTTGCTCTCCACCTGTACTGCCAAAGCCATTAAGTGATGAGCATATTGGGTCACTGAAAACAAAAAAAAAAGGTAGCTAGTGGGTAGCAAGAATAAATTTAAACTCATGAATTTTCTAAATGTGTAGGGAAATAAATTAGAATGATATGCACTGTATAGTTGGTTATCAGTATCCTACAAAAATTATTTTTTGATTGGTCTTAACCTTTAACCTTGTTGGGGGTAGTTTTAGGGAGTGAAAAAGCAGCTTAGCTATCATAGCTCTCTAGCCAAGAGACTTCAACAAAAATGTCGCAGAATGTGCCGTCTGTCTCAGATGCAACACTGCACAATGCTTTTCACCAACTGCTTGGGTCCACGTTTCCCGCAAGTTTTTATTGCTTTCTGCACATCCCATGACATTTGACCACTTGCTTGTTTACTGGTATTTAAAATCGATGGTTGCTGCCAGTTGTTACTTCTTTGGTCATGTTGAGATGTTTGCATTTGGGCAATCTGCAGTGTTCAGCGCTGCAAGCTCCTTCCCAATAGTTCTATGGCTTTGGAATAGGACCTACCGTGGAGATGGAGCTAAAATGTGGTTCAGAACTATGCTTAAGGAACTAAAGTGATCCTCTGGTGCGAATGCCAACAAAGGTCATCGTTTCTGAAATAGTTCCTGGCCCTATGAAAAGTTCAGTGCTGCGAAAGTGTCTAATAAGACCTTTCATATGGGGATGTAACAGTACTTCAAACAAAACCATGCTCCGTAAATCCACAGTCTCGACTTAGTTTGTATAAATTGAATAATTTTTCGTGTGCGTGCGTGCGTGCGTGCGTGCGTGTGGGGACAGTCCTTTGGATGTTGTCATCCCCTAATGACAATTCCAGCAGTCAGAGAAATGGATGTTGAGCCCTGTAAAGTAACTTGTGTCAGGGCAGTGGGTGAGCTGAGAACCGACAGGGCAGAAAACCTCCCCCTAAACAAATCATTGCCTGTACCTGTTGTTATTAATTTTCTTTGATTAACAAGCGTGCCGATGCTCTGAATAATCCAATGGCAGGCAAACACACAGCTTCTTTCCCCACACCATGATAGGGAGATGAAACAATATGTTTAATTTATTGGTATAAGAATAAGAGTATGTTTAACAAAGAAAGACACCACTCCAATAACTACTACCCTGGCTTTTAGTTAACCTTCAGTTTTAAATAATATTGATAAATGTGTACAATTCTGCAATGCAAAAAATCTAATTTTTTGAATTCACACAAATTTTGTGAATTAATCACTGTCACCAATCAAGCAAAATGATACAAAACTGATTGAGACCAAAAATCATTTTAAAGAGAATTTCTGAATATAAGCTTGTACCTGTATGTTTGCACCAATATAACATGGTTCATTTTCTGTTTGGTCTTCAGTGAAGATTCATTTTCTCAAGTCCTTTTTTTTTTACCATTCATTTAAGTGGTTAATTTTTACTGTTGTTCTTAAAGCTATACAAATAAAGGGTTAAATTATGCAAAGTTAATCTATTTTCATAAATAATATAAGTTGTAAATGTTCTCTAATGTTCTTTGTTACCAAGTAGTTCATTTAATTAAACACAGAGAAGTGTCAACGAAACAGTTTTGTTTTTGACCTTTTCCTTAAAGAATGCTGGTGTGAGACGAGCTATGGGACAAATACCTGGGCTTGTGCCAAACTGTAGATTTGGGAAACCATTACACCCTAGTATGGAGTGGTGTTGTGGTTTGTAAGTGAGTGAAAGATAAGCATGACACTATTCATTGAGATTTTTTTAAATAATCAGTTTTATTGTTTGTCTCAAAGTGTTGTTTCAAACACTGAGAAGCTAACAAGGCTGTGGGAAAGGAGCTGTATTTTGGACTTTCAGTCAGTGGTCAGGAAAAAGTGTTTGGGAGTGGAATTGACTTTTTTTGGAAGTGACGACAAGCCTCTTTCAGTGAAATGAGGATGGGTTATTACATTTGTGTGGGTTATGAGTGAGGTTATGTAGATAAGCAAACAGTGATCTAAGGCTATGTATATAAAGATGAAATGCATTTTGCAATTTTAACAATGGCAACAACCAAAACAAGCATAGAACAGGGCTGATTGATATTGTTTATAAGCAATATCTCGATATGTTTTTGAAAAATGGTGATATACAACATATATATCTCAGTATTTCAATATTTTATCTAAAACACTGAGTTGAGGTCAAAACCAAATATAATGTTAAATAACAAACTGTATTTGTTTAAACATGACCACTGCACACAGCATATCTCTTAATGGCTGTTGTAAAGTTAAATAGTAGTTGTAAAGTTAAAATAAATTGTTCAAACAATATAATTGCATACAGATCTCTCTGTCTTGTAATGATAACGGTATCATTAGAAGGACTAGCCTCACAGTGTTTGATGGATTCGTCATTCTGGGTGGTGTTGTATGAGGTGGAGCAGTAAATGTGTGGCACTGCTATCTTTTGTTGCTGCTGTACTTGTGTGTGCGTGCACGCGTCCGTGTGTGTGTGTATGAGAGAGTGCTTCTGCCTGTTAAACACTGCCGAATCTTAAAAGAAACATGCAAATGATTACGTTGCGAACTAACCCTAATTCGATGTTACAATATAGCAACTTCTTGTATTTTGATTATATCGAATGTATCCCAGTGTGTTGGCACCATACATGTTTGAAGACAGAGGGATGAAATGTATCTCTTTCCTCCTCTCCTGCTCTGGGGCTTCCTCATTAATGTGTTTGAGACTAAGAAATGTTCTGCCAATACTAGCAGCCCACACAGTCCAAACAGTCACAGATTTGATAAACAGTCACCCAACAGTGGGTGAATCAGTGGTGAGTCATGAGGTTTGGCAAGCCTGTGTTGGGCCGTGTGTGAGAGGGATGTCATGACTCTGCACCCTGCTAACCTTGAGCAGAGTGCCAAATGGCATTAGCAGATCATGCTGCTTAATTATTGACCAGAGGGGTCAATATAGAGCAGCGATATGGAAAATGCCTGCGCTGTAGGGCAGTGCCATGGGAAAATCTGCACTGTAGAGCAGTGGGATGGGGAATACCTGAACTGTAGAGCAGCGACATGGGGAATACCTGCACTGTAGAGCAGCGGGGTGGGGAAAACCTGCAGTGTAGAGCAGCGGGATGGGGAGTGTTGGCCAGTCGAATACCCTGCACGCCTTCCTCATTCTTTGCATCACTGTGGTCACCTGTATATAAAGCCAAGGCACTTTCACCTATAGTCAACACTGGCGTGGTCAGATCTCAATCCATGCTCAATGGTTTACTTCTTAAACCTTTCTGAAGTTCTTTTTTGCAAAAAGGCATTAAGGGTATCAATCAATCAACTTTTATTTGTATAGCACATTTCAAAAACATTTGCCACAATATGCTTTACAGTAAACCCTGGCCTGAACCCCCACAAAAGCAAGCCTGTGGTGACAATGCCAAGGAAAAACTCCCTATGTGCAGCAGGTAGGAAGAAACCTTGGGAGGAATCAGGCTTGAGAGGGGGAGCCCATCCTCCTCTGTCTGGCCCAGGGTATGAGTTTATGATGACCAACATGGTCAGTAAGTCTGTTAAAAAAAAAAAAAAAAAAAAAAAAGTGCGGCCCTGGATTGGGTGTCAGACTGCAGTTGTGCTGTAGGTCAGACGACGTCAATGGCAGAGACCGGGCAGCACTTGGACAGAACGCCGGACAGTGATGATGGCAGAGAACAGGCAGCAGCATGCTCAGGGCCTCCGGGCAGAGCCCTGCCGCAGACATGGAGGGACAACACCAAATTAGGCAGTTAGGAGAGTGCATTGGGTAGCAGCAGTGACAGAGATCAGGGGTTCTATAAACTGATGACCCTGCCAGGAGCCTTCTATAGCTGCATAGCCACTGGGACAGAGATAGAGTGTCAATTTAGTTATGAGTGAGGCAAGAAACCTACCCACTCATCAACAGCCCACCCAAAGGAAGAAAGGGATCACAGCCGTGACAGTGACAGGAGAGATTTACACCTCAGAATACTCTATGACTACAGGCCTCTCCAACCCTGTCTCCAGACTATAACTGATTATAAGCCTGATCAAAAAGGTGTGTTTTTAGTCTAGCCTTAACTATTGAGACTGTGTCTGACTCCCTTACCAATTCTGGTAGACTGTTCCACAGAAACGGGGCTCTGTAGGAGAAGGCTCTACCACCTGTTAAGTTTAGTAATTGTTGGGACTACCAGATATCCTACATCTTGAGAATGAAAACATTTCTATAGAAAATGGCCGCTCAGTATAGTTCATGTGTCCAATAAAGCAAATAGGTCACCAAAAAAAAAAAATGAAATAATCCAAAGTCTCGATTTTTCTTGATGTTATTTCTGCATACTGCAGAGGAAGGTACCTTTATGCTGAAATTCTGCCGACCATCCCTGTGAGGATAAAGGTGGCAGATTTTTGTCTTATCAGTGTGTCTATAGTAGTCATGCATTATTCTAATTAGGGATATTTTAAAGTCATCAGTGACAGTTTTTGTGAAGCAAGATGAGACAATTGGGAAAAGCACAGAGGATCATCTCCTGATTTGTGTTTGACCCTTAGGAAAATGACAACACAAACCAGACTGACAGTCAGCCTAAAGATACAAAGTTGAATAATGTATTAAATATTCTAGTTATACACTTTTATGGCCTCACCAGCGTTATAATTCTGTATCCAGCCTCATTCTCAAAGCAGTGAAGTGTAGTTTTTATGCTAATCATTGGAGGGTTTGCAAAGTGTTCTGTTGGATTACAGTCTGAGGCGTAATGCCCTTAGGAGAAGGGAATCAAAGCCTTATATTGTGGAGAATATTAGATTAAGGTTAATGATGTGCATGGACATTGCTGCTTAAGTGCATTATCCAAACTTCTGTCTGCATGCTGGTCCTCTCATCTGCAGTCTGGAGAGATAATGACTTTATAGCGATTGTGTAGTTGCAGGATGCTTATGACACAGATGCCGAGGGAAATTTTGGATAAATTGTTCTGTTGTACTGTTCATTTTGTGTTACCTACCTCAGGGTTGTGCATGTGTGCAGAACTGTAAGATATTAGTTGGAGCATACCCCATACCTATGCTGCACAGAGTGAGGTACTCTTCCGTTTTCTGCAGGAAACACCCTCCTTGCCCCTGACTCAGTCCTCTCAAGCCCTTCTGTGCCCTTTGACCTCACACAACCTCACAGTGTTGCCCAAGAGTTGAGTCATTTAGTGTTTCTTCCTTATCTTATGTAGAGTGCTTAGAGTCAGTTAAATAGTGAGCCTAGCTTGTGAGTATTGGTCTTCATAAGCCACATTAACTGAAATTCTGTTATATCTACAGTTCCATTTGCTATTTCAGTATAGAACTGGGAATTCAGCCTAAAATGCTTTCCTGATTCTGATTCATATGTTTAGTGAACACTTAACAACTGGTGATGCAATTGATAAATGTGTGGGCGAAGGACATGTCTTAACAGGACAGGTGCATTAAGCACCTCAAACACTGTGAATCAGTATCAGAAAAGATGCAAAGCACACTTAAGGCCAGTTATATAGAGGGCTAAATAGGTGCTCAACAGCTAGGACAATCAAACTATAATAAAGGACTCCTTACCCAGGCAACTTCACAGGGACTAACCCCAAATGTAGAAAGATGGTGCAGGGAGAGCTCAGAAAAAAAAACCCTTTTAAACGAAAATGGGAAACTGACTGTGAGGAAGACGTAAATGTCTAAACCTCAAAGGAAAATACATGAAGATCACCAGGAGTTGCTAATATTTTCTGGCTCAGATTCCACAAATATGAACTGCTTTAGGTTTACCTCTAACATGTTCATTGTCAACTTTAAGGGAGTAGAGAGGAAAACCGAACAAGTAAAAAATTATTTGAGTGACAATGAAGAACATAACAGAACATTTTTGACCAAACGTATAATTGAGGGGCGCATTCACAAAATTCACATTTTTATTTTATCACATGATACTAAAGTACAGATTCAAAGCTACAAAATGAGGTATCACTTGCCAAGATTGAAGAAATACTCTGGCCGTAATGTTCAATAGAACATTATACTTTTGCAAACTGCAGTTCTGAGAAAACAGAAAACCTTTTTCATTTTTGCATTCTCAGCACAAAAATCACTTTCAGAAAAGGAATTGGTGCTTATAATGGTTAGATTAGGATAGTGATTTAATCAATTAGTAAGGTCATTTTGAATTTGCCGTTTTGAAAAAAAAAAACAATTCATAAATTTATATTAAATATGAAAAACCATTATTCAAGTTAAAACATTAAAGGTAAATTGTAATACTTCTTTTTACTCTTCTCATTCTATCTTTGCATGTCTCTTAATCATTCTATGACTTCGGTACATTAACAGTTACTCTCCTTATTGTTTTAACAACAACAACATCAGGCGTATTGGCAGGAGTAAATAGCCAATATTTGTAAATATGTCACAATTACATTTGTACATTCTTACAAGAGGCTGTAGGCAGGATCCAGTGTCCTTAGTTATCAAATCAACAATTCTAGCATGCCTGGCTCTATAGAGCTGTGTATAAACATGACACCCATTGAGAATATGAGCCACATACGCAGCCTTTTGTTGGGGAATGCTAATGTTAGCTAGCTAGAGCATGCAGTACATGCTACCTGCAATTGAACTGACGAGAGTATTATCTTACTTACTAGTATTGCTAAGCTAGGATGCTAATTGTTTACTTGAACTTATTCCCCTGAATGTGGCTCAGAGTTTGGATTGTCATCCATGCATGCTCTTATGTTCAGTTTTTCTTCAGATTTTTCTTATAGCAGTTTCATTAACATCATTGGACAAGACTGCATTTGTAAGTTGCCTACAGGTGTAATTGGCTGTCTCTTGTATAAATGAATGTAATGCTGTAGTGGAATTCCTGTAAGACCATCTCAGCCCCCCCCACTCTTCCCCACACCCCAGAAGAGGTTTTATCGATCTATATCCCATTCTGCTGGTCAGCCTGTGCATGTGTGTGAGTACGTTAATGTGTACCTGTGTTTCTGCTTTCCTCCACTGGTTTCTAGTCTAGCAACATCCATATGTAAGCCACTTTTTAGTATTGTTATGTAGGGCTGTGTGATATGATCAAAATCTCATATCCCAATATAGGTAATTTCATATCCCAATAATGATACATATCACAATATCGCACATTTTCTGTAAATTCAATGAATAAATAATTTATATAAAATTACCACATGGAAAGGCCTGTTTCTTATCACATTTTGAATTATATACTTGACAAACAAGGTACTTATACTCACATTTGATTATTTTTCTCCTGTTATTTTGAACCTTTGTATGTGTCAAAATACAGGTATGCGCAGCATAACATCTGTTTAGGCAACGTCTGACCACATATACGTCCATATGTTTACAATGTATTATTATGCTCCATTACATTTTACATTACAGCCATTTAGCAGATGCTCTTATCCAGAGCAACTTACAATACAAAGTGCATTTCTTTTGGGACAAGGGTGTTAAAGTGCTAGCGAGGGTGAAAGTCTCAAGTGCCAGTAGGGTTAGCATGGACTAAACCCTATGGATGACCTGTTGAAGAGACAATACAGGAAACAATTAGTAATATCAACAACAATTCTTAAGACTAGGTTGCTACAAGCAAAACTATGGGTAAGTGGGGTAGCTAGGGAGAGAAGGAGAGAGGTGCATCCTGAAGAGGTGAGTTTTCAGTCTGCAGTTGAAGGTGGTCAGACTGTCAGCTGTTCTGGGTAATGGTCTGGATGAGGGAATGGGATCAAGAGCACAGATGGTAGGACGGTGGGAAAGGAGAAGCTTGGAGACCTCAGTGTTGGTAAGAGGGGAAAAAGTGGAGAAGGACAAGGAAAGTGTAGAGGGGGAGGAGGGGGAGAGGAAGACAAAAAGGTGTTGCAGATGTCTGCAGTCTTACCAGCAAAGTAAGATAGGAGAAGGAGGATTGAGGTTGGGGAGAAGGGGGCAGAGGAGAGAAGGCAGAATAGCTGACGAGGATTTGAGAAGTTATGAATCTTAGATCGAAAGAAATTAGCTTTAGCAGAAGAGACAGAAGAGGAGAAAGCAGTGAGGAGAGACTTTTTGGACGTTAAGTCAGAAGGCACCCTGGATTTCCTCCACCTCCTCTCAGCTGCCCGAAGCTTGGCCCAGCTGATACGGAGGACGTCAGTCATCCATGGGTTAGGAGGAGAGGAAGTCTCCAGCTCTGAGTCGGAGGAGAGTGCTGCATGGAGAAGTCGAAAGAGCGGAGCAATGGAAGAAAGGCAGCAGACTGGAATGCTCCTAGTTGGATGTTGAAGTCACCGACAAGGATCAGCGGAGTTCCATCTTCAGGGAAGGAGATGAGCAGGGAGTCCAGAGAATTTACAAGAAGAAGAAATGAGCAAAACAGTCCCACCATCTCAGCCAGATGGCCTTGGGGAGTGGGAGAAGCAGAAGGAAGAGGAGAGGGCAACAGGAGTACCTGTGTTGTCAGGCGTGATCCAGGTCTCTGTAAGAGCAAGGAAGTTGAGAGAGGTGGGACTCGTATGCTGAAATAGTCAGCCTTCCGTGTGGCAGGTCCATAACCCTCCTGCCTCAGTGACAGGATTACTGAGGGGTAGATGAGGTTGGCGATGTTCAGTCACCGAGCAGGGCCACGACAATGGAAACGCCTTCTGTGTGGGAAAGAGCAGAGAAAGGGGATGGGACACTGACACATGGCAAGGTAGCAATGACAAGGAGTGAAGAAGGGTAGGAATGAGAGCACTGGACTCCCACAGATGGACTCCCTTGTCTTTGTGCGACTGAGTTTTCGTGCGACCACGCTGTCGCACACGCTGCCAATATGCTGGAGGGGAGGGTAGAAATATCGCAGGCAGAACCTGAGGGAGCGACGCTATAGGCTGCTACTGGCAAAAGTATACACCCTACTAATTAGCAAAACAAAAGCAGCTGATGACCGAGCAATTCCCTGTTAACAACTGGTTTCGGTCTGCACAACAACAACAACCAGAGTTGCACTCTGAAAGACAAAAACAGTTACAGATGACAAGCTAAGCGAAAGAGCAAAAAATTAAACGAACAACAGAACAATCAAACAGTTAGGAAATGCAAACTAAATGGGCAACAGACACAACTAAACTGTTAAGACAATGTAAACTACTCAGCTGACAAAGAAACAAGTACTTAACCTGCTCTAGCCGAACCTTCAACAGCTCCTACATACCTGAAGCAATGCACTTTTCTGTATACAGTATTGTACAGTATTAACCTACTTAACCCATATATTACCTTGCCAGATACATTAGCTGAAATACAGTACTGTATGTGTACCGTATCTTGGCTATTTAGTTAATACAGGTACCCTATGTAATGTTTACAACTGCTACAAGAAGGACCACTTTGGATTCTGTATTCTAATGCCGTTAGAACACTGTGCAGGACAACTATCCATGATTGAGGTGAGCAAGCAATAAATGGACGTAAGCGCTCCCTCTCTGGTGTATAGTTTATTTTATTTAATAGAAATCGATTGAGGTACAACACACTACAGTGTCCAATATAGCTTTGCTAAGTATATACGATAATATGGTGTTCGCACAACATCCAAATCACGTAACATCCTATTTCACAGAACAAATGGTGGACACTAAGCGACCCAAACCTGTAAAGTATGCCACGAGAAAAAGCCTCTTGCAACGTCTTTGTCTGGGGTTTGTTTTGAGCACTCGGCTATACTTTTGAGGCTCTCATCCGTAGAGACTCTCTGTACTGTTTGACATGAGTCTTGCGTAGGTGGTAAAAGAGTTTGAGTCTGTTGTGGGGACAGGTCGATGGCCCTCACCTCTTCGGAATTACCCCGTTCTGTGTCACGTTCACTCTCCTCCATGTTTGTTTGTGTTGCCTTCATGCACGCTTTCCTGCCTGCATCCGTGCCATGTGGAAGAGTGCAAAGTGTTGCCATAAAGAGTGATTTGCGACACAATGAAACAAAAATGATAGAGCATAACATGAAAGGATAGACATTGTTCTATCGTCACACAATATATTTATTGTCATATTGCACAGCCCTATTGATGTGTGTGCACAGCTGTGTATCCCTGTGTCTTTGCATTTGTCTGACTGGTGTAAGGTGAGTGTGTGTGTCTGTGTGTATGTGTGTATGTTCACACACAGTCGTTTATGGGGGTGTGTGTGTGCATGTTCTCACACTGTCTAGTGTGGGTATGTGTGTGTACATGCGTGCATGTAGTCGTGTGTGAGTAGTGTGTGTGTGTGTGTGTGTGTGTGTGTGTGTGTGTGTGTGTGTGTGTGTGTGTGTGTGTGTGTGTGTGCATGAGCTCGTGCGCATTCTTCCTCATCTTTAGAGGCGCCAGAGGGCCCTGATGTCCCCTATCTAGTCAAAGTTGCACAAAGGTGATGAAGGATCTGTTGTTTTGCTCTTCTAAAAAGCTGTGGCATTACAGACCGTCAAAAGCATAAACAGTATCCGTCAAGGCTTGGTTTGATTACAAAGACTCCAACAAATTTGGTGATTAAAAAAAAATCAATCACAAAATATTGCTAAAACTGTCCAAGGATAGTGTCTGTGTGCTTAAATTACTCCCATTCCTTTCGCACATGCCCTGCTGATTGCTGATTGTACTTACCTAGCCTTAATTGTTTTGCACAGACACTTACGAAACGTCCCTGGTTTTGCTGCCTGCCAGGCTCTTCGGTTTTTGTTTGCAGGTTTGTGTTTGTCTTTCGTACACATTTTTGCTTGTATTATGTCTGCATGAACTTTCAAATTACCATAAACAACACTCGATTGTCATGAAACGTATACTTGTCCCTGTTGGAATCCAAGCAAATGTCTCTCTTCATCTTTTAATATTTACCATTAAAAACTATTTTAACAGTCTTATGTGCCACACATTATCTTACAGTCTTAAGCACAGTCCTGGGTGTGGAAAAGCCACGTTATTAGTCTAACTGTGGATGTCCTGTGTGCAATGTCTACGAAGGACTGAAGCGCTTAATTAAACATGTGGTATGGGCGTAAAAGGCAATAAACCAATCAGGGTTTCATGTTTTCATACCTCTAAAAACCTTATGTTTTGTTTTGCTATTGTAATGGCGCTATGTGTCCACTGCTGAGGGAAGCGACCTGCTTGTGCGTGAGGTGCAAGTGCGTGACCAGAGAAGTTATAGCTGATCCTGTTTCAATTCAAAATGTTTTAAAATAGAACATATGGACCCAGACCCAGATGCACCCTTACCAGAGCTTCCTTTTACTTTACATTTTTGTGCTGTTTTCAGTTTAAGACCAATCCTGATGCCAAATGCTGCTTATCAGCTGGATTTTGATAAATTGAATAAACGGCTATTAGGAACATCTGAGAGCAGTCAGCCACTAGCAGCATGCCGACAGTAGGCCACATGCATGCGTGTGCTCATTTAAAAATACACAGCCGTGAATGCTTAATAGATCTGTTACATATCTCTCTTCAAGGGTTCCATTTTGGCTTGTCAGTGTGCTGACTTGTAGTTGGTAAAGGTTGAATTCAGTTTTGACATGTTTAAGTCGCCTAGGCTGCACCAGGCTCTGTCACACATACATCCATCACCTGCAAACACAATGCCAGGCCCCTCCCACACCCTACCCCCTCCCAGTGATTGGCTGGTGATTAAAAACCTTATTGAATAATTGGAGCCATTGTGGTTAGGTTACAGTTATGGTGACAGTGAGAATTGTTGTGGTTACTGCCAGGAGTTTTTGTCCGTAGAACATGCACACACACACTCTCTCCATCATGATTACTGTTTGAGGGCATTGTGCTACAGGGCTTCTGGCAGTCCTGTGGTCATCTGTAGTCATTCCTCCTCTCAGGTGGGACTGTGGTTATTTGGGCTGTATGGTAAGGTACTTAATAAGCTGTTGCAGAATAGCTGAAATGAGCTTTGGATAAGTCTGACCCAATAATATTAAACTACAGAGCGTTGATGCAGATCACTCTATGTTAGGCTGTAGTTGAGAGCCAGCATCATGCTAGTGGTAATTTGCCCTAGCTCAGGGACTTCCTGACAGAGTAGCATGGTTGTGTGAAACCATGTACACCTGTGGGCTATTGCATCTCTCCTCAGCATGTTCTGGCTACCTGCCCATTGGATATCTCCACATGGGCCCTGGAATACTAAAGGCCAGGCCTAGCAGTGTGACTATGGAGAGCCAGGGTTAGCAGTGTGACCCTATGGAGAGCCAGGCTTAGAAATATGATTGTAAGAAGAGCCTGGTTTAGCAGTGTGATTCTATGGGGAGTCAGGCTTAGCAATAAGTGTAAAGAGAGCCAGGTTTAGCAGTGTGACCCTATGGAGAATCAAGCTTAGTACTGTGACCCTATGGAGAGCCAGGCTTTACAGAGTGACCCTATGGAGAGCCAAGCTTGGTAGTGTGACCCTATGGAGAGCCAGACTTTGCAGTGTGTGACTTTGCATATTACAGATCAAACAAGCTGGTCCAGTAAAAAAAAAAAAAAACCAGCCAAGAGGAGCTAAATCTTTTAAAAATGTGTAGGGCTGGCATCTACCTTGTGGAGCTTCACAAAACAACTGTGACTGCTCAATACTCAGTGACTGTTGCTGAAATTTCTTCCGTTGAGACATTGCTGCCAATCTCAATCTCCATAAATCAAACCGTTACCCAGGCAGGGAAGTTAAGGGGATTCTCTCACCTACCCACAGTGTAATCCCGGGGCTGTGGACAGCAGGAACACCCCACTGTCCCTGATGGCAGCTGCATATTCACTGAACAACAGGTCTAATTCCACAAAAAAAAAAAAATTGGTGTTGCTGTGAATTCAACCTTTATGATGGCAGCAGTTGTGTGTATTATCAGATTGAATAGACATTGTTTGTTACGGTTTGGTCCCCCAAAAGACGACAGTGTAGACAGTGTATGACATGATATAGGCTGCTGGGCGTGGTGGTGAACGTTGAGGGCATGAGAGACACTGGGTGGTGAGTGGTGGGACAGCTGACGGCCCGGACAGGGGAAGGCGGCCTATTTGTGTGGATGTGTGTCTGCTGTCTGTCCTGGCCCCCCTGCATGCCGGGGCATGGCAGTAGACGGAGGGCATCCGCCAGATCCAGGGGAGCCTGTAGCAAAGAGAAAGGGGAAAGCAAGGTGGGAATTAGCAGAGAATGCAGGAGCAAGCAGCCAACAGCACGGCCATCGTGCAGTGTCCATTGGCTGCAGGTGCAGTTGCTGTGTAGATAAGTGCGAACACATGGAGATGTGTGTGCAAGGATGCGAGGTAGCTGACTGCATGATAATTGTTGGACTCTGCCAGCTCCAGTCGTACCTGCTTGTGTGGATGCGTGTACGTATAAAGGGGGGGAATTAGAGCAAAGCCAAAACCAGAAGAGCATGTGGGGGTGTGGCAGCAGACAGCATGATCATTGGGTGGAATTTTCCAGTTCTGGGGGTGCCTGTAGCAGGGGGAGGAGAAACACAATGGGGAGTAGCAGAGTATGCAGGGGCAAGGCAGCAAAACAGCGTGGCTGTCAGGTGAAAACGCTGGTTCCAGGTGTGCCCGCTGCGTGGATGCATTTGAATGTGTGTGGATGCATGTGCAAGTAAGGGTTGGGAAAAGGGGCAGAATGAATGTGTTTGGCAGCAGGAGGGCAAGAGTGCAAGACAGAGACCTGGGAAGCGTGCAGGGTGGAGCAACCAGCGCTGCTGCCACTTGGTGTAGTCTGCCAGCTCCAGGTGCGCTGGCTGCTGAAACAGAGCAGGGGAGTGGGGTGGAGGTAGGCACAGCTGGAAGAAAGAAGGAAGAGAAATCCAGAACCCGCAAGGTGTGCGGGGGCAGGGCAGCTAGTGACACGGCCACTAGACGAGACCCATTGGCCCCTGGACCGCAGGTCTCAGGGATAGAGGGGCAGACACAGAGGGAGGAGAGAAAGAAGAATTGGGAACCTGCAAAGCTTGCGGGGACAGGGCAGCTAGTGACACGGTCACCAGCTGAACCCACTGGCTCCTGGACCACGGGTCACGGGGGGAGGGGAAGACTCTAGGGCTGCTCGATTATGACAAAAATCAGAGTGACAATTATTTTGGTCAATATTAACATCACAATTACTTAACACAATGACTCATTGACTGTGGAAACACCATGTGATATTATACTCATGCAGTTTAACATATGTTAATTACAAGAAACATTAACTCCTTAAATCCTCAAATCCTTATGCTTGCCTATTTTTCCTGCTTCTAACACATCAACTTTGAGGACAAAATGTTCAGTTGCTGCCCAATATATCCCACCCACTGACAGGTGCCATGATAACGAGATAATCAGTGTTATTCACTTCACTTGTCAGTGGTCATAAATAGGGATAACCGATTATCAGCCGGGTCGATTATCGGCGCCGATATTCGGCACTTTGACGGATATCGGCATCGGCCTATTTTTTAATTCGCCGGCCGATAAGAGATCAATTTAAAACTGGGTGATTTTGGCTCTGATGCAGTCACGACTCTGTCTCCAGCATTGTCCCACCCACAGCACCATCTGATTGGTTACAAGTGAGCCATGACACGGGTAACGGCCAATCAGCAGTGAAAGCTGTGCATGAACAGTGCTCGCACACACGGCGGAGAGGAGAACAATTTTAGAACGAGTGGAGAAGCTCTAGAGAGCAGATAAATGCTTCGAAGGGAAGTTAAGGCAGCAAACTCTCCCGTAATTGTAATAAACATCCAAGTCATCTACATCTCATAACTACTAGTAACGTTACTGTAAGCCCAATAACGTTATATAAATATAAGCGAAAGCTCTACTCGCTCGCAGACCCTCCCGACATGTCTGTTAATCACTTGAAACAAGGTTGCTGATAATATCGATATGGAAGTAGTCCGTAGTAGTAGAAGTATATGTGTGTGTGAGTGAGAGAGACAGAGAAAGTAAAAACCTAATGAACTCAATTCAGTCCAGTTTTATTGCAGGGAAGCACGTTGAGGTGAAGGCTGGTTAGCTTTTATTGTAACGTTAGCCCACCGGTCCGCTTTCTCCTCCTCTGGCTCTAGACGCTCAGCAGACTGTAGCAATGGGGAGAATGTCTGTTATGGTAGAGAATAGCGTGTGTTTGTGTGGAAGCCACATGAGAAACTCTACAACTCACGACTACTAACGTTACTGTGAGGCACAATACGTTAGCTGTCTGTAGCAGCTGTCTGTTACTATGATAAACATTGATTATTAAAGTGAAGATGCTGTAGGCTATTTAGTGTTTTTAACGGTTTAATCAGTTGAAAACTATAAGTCAAGCTGCTGAGCCTGAGAGCTCCCTGCACCTTTTGTTAGAATTTTTAAACAAGATGTCTATTGTCTAAGATAAAAAAACCTTTAACATATTGCAAATCTGAAAAGCTGTTAAATAAACATATGATTAAAGGCATTTAAATGAAGTTAAGTGTTGGAGTTTGTATTATTCAAAATTTTGACGCCAATATTTTCACTTTTACTGCAAATGAATCGGCTCCAAATATCGGTTATCGGCCTCCTTGACTGCTAATAATCTGTATCGGCCCTGAAAAAACCATATCGGTCTATCTCTAGTCATAAAGTTATGGCTGATCGGTGTATATTAATTACAAGAAACATTACATTACATTTCAAGCAGCCAACCACCACACAGGTTACAAGTGATACACGTTCTAACATTGTAGTTTAACAGAAAACTGGTGGAATCGGCTGGCTCCTGGACCACGGGGGGAGAGGGGACAGACACAGTGGAGAGAGAGAGAGAAAGAAGAAGCAGGGTCCTGCAGACCGTGTGAGGTGGAGCAGGTACCGACGCTTCCACTAGGTGGAATCTGCTGGCTCCTGGGCCACTGGTAGCTGGGAGAGAGGAGGCAGACACAGCAGGTAGAGAGAGAGAAGCAGCAGGGACCTGCAAAGCGGGGCAGCTAGTGACGTTGCCACTGGGTGGAATCCGCTGGCTCTCAAGATGCCTGCATTAGGTAGAGAAGAAAAAGAAAGGCAGAATTTTCATCTAAGGCCATTTCATGGTGAGGTCATGGTTAAACATCAATAAATAAAACCAATCAATAATTAAAGACAGGACAAACAATAAATATACAGATATGGTAACAGAGTAAGTAATCTTAAGTACAGCAGGTGGAAGAAACCTATTTAGAACACTTTAAATATTTGAATCTGCCAGCTACGGGAGAGCTTGTAGCAGGGGGAGAGAATTAAATTTGCTCCTAAAAGACCTGCAACAATTGTGAACAAAAGGTTAGTATATTAAAACAAATAATGTACATCATTGATTATTGAGCATTGGTCTACAACCAGTGATCATCACTGGCAATAAACAAACATGTCATTGGCACACAGGACATCTAAGCCTGAAATATTTCCACAGGAAATGTAAGTGGCAAAAAAGAAACAGCAAGCATTAGTGGGACAGGAGACTGTAAGGGTGGGGCAGGTGAAGGAACGGCAACTTACATTGTGTGCCTTATATTGAGTCTTGTTACAACAGCTGTGTAGTTGAACCCAGGCAAGACCCAAAGAGCAAGCCTAAGGCGATAGTGGTAAGGAAAATCTCCCTATTTAAAGAAGAAATCTTGAGCTGAACCTGGCTCATGTCGGTGCCATCTGCATTTTGCAGGTACTGGGCAGACCTTATATGGTGCTTAGGTATGTATAGGCAGGAGGTGAAATGTGGCAATAGCCCTTGGGAATGTTTGGCAGCTGTTAAAGGTGCAAGAAGCACAAACTTGTATATAGTACAGGTAAACTGGTTGAACTGACAAAGAGAGGCCATGAAAATGGATGAAAAGAAAAAGAAAATTAAGCTTTCATTGCTTGTCAATGCATTACTCCTACGTTATGGCGTTGGCAGAACACGTCGGCAAAAATGATGACACAGTAGTGTATTATTATCAAAGTAGAATGTACATGTCATCAAGTCTGTTGTAGAAAACGCTGGAAATGGACAGAATCGGGACAATGGTCGACAATGACATTATCATGTGCGGTACTGAGGGGGGTAACTTAAAACTCGAACTTAATAGGAAAATGGACATGAAGATTATTAGCGATGATGGAATAGCCAACGATTTAGCTTGGGAAGCGCACATGACAAAACTATTGACTGACACAAACAGTGATTAATCAGCAGAAGAGCGACATATAATTGCTTACTGAAACCGGATGAAAAAAGGTGTCTGAGGCATATCAGAGTAATTTCAGTCTGACTCACGATTGTATCAGTAGCGATCCAGCTACAGACAGCATGAGCACCACCAAGGACTGGGCATCAGTAAAACTCTGCGCAGCAATCACAACTGAATAGAACTGCTGTAATTCTACTGGCAGCATGACAGGGTAGATAGCTAGGATAACTCAGCCTTGGAAAATCAGCACCAAGAAATTATAAATAATACACAGCGCAATCGCAAGGTAGTGAAGCCGCTCCAATTCAGAATACGCCTTACGGGTCTTGTTGACAGGGACAGAAACTTAAAACTATAATTCGTGGCAGGAGTTGTAACAAACGCGTTAAAACCAGGTTGGCAATCATGACTGAATAGAATTGCAGTAGTTCCCAGTAGCATGGCAGGTCACCTAACCTAGACTGACAGCAAAGACCAAAAAATGGTTACGACGGGTAGATTCTGTTAACTCCCCAAGCTCGGAGCTTCTGTCAGGTTGTAAGGGGAGTCGAACAGCCCAGCAAAGGAAGTGTGGATAGATATGTGCAGGCTTTATTTGAGAGAGTGTGCATGTCTGCGATGGAAAAAGAAAAGGAGGGCAGAGGAAGGCAGTGGAGATTCAGTAGACAACCCACCGACTCCAGGCGTCTGCAGTGGAGTGCAGGAGGGTGTAGGACCAAACTAGTGGGGCCGGACGACACTCTGGGTCCATCGCGAGTCGGGGCTGGGCTTGGCGTCGCAATGTCAGGAGGCTCAAAACGCCAACAGAAATGGGCAGAGCTGAGGGAAATAACAAAAAACAAACGCAGCTGAAGGAAGTGCGGTCGTAGCACAAAGTCATTCGAAGGCTTGAATTGGTTCAGAATGAAATCTAATGGGTAGGCCTCCTTGTAGCTTAGCAATGTGGAGATCAGACCGTAAATTGTGTCCAAGAGGTAAATGATTCCTAGATGTAGACAAAGAAAAGGGAAAAAAGAGAAACCTTTCCGCAGCTCTAGCTGTGTACAAAAACCAAGAAGCTCGTATCATCGTTTTACTAGGCGAATACAGTTCACTTAAAAATCCAGTTGTTCGGGAGCAAAAGGGAAGTCGAAAAACTTGGTCCTTTACATGACAGCTATCCTGTACGGGTCGGAGATCCAGTGGGAGGAGGTATAGCTGCATGTCCGTGGCGGAGCGAGTTGTGCTAACAACAGCTGACGCTGTAGTTGCCGGAAGCAAGGTGTGTGATGGGAGATGGTACGTGGCAATTTAATACCTGCAGAGAAAACCAGATTGGACGGACAGAGGTATTTGAATGAGGGGTTGTCTGAAAATACTTCCCCTAAACCTTTGTTTTAACAAACAATATTTCAGTAGAATGAATTTTCAGACAACATGAATGTGCTTTTGAGTTTGTGATGTGGCAAGTTATATAAAGGTACAGACATTGTTCTTGGGCTTGGTGTCCAAGGGGGCAGCGTCATACCTCACATGTGACCTTTGTTTTAACAAACTCTATGAAGTAGAACTTAACTCTGCAATGTGGATTGTGCCCTTTATTAAGTTGTGGGAAATGATGTGTCCTCAGGATGCTGCCAGTCAAGCCATGCGGTAAACTGTGCATTAATCGCTGCAGGTAAACTGTGCAGAGATCACTGTGTGTAACATGCAGCTCCTTGTAGGCATATGTTTGATGGAATGATCCTAATTGCTCTAGTCCCCAGAGGCCGGGGGGTCAGGAGTGCATAGACCATGACCCGGTGAAGCATGTCTGCTGGGTGGGTGCTGTGGCAGGAACCAGGAGTATTGATGGCCACTCCAAGGTGAGGAGCTGGAGAGTGATTCCACTGCTGACCCCTGCTGGAATGGGAAGCACATTGTCCCCTAATCGAATGACATAATTCCATGTTTATTTCAATTGCCATTCATTTTAAAGCAGTTTTGATTAGAACACTGTTATCAAATATTACATAAAATTAGCTTTCGACTTTTGGCTTATTTGCATGTTTAACTGATGCATTTCCTGATGAATGCAGACATGTATGGTACTGATGGGAGCTGAAGGTTTAAAAATTTTAGTTTTCCACCGAAAGACAGTGATTCATTCAAATCAACATGTCAGTTATTGCATGTAGCAAAAGGGTGGTCAGGACTAGGGTCAGTCCTTTAGATATCCTGCTCTCTATCTCACTAATGTAAGCTGTGTATGCAGGACCACCCTAATGCCTAGAATTATGGAGTTTTTATATATATATATATGCTCTCTGTGGCATAACAAGGCTTTTAACTGAACTGTTGTGTAGTTTGAGCTTCCCTCTGCAATCTCACAGACATTTCTGCCATTGTGCTCGTAATCTAGTCACCCTGTCTTCATAATCCTTTTGCTTTTTAGTGATCAAATGGTCTTCTAAAGAAGCCATGGGTAGCTGCTGTAGCTGTCCTGACAAAGAGTCAATTCCAGATAACCATCAAAGCAAATTTAAGGTAGGTATTTCTCCCTCCCTCTCTCTCGAGTTACAAATATACAGCACAGGCTGTATCCTCTAACCTTCGGCACAGAGCCTGGAGCACCGGTTGTTTCCACTAACCTACAACACAGAGCCTGGAGCACAGGCTGTATCCTCTAACCTGCAGCACAAAGCCTGGAGCACAGGCTGTATCCTCTTAATATTGAGTGCAGAATTGGGAACACAGGCTGTATCCTCTAACCTGCAGCACAGAGCCTGGAACACAGGCTGTATCCTCTAACATGGAGCACAGAATCTGGAAACAAGGCTGTATCCGCTAACCAGTAGCACAGACCCTGGTGCACAGGCTGTATCCTCAAACATGCAGCACAGAGCCTGTCTGGTCATTAATGTGTGTGTGTCTGCTGTCCTGGTGTGTAGTGGTGTGTAACGTTATGGTGTGTGTGTGTCAGGTCATTAATGTGGATGATGACGGGAATGAGCTTGGCTCGGGCGTGATGGAGCTGACTGAAGAGGAGCTGATCCTACACACGCGAAAACGTGAGGCTGTCAGGTGGCCCTACCTCTGCCTGCGCCGCTACGGTTACGACTCCAACCTCTTCTCTTTTGAGAGTGGCCGGCGCTGCCAGACTGGACAGGGTGAGCGCCCACGCTTGCTCTCTTGCTCTGTCTCTATCTCCCTCTCTCCCTTTAAGTGCGCTCAGACTCAGGTGTGTGAGTTTGCAGGTATCTTTGTCTTTAAGTGCACTCAGGCTGAGGTGTGTGTGTATGTGTTTGTAGGTATCTTTGCCTTTAAGTGTGCTCGGGCTGAGGAGATCTTCAACATGCTGCAGGACATCATGCACAACAACAGCATCAGCGTGGTGGAAGAGCCTGTGTTGGAGCCTGACCAAGGGCTTGGTGAAGGGGAGCAGCCCCACACACCCCGCACACCCACCAGTGAGTGTGCACCCCACACACACACACACACACACACACACACACCCCCCCATACACCCTGCACGCCCACCAGTGAGTGTGCAACCCACACACACACACACCCTGCACGCCCACCAGTGAGTGTGCACCATACACACACACCCCGCACGCCCACCAGTGAGTGTACACACTCACACACCACGCATGTCCACCAGTGAGTGTGCACCCCACACGCACACACCCCGCACACCCACCAATGAGTGTGCACCCCACACACACACCCCATACACCCCGCACGCCCACCAGTGAGTGTGCAACCCACACACACACACCCTGCACGCCCACCAGTGAGTGTGCACCACACACACACACACACACCCTGCATGCCCACCAGTAAGTGTGCACCCCACACGCACACACCCCACACACCCTGCACACCCACCAGTGAGTGTGCACCCCACACACACGCCCCACTTACCCCACACACCCATCAGTGAGTATATATCCCACACACATACACAATGCATGTCCACCAGTGAGTGTACACCCCACAGGCCCACCATCTCACACACACATCCCACACACCCGCCACTGAGTGTGCACCCCACGCACACACACCCCCCACACATACCCCTCACACCCATCAGTGAGTATACACCCCACACACATGCAACATGCATGCCCACCAGTGGGTGTGCACCCCACACACACATCCCACACACCCACCAGTGAGTGTACACCCCACACGCCCAACAGTGAGCATACTCCCCACACATACACACACCCACACAACCCACGCGCCCACCAGTCAGTATGCACCCCACACACGACCCGCAGACCATGCATGCCCACCTGTGAGTATACACCCCACGCACTGTACGCCCTCCAGTGAGTGTACACCCCACACACACATACCCCTTACACCAACCACACCCACCAGTGCACTCCCCCCATGCCCACCAGTGAGTGCATACCCCACTCACCCACCAGTGAGGATATACCCCACACACCCCGCACACCCACCAGTGAGTGTCCACCCCACACACTCATCCCTTATGCCCACCAGTGAGTATACACCCCACGTACACACACCCCCACCAGTGAGTATACACCCCACACACACACCACGCATGCCCACCATTGAGTATTCACCCCACACACCATGCACGCCCACCAGTGAGTACACACCCCACACACACCCCCTCCAGTGAGTATAATCCCCACACACACTCTCACTAGTGAGTATGCACCTCACACGTAGTACCCCACCAGTGAATACACACCCCACACACACTGAGTCGGCTTGGCCCAGGATTATAATTCTTGAACCTATATGCTGTACTTTCTCTTTTTTCGCTCTCTGTGTAACATTCACAGAATAAAGTCTAATTCAGAATTCCCCAGCAGAGCCATTAACAGGCCTGTGCTTCATATGTAAATGTTTTCATTTAATTAGCATGAATTTAGACAGTTGGGTGCTATAACTGCTTGACTTTTACTCATGCAAGCCTGTCTGTTGTATGCTACCTGTAAAAGTTGGCACCAGGCCAAGCCTAGTATTTTGTATATTATCCATAGCCCTTGAGTGTGTTGTGTTCACATACAGCTCATGTTATTTCACATTGCCTTCTCCTGCAGCTCCGGGCTACTCTGCGCCTGTCATACCGAATGGTATCCCACGCTACCCTTCGTTTGGTGATGCCTCCTCGCGACCGTCCAGCCGGCATCCATCTGTGGGGAGTGCTCGTCTCCCCTCTGTTGGAGAGGAGTCTACGCACCCGCTTCTGGTTGCCGATGAGCAAGTAAGATCTCCCAGCATTACTCCCCTTTCCATCGCTCCAAAGCAAAAAACTTTTCACCTTTGAGACCTACAGTTAAGAGTTTTATATAGCTGGGCATTTAGTTAGCAACTACCATACCCTACATCATTCTTTTTCTTACGTTGCCTAAATGTTATCTTCTGGCCTTTACTCAAAATTACCCTTTGAGTTATTATAAGTAGCAATCATTTTAATACTTAGTTCATGTTTTTATTTGCATGTTATTGGGGCAAATAATTCTGCACCCCTTACCTCTAAGTGATGGTCTGATGACAAACCTGAAGAAGCTTGGGCTGCGGGATTAGTATGTCCTAACTGAAATCTGGCCCTCTAGTGGTGGATGTTTGGCACTCAATTGACCAAGGAACTGGTACAGAATTAAAGGTATACATATGTTCATGTGTTGTACTGATATCTTTTAATTTAATTAATTGTTTTCTACATTGTCTCACAGTGGTAAATGTTCGCTAATGATTTTCTTATGTGCACATCGCATATATGCCCATCCCATACATTTTTTTGGTTTGCTTAGGCGTTGTTTCCAGCTGCCATCCACTCCTATTCAGATCTGTATTTGAAACACAGGATCTAGAAACAGCCTTCAGGGAGTTTGGTTGAGAGAGGTAATCTATCATTGCAGTAGTGTAAGTTGATAGTGGTGTTCAAAAGTATAACCAAAGATTGCGTCAGGAGAGCAACCCACATTTTATTAGTATTTGCCCTGCTTTACTTCCTTCGTGGTCATCTGCCCAGTTTACGGCCAAACTGAGGGCAGATAAAATAAGTCAACAGAGCGAGCTTGGGAGTAAGAAGTAGCTCACAATCATAAATACCTTCAAGTCAGTGACCACAGGGTCATGCATCTACTTAACGTTAAACAGGCATTCTCTCAAGCCCCCAATCAAACACCTTCAAAAAGAACATTATTGATGGTTAACATGGATCTAAATTTGGGGTTACCAAGTTTAAAACCGTATTGGCCATGGTACGACTCTTCCTTTTTTTTTTTTTTTTTTTTTGGTAAGCTTTAATGTGCCCCCAAATTTAAAATCCTTTACAACATTCCTAATCCCTGGGGGGAATCTCCCTCTCACTTATTTCCCCTCCATGACAAGCAGCATGTGCATGTGTATGTATACTGTATTTATTTGTGTATAATACGCACTCGTATATAATGCGCACCCCTAAAATCCTGGATAAAAATATCTCTTGTGTATAATACGCACTGACTTTTCCTTATTATCATTTCAGCCTGTCAGACGTGGAGATCACAGTGGCAGGCCATGTCACAATGTTTGGAAAAAGGAATGTCAAGTCAGACTTATTATAATCGCTGAATAAAATCATATTTGCATCAGTTTCAAAAACTTGTGATCTGTCACATTACACATTAAATAAATTGCTTTAACTGATATGTATGATCACATAATGTATGATCGCATAATGATTTTCTAGAAAATCAATTTGATTTTAATAATGACGGTGTACTGAAATAAGTTTATACTCAATCTCAAGCTTCGATAATATGGTGTTCGCACAACGTTTAAATCACATCTCAGAGAACGTATCGTGGACTTTAAGCGACGCATGACTATATAAGTAAAATATGGAAATGTATGTATTCTTGACCATGGCGTCAAAGTGAACATCGTACACAAGTGCAGAGAAATTGAAGGCAGAGGAAAAGGGGAACCAGGCAGCTGGTCGTCATTTTGGATGTTCTGAGTTCGATATCCGACTCTGTTACAAAAACAAGTCCAAACTTCAATCCATGCTGAAGTTGAAGAAGGCAGACAGGGAAATCTGCAGCATGGCGAAGCTTTTGATCGAGTTGGTTAAAGGAATGCAGAATGGCAGGCATTGGAGTCAGCACAACTGATATACGTCTCTAGGCGCTGGAAATCGCAAAGAAGATGGGGAAAACGCTGGACAATTTCAAAGCCAGAGTTGGGTGGAATCAGGGCTTCATGGAGAGACATGAATTGTCTGTCCATCGCCAAATTCAACATAGGACAAAGATTTCGAAGACAAATTACAGAATTTCATCATCAGATGACCTGTCACAGATTGGAAATGCCTGCTGACTTTTGACATGCCCCATACACAGACAGTTGATTTTAAGGGCCAGGAGTCAATATCAAGATCACCAGGAATGAGAACTATTTTACAGTAATGCTGGCCATCACTGATGATGGAAAAAAGCTGTCTTCAATAGAAAGACCTTACCCAAGGAGACATTTCCAAAAGGATAGAGGTTCGTGTCCATGAGAAGTGGTGGTTTGATGCACAAATAACAAGCGACTGGATCAAAATGGTGTGGGGGAGACATCCAGGCGGCCTGCTGAAATGGTCATCCTTGGTGCTTGATGCCAATTGAAATTCTTGAAGACTGATCTTGCCATTGTTCCTGGTAGGATTACCAGTGTTTTACAACCACTGGATGTCAGCATTAATAAGCTGTTCACGTTATATATATATATATATATATATATATACACACACACACACACACACATATTCTTGCCAAGTGGAACCAGTGGCTGGCAGAGGAGCACATGTCCACCACTCAGATAGGCCGCATTCGCCAGCCAGAGCACCCCATTGTGTGTACGTGGATACTGGAAGCCTGGCAGAGCATCCCTGAAACCATCATGGCAAAGTCTTTCAAAAATCCTGCATCACAAACGCACAGGATGGCAGTGTAGACGACATCCTTTTTGAGGAACAAGTTCAAGATGACTCTGTGGACAACGATGACATTGAAGATGACCAAGACATCTACTACACTGTGACAACTTAGCTGATGATGTGGTGGTGTCTATGTTTGATACAGACAGCAATGAAGTCTGAGCTGGCTTTTTGAGAGCAAATGTGGAGAAACACCCCATTGGACGAGGCAGAAGTAGACCAGCACTATAACCTTGGGACCGATATAATTTAATTTATAATTTTAAAATTAAAGAAATAAATAGTTTTTTGGCCAATGACCAGCTCATAAAGCAGGGACAGTGGCCCATTGGTTCATTTTCTATACTGACACTAGGCTGGCCCAATCACATCTCTTAAGGCCCCACCTCTCCCCCTCTGTTCCTCATGTCAGATACCGTAGTTCAGAGCCAAAAATTTGTGAATGGATGAGGGCGTCAAAATGGATAAACAAAAGCACAAGGGGGGTGCAGGGACGTAAGTGTGTGTGCCATGCCAAGATGACGATGATGATTAATTCAATTAATGTTGATGATAATAAAATAACATAATCATAACGCTATCATACAGTGAGACCATGACCTACTGCTGGTGGTCACTCAGTCAGTCAATGTAAAATAGCGCGGCATAAGCTATTTGGCATTGTTTTTGTAGCTAGCATAGTTCCCAAATGCAGTTGCAACTTCAGCTAACTATTCTAAATTTAACTAGCTAACATGATTTTGTCAGCATCGCATTGGCTAAGCCAACATGGAGTGACCTAGGTCCATATTGTATCATCATAATAATATTAACATTATAAGGTTAAGGGTTCCTATGATAAACGTGCACGAAAAGGCTGTATAATGTGCAACACCTGTAGCTCTACTGTGCTAAAATGTATGCCTGCTTATGTATTAGCCTACAGGGAAAAAACACAACAGGCAACAAAGTTGTGCTATGTTTATTTTCAGCCAAGAATGGTAGTAACTGTTGGGATGTATATGGTCCACTTGCACTGGTACACTTGTCCACGGTACTTACTACTCACCTTTGTAGTGCTTTGGGGGAATATTACAGTAGGTACGCATATTTAAGGGGGACCACAAGGATGGTGTACAGGTGGGTGGTGTACTGGTGGGTGGTGTCCGACCAATTGAGGTGGGCTGTGTTCCCCAAAAATGGCAGGGCGAATTTTTTGTCCCAGTCCAGCCCTGACTATAGCTCAAACTTTCAACTTTCCTGGCTCCTGTCGGCCACAAAAATGGTCCCAAAAAAAACATGCTCATAGTGTTTATCACACTTTCAAACAGCACCATTAGCTAAACGATCACAATGCCTCTCTCAACCAGACTTTGTCTCAGGAAGTTGTTTTACTTGCTGTGTGGATTTGAGTGAGAGTGGATGGCCACTACAAGGCAAGTTAACCAGACAAAGGGGGATGGCGATAGAGAGGAGATGTGTTTTTGTAAAAATAAGCAGAGATTCTTTACCACTGTGAACTTGTGCAGAACATAAGTGCAAACAAAAATGATACATCTGTGTTGTCCTCTAAAAAGAGCTGATAAAAAACGTAACATCTCCTTTATATGTCCACTGAGAGGTGCATAGGTGTGGAGGAAAACACAGGCACACACCTGCGGTCTTGTGAAATAGATCATAAACACTTTTTTTTTGTTAAGCCTGGAGATTTCATTGTGGTGCAGTGGTAGCTGCACTCTGGTTTCAGGTTTGTGGCAAAGTCAAACTGTAACACTGACCCTCCCATTCCCCCTACCTGTCAGGTGCACACCTATGTGAACACCACCGGGATGCAGGTGGACTGGTGCAGCCGGAGCAGTCTGCAGCCCCCCCTGGAGCACCAGCCCTCCCCCGAGGCTGTGGAGCCCCCTGACCCACCAGAACCTCGGGTCATCCTGGAGCCTGCAGGGGTCAAATTCGTGCTGGGCCCCACACCTGTCCAGAGGCAGCTGATGGCTAAGGAGAAGCAGCGGGAGGTGCGGCCCATAGAGCAGGAGGGCGGAGCTCAGGACCCCACTTCACCATGTGCTCCATCCCCCGGGGCCCTGAATGGGCAATCTGGTGATGGGGACACAGGCTATGACAGTGACGAGCGCAAGGAGGCCTCAGCAGGGACCCAGCCTGCTTATGATCACCTCAATGGCACAAACCCCGCCCCCAGCTCCACTCTCAACAGAACCCGGCCGCCCATCCCCACCCCTGACACCCAGAATGCCAACAACTGTGCCCAGCGGAGAACCGCCTTACTCAACTACGAGAACCTCCCTGCACTGCCACCAGTGTGGGAGGCCCCAAAGCCCACCTCAGGGGGTGAGGAGGCAGAGGACGAGGAGGAGGACAAAGAGGAGAACACTTTCGGACCAAAGACGCCGTCCCTCAACGGCTACCACCACCCTCTTCCCCTCCACCTCCACCTGCTCCACCAGCATTCGCTGGACCCTGCACATAACTACGTGAACACTGAGAACGTGACGGTACCATTGAGCGCCCACAAACTGGACTCCAGCCGCCTGCAGGACTGCGCAGCCTCCCCCACTGTCTTCAACTTTGACTTCCGGCGGTCTGTTCTGCCTGATCCCCTGCGGCAGCTCAACTACATCGAGGTGGAGATGGAGAAGGGCTCGGACTCCAGCGCGCCCCACACCCCCAAGACCCCCACCACCCCACTCCCACAGACCCCCACCCGCCGGACAGATCTGTATGCAGTCATCGACATTGAGCGCACGGCCGCCATGTCCAGCCTGCAGAAAGCACTGCCGCGTGATGACGGAACCTCCAGGAAAACACGGCACAACAGTACTGACCTGCCTATGTGAGCCTACAAAGCACTGTGGAAAGTTGCACCTTTTATATTATTTGAACAGAATGAAATCTTTTGAAGGCATAAAGGTTTCTTGTTGTTTTTTAGGGTTTTTTGTATCCAAGAGTCAAAATAAAACACTATTTAGTGACTTGAGACAAATTCACAAGTTACACCACATACGTTGTCCTCAACCTGAAAGGAAATTAAGGACCAGGTACATGCCTTGTAGCTATATTGTGTTCTTTTGGTATGAGACTGCATTCATTTGCCTAGTGAATTTTCCCTAGACCTGTGTTAGTTGCAACAGGCTAACGGCAAGATCAGAAAGCATCCCTTGTCCATTCGCAACGGTACAAAGCAGTGACTGCTAAGTCATTCCAAACCTCAAAGTGATACACTACATGCTATTTGAATCTTGGTGTTGAAGATTGTTTAGCATGCACTTAAGTTTTAAGTTAACTACATATGGTATATGCCAAAATCTTCTCATATTCAGCCTGATGAAGCTGTAAAGTTGTATCGCCCTGGCTGCACTTAAAAGTACCTTGGTCAGGCAGTATTTATGGCCTATTGCACGAAGCAAGAAATGTAATTGATGGAGGATCGCTGATGGTCATATTATGGGTATGTGTTCTTATGGCAATCCTGACGGTGACTAAATAATCAGAGCTTTCAAACATTGAGAGCTATAGAGACTGGAGTCTTTTCATGGGTTGTCTTTCTCATTGTATCATATTGTAAGATTCTAGGTTCAAACTTGCATAATAAAAATGATAGTTTTTTTTTTTTTTTTTACCAACAATAAAATGCTTAAATATAGGAATTATATAAAGGTAGTTTAATCGATATCGTTTATCAAATCAAGAAAATTGTACTGACAATGAGTCCCTTGCCAAACAGTTTTTCAGTAAAGCACAGTATGTTAAAGCTGGGCCTGTGGGTTCATCGATGATATATACATTCCTGTTTTAATATTATATTTGGTTTTCCAAATCTGTTATACTTGCAACATACTATGCAGTGAATGGATCAACTCACTTCCAATCCTGTCACACACCACAGTTATGTACAGACTTTTATTGCAATGTGTTTTGATATAAGCATTTTTCAGGTATGGATATTAGTTTACCAAAATGTTTGTATTTTTAAAATATGAAAACAAACGGTTTTGTGATATTTACATCTTTGTCATATGCCATCAATGCAAACACCTTATCTTTGTAGCATGGCAAAATAAAAAGGCTGACAAGCCTAGAATCATTGTCTGATGGTCGATTATTAAATAAAATGCTTTGTTCAAAGCATGTCACCCATGTCTATGCACATACACAGCCCTATTGTTGTGCTACCGCTGTTCATGTTAGGAACAGAAACTGGTAAGGCTCTCCTACCCTTGGCGCTGAGATTGTTGTATGGCTATTTGGCTAAATTATTATGTTTCTTATTTAAAATTTAATGTGGCGATATAATTTTTAAATAAAATGCAACTTGAATCAGTGATTCTGACATGCCAGTAAGTTCCCTGTGAGGAGGAACTGAGAAGTTTGACCTGCTCTGATGCAGTAAGCGGTGACCTAACTTTATTAAGTCTGGAATCTTGAAGGGAATTCATTCATGTATTTAGAGTAAAACTTGCACACAGTATAGTTCATATGTATTTCAGGTTACACCCTTTGATGCACAACATGGGTCAAAAGTGACCCGACTGAGTTTTTATTTTCTTTATTTTTGCAATAAATTAATTTCTTAATTCAGTATTCCAGGTATTCCTCAATTAACTTCTTTTTGATCATCACAAATCCTTATTTTCATTTTTTGTTTCTGTTTGAATAAAAATCATGTTTGTATAACTACCTTTCCAATGCACAACATGGGTCAAAAATGACCCTTATTCATTCCCTGTTATTTCATGTATGGTTGAGTGTTTTTTCTTTCTTTCTTTTTGAACAAACAGTTTTTGTATTTCTACATCAATTTTAAAGACATGGGTCAAAAATGACCCATATGTAATCTCTGTGGAATTTGATATGAACATTTGATATGAGTAAAAAAGAAAATATTTACTGTAGACAACTTTTCACCTGCCAGATATTTCACAAACTCAACACAGCTGCTTTTGAACATATGATGCATGTAAGTCTTATTTTACAATTGTTTTACTTAAGTAAAATATTTGAACATTAGGTTAAGATTACTTTGACCTTGACATCAATTACTAGTGAGAAAAATATGTCCAATACTATTAGCAAGCATCTTTTGACTTTTTCTATTCTAGCTAGCTAACGTTAGCTAGTTCAACAAAATAAAACTCTAAATAGAACAGTATATACTTGATCAATGATTGATCTGCATTTGAAAATATTGTGCTTTTGATTTTCTTTATCCAGAATGTTAGTAGTTAGTCACATGACCATGGTGAGCTATGTGCTGAAGAAGGGAATAGCTGTTGTCCTCCTGAGCACCATGCATGATGACAACAGTGTGAAGAAGAAACCAGAGGTGATCCAGTACTATAAAAAAAAACCAAAAGGAGGAGTAGACACAATGGATCAGATGGTTCGCACCTACTCATGTAAGCAGAGAACACTGAGGTGGCCCATGGTGCTCTGGCACAATGTGCTGCATACTGACACCCTCAATGCCTACACCAACTTCCCTGCACAACACCCTGATTACAACAAAACAGAAAATGAATACGGGTCATTTTACACCGATGTGCATTAGAAATACTTCCTAGTAATTCCTACTAGCTCTCAGTACTCCGAAGTAGCAATGGGAAAGCGGAAGCTGATGCTAGGTCTTTAAGGGACAGACAGGCGAGGCCTGCTTCATTACGTCACTGTCTCAGCCGCCATTCCTCTTCCCCGGCAGTTGGAGCATTCGGTTTGAGTGAACGGGCTCCAGCTAACTATCAACAGATCCCAGATAAATCATGGTACGTGTGTTCAATTTTGAATATGTTAGATTTAGTAATATTTCAGTTTTTCGAGCTTCATAGGTCTCACTCGATTTAAAAGTTAATTGCTAGTTCCAATTGAATGCATGACACAGGTTGCTAAGCTAGCTAACTAGCCTGTCATGTTTCTCTGAATTGAGTGTGCATCTGAATATGGCAGTAAGAAAGCACATGGTACGGTAACATTAGCATGGTAGCTAATGATAACTGGTTAAGTGCTCGGATATAATGATATCTGATTCGGCAATAATTTGAGAGATTTGTATATTGTTCCTCGAATCCGACATATAGAATGAATTTCGCTTGAATAGCTTCTTGCTTGCAATAAGGGGATGTTGATAGCTTGCTAAGCTGAAGATGACACAAAGGAAAAGTGTCGCAGTTGGGGAAATAACTCGACAAACGAGCCTGTTAGTAACGAGCTTCGTCCGTTGATCAAAATATTTTACACCTTCTCTGACTCGTTCCGTATTTTATTTTACTTTTTTTGAAGAACCAAGTAACAGATACGTTTAGCATCTTGTTGGAGTGAAGTCAGGCCGCATGTCAAAGCTTCTAGCGGTTTCCAAGGAGCACGCGCATGAAGACGTACTGCAGACTGCGCGCGTCGAGCGGAACTCAAGTTGGCTTCTGAGCGTTTCTGCGGGTTTTATCTGTTTGCCCCAGCCTAACCCAGCTGGACCTAACCATGAACTTTCCAGTCAATCGACATGGCCTACAAGTTAACTATAGCCAACTTAGCTTACTAATATTTACTTAATATTTAGCACGTTCATGTGATGCCGAAAAGCAAAATCTTTAGTGATACGCTGGTTATGACAATTTGGCTTTGCAAGTCGGTAATGAATTTACTGACCTTAATAAAAATATGACCCTGCTAAGTTTAGGTTGGTAATTGGGTGGGTTTTCTGGATTTCGCACTACGTTAGTTAACTGACAAAAAGCAGAATTTTGCTAATGTGAACCTTTATACAGCATTTTTCCAGTGCTCCCTTACGTGAGAGTTGTGCGCGTCTGCATGCGTTCGAGCAAGCCAAATAGCCAGGAATGAAATCGCTTATTATTGATGTCAGAGCGGTATTAATAACGCCTTCCTTTCCCATCAGGCGTCCCTATCGATGGCTCCAGTTAATATCTTCAAGCATGGCGCTGACGAGGAGAAGGCGGAAACTGCCCGAATGGTGGGTGTTTGTTTGGCCGAGATGATATCACGTCGAGCCATTATTTAACTTTAAACTACTGAAAGAAAGTAGTTTTAGATGTGATATGACGTGTTGACAGATTTTCAGAATGTGGTGTGTCACAATAATTGCCTGAATAGTTGACTCAATGACAGTATTCCCTGCACCATTTTTATTCTATTTAATGTATATATGTGTATCCGCACACACAAAGACAAATTCCTCCTCCTGCATTGTACCTCTGACTGGGTCTTTGAGCAGTTTCATAATGTGATCCGTATGTCCTCACAGTCCTCCTTTATTGGTGCCATTGCAATTGGAGATTTGGTGAAAAGTACCCTGGGACCAAAAGGAATGGTATGTATCAACCACAAACAGCAAGTTATGATTGGTCCATGTGTGTCAAAGGTGAATGTGTCATTCTTTGAGGGGCCGGATACTGGAGCCTCTTTCTGAAACAGGTGTTAAATATGCAACTTTTAAGTGTATATTAGCAGTGTGGTTGAAAAGTAAGTGCATTTCCATAAATGTAAGCTAAATAATAAGGTTTTTCCTGCACCAGTGGCCATGGGTAGAACTCCCGAATTACCCCTCCAAGTTTGCATATTTAAATAAAACATTTTGACAAAACCTTAAGTGATAATTCATCTTGCCAGCTGTCCACTTTCCACTGTTTAGTTGCCGCACTAATGCAGCTCAGTGACTATTAGCTTTAGAGTTCGTCTGATGTCTTTACCAGCTAAGCTGGAGTTACTATTTAGTTACTAGTTAGCTGGCTTCAACATGTATTTGAATTTGCGGCAGAAATCTCTTGGTCAAAATTTTGTCAGACGTCAAGTCAAAATTTTATATTAACAAAATTAACAAAACATTAACTTATGACAGGTTATTTTCTGCAAATGTGCAACTATATATCTTTAAAATTTTATCCTCAGTTTATATGCACAATCTTCTGAAATATGATGACTGTAGCTGTATAATGGAAAGAGTATGAAAACATTGTTGCAGGATTAAAGTAATGCACTTAATGTTGCTTTCATGTAAACGTTGCTGTTAATTGTTCAATCTCTTATGACTGCCAACAGGACAAAATTCTATTGGGCGGTGGCCGAGAAGGCTCAGTCACTGTGACCAATGATGGAGCTACAATCCTCAAGGCCATTGGAGTGGATAACCCAGCTGCCAAAGTGTTGGTTGGTGAGTTCTGTGTTTCAGTAGTGTTTTGTTGAATTGTGCGATCAATACACAGTTGAACGCAGTGAATTCTGTGTTTAGTACACAGTACTGCCATGTTGGGCTCACACCTGGGCTGACTGCTCTATGTTGTGCTCTCAGCTGTTAGTGGGGCTCCTGCTGTGCCAGGTCCTGCCAGGACGGGGGCATACATAGCCTGTCCCAGCATCACACCACATATTCACACCGTAGCATTTCATTAGGTTTTATTGTATAAATTGTTCAGTGCATTTATAAATATAGTGTTAATTCTCTGTTATAATGTAAAAACTACAATTTTTGCCTCCTGGGTTTGCAGCCACATACCAGAGTTTCTTGGTTTTACAGTAACACTTTGCTCTGGTTGTCAGACATGTCCAAGGTCCAGGATGATGAAGTTGGTGATGGCACCACCTCCGTCACTGTGCTTGCTGCTGAGCTGTTGAGGGTGAGATACTTATAATCTGTCTGTGGAGATGCATGCATTTTGTGTCCTTTGCATCAATTGTTTGCAATGCTTAATGTATACATTTCATGTGTATTATATGTGTATGATTATAGGAGAAATGAATGCACGTAAGCAGAGTTTATATTCCCCGTGTGATTGTGTATATACAGTAAGCCCCCATTATATCGCGGTTCAGTTTTTGCGGTCCTGGTATTTCACGGTTTTTTTCTGCAAGGCCTATTAAATTTAATATCGCTTATATTTTCTCCATTTCGCGGCATTCCGCAGCATTGTTCTATTGGTCTTGCTCTCTCTCAATATCTTTTGTGTTTAAATGTGTTTCTATTGTTTTAAAAGTGTGTTTAAAGACATTAAAATCCTTTTAAAAGTACCATAAAACTTGTAATAACATGCCTAGGGTGTATTTAAATAGGGTATTTCTATTTCGTGGATTTTCACATATCGCGGGTGGATCTGGAACGTAACCCCCGCGATGGAGGGGGGTTTACTATAGTACTGATTAACATCAAATTACCACTGCGTTTATTTCCAGACCTCCTCTTCACAGGTGGCATCCGTTTAGGGGCTTTTTCTAATTAGGAGTGGTCTGTAGGCTTCCCCTAGGAAAAGATTTAGGGCATGTGTAGGGTTAAGGGCTTGTGTGTAGGTTTTAGGGCATGTGTACTTGTGTATGGGTGTATTTCTAGTCTCCTCTTTTTTGACTTTCAGTTAGGCTTTGAATGTGAATTGCTTTCCATCTAAGTGCTCTTTTGTATTTGTTATATGATGTGGTTATGAGCACCGTCTCTGTTGCTCCACTCTGTTGTTCATGTGCTGTATTGAGTATGAATGCTATCTCTCTGTAGGAGGCAGAGCTGCTCATTGCAAAGAAGATTCACCCTCAGATCATCATCTCTGGGTGGAGGAAGGCCACACAGGCTGCCCGTGAAGCCCTTAAGGAAGCTGCAGTGGATCATGGGTAAACAGAGAGACTGGCTTACGCCTGAGTCCACCTAGTAAACACAGCTTCTCACATATTGCAAATATCAAGGGGGGGCTCTTTTAATTTAGTAACTCCCTACTACCTGTAGTTATGTTAAGCGTAGTAATAGCACATATTGGAGCTGAAGTCAGCAGTTATTCAGATGCAGAACATGGCCCTGCCTGAAATGTGTGCCCCCTCCCCTCAGGAACGACGCAGTAAAGTTCCAGGATGACCTGCTGAACATTGCGCGCACCACACTGTCATCCAAGCTGCTGACCCATCATAAGGACCACTTCTCCAAACTGGCAGTGGAGGCTGTGCTGCGACTCAAGGGCTCTGGCAACCTGGAGGCCATCCATGTAATCAAGAAGCTGGGCGGCAGCCTCACCGACTCCTACCTGGACGAAGGTTTGTGCCGTGCTACCAGTCCCTTTCCCCTTACCATGTAAATGTATAAACTGACCAGTATGTGTTGAATGAAATGTGGCCTGGTATGTGAAACAGTGGTTAATTGTTTTCCCCAAGCTTTGTGATTGTGGCAAAATGGACAAACCAGTTGTGGAACCTTGAAAGGTGGTTATATGAGGCATTAATATAAGAGAATTTTAACCCTCAATCTGATCAGACCGTAGAGGTGAAGGTTATTTACATGGCTGGTTTGAAAATTATATGTGTGTAAATAGTAAATTACCTCCCTTCATTTTCCCCTCTTTCCCTATTACAGCCCAAAAGCTGGATCCTCATAAAAGAAATCTAATCTGAAGTGTAAGGCTCTGTACTATGTAGTTGATGAATGCAGTATAGAGTGTTGATGCCTCTATTATGTTGTAGGTTTTCTGTTGGACAAGAAGATAGGAGTCAACCAGCCCAAGAGGCTGGAGAATGCCAACATCCTCATTGCTAACACTGGCATGGACACTGATAAAATCAAGGTGAGGCTCCGAGTGGCACCAGTTCCACCTACTCAAACAGGCATGCAGATGGCATGACCTGAGTAAAGGTTACTGGCAGCTTTGTTTGCTCAAATTCTGTTGAAAAACCACCAAATGTCTTACAGATATGAAAACCTTGAATATATAGCATTAAAATACTTTGTATTAACACATAAAGAGACCAGAAGTATTCAGGCAGGGTAAAATTTGCTCGAAACCCTACTCGGGACTGTAGTATTGCGGTTCCATGAGCACCTTTGGTTGCAAGTACGCACCCTTGTGTGTGCCGCCTAAGAAATATTTACATGATATCTCCCTTTTCTAAAGAAACAACATGTAAAAACAGGGCAGAGAGAGGGTCCCTGTATTGTTGATCAAAGGTTTCAGTTGCCCGAGAGTCATTTGCTGGAGCTGAGCTCATGGTGGTGGATCTGTGGATTGGGTAGCATGGTTTGAGTTTCTGGTACTGAATCCACTGGTACTTCAAGAGACCGTAGTCCAGTTGTCCTTGAGTCCTCGTGTGTTCTTTTTAATTTCAGTATCAAATCATTCCTGGGAGTCTACAGACTGATACATCCTTCCTCAAAACACAGGAGAATGTGATTTTTAGCAGTGTGGGCATTTAGAACGCTTTCTCTTAAGTATTTATTCAAGCCAGTAGCTGAGCTGGTGTGAGTCTGTGGCTGGAGTGACACCCTCTCCACCCTGCTGGTCTGTGTGATCGGGGCCTGCTCTGCCATGCAGGTCTGTGTGATCGGGGCCCATCTGCCCTGCAGGTCTGTGTGAATGGGGCCCTGTCCGCCATGCAGGTCTGTGTGAATGGGGCCCATCTGCCCTGCAGGTCTGTGTGAATGGGGCCCTGTCCGCCATGCAGGTCTGTGTGATTGGGCCCAGTCCGCCATGCAGGTCTGTGTGATCGGGGCCCATCTGCCCTGCAGGTCTGTGTGAATGGGGCCCTGTCCGCCATGCAGGTCTGTGTGATCGGGGCCCATCTGCCCTGCAGGTCTGTGTGAATGGGGCCCTGTCCGCCATGCAGGTCTGTGTGATTGGGCCCTGTCCGCCATGCAGGTCTGTGTCATCGGGGCCCATCTGCCATGCAGGTCTGTGTGAATGGGGCCCTGTCCGCCATGCAGGTCTGTGTGATTGGGCCCTGTCCGCCATGCAGGTCTGTGTGATTGGGCCCTGTCCGCCATGCAGGTCTGTGTGAATGGGGCCCTGTCTGCCATGCAGGTCTGTGTGAATGGGGCCCTGTCCGCCATGCAGGTCTGTGTGAATGGGGCCCTGTCCGCCATGCAGGTCTGTGTGATCGGGCCCTGTCCGCCATGCAGGTCTGTGTGATCGGGCCCTGTCCGCCATGCAGGTCTGTGTGATCGGGCCCTGTCCGCCATGCAGGTCTGTGTGATTGGGGCCCTTCCGCTCTGCAGGTCTGTGTGATCAGTACTAAGATTAGAGTAGATGAGTATTATAACTCAGAGGCCAAGCCATCACAGCTGAGGTGCACATAGAGAATATAACAGCATCAATGCACATTTTCAGGCCATGTGTCCTGATCGCTGGAGTTGAGGTCATGCAGCAAGACATTGATCCCAAACACACAAGCAACTCTACATTTGTTGTTCAGCCATTCTGATATAAAATGTGCAAAGTGCTGTCTCAAAGTCCATTCGGATGTTGTGGTGGACTTTGAAACAAACAGGCAAGCTTGTTTCAAGCTCAAAAACCCACAAAAGTAACTGAGTTGAAGTGGGTATGTATGGAGCAGTGGGTTGTAATTTCCCCTTTGGCATCATGAGAGGCTGATCAATAATTACAGGAAGCTTTTGGCTGCCATTATTGCTGCTATAAGTAGAGTAACCAGGTACTGAGTCTAAGGGAACGGTTACGTTTCCTCACAAGGGCATTGGTCTGGGTCATTACTGTTTTCACACCACTGTATGTCATTTATGGAGACTGGGGTAAAGCTCCTTTTGGATTGATTATGAACAGTGGGAGTGTATTATGTTGTGGTAGCAGTGGCACTCTACCTCACTCTGTCAACTGCCCCAAAGGATTGGAAACTGGTGTTGCAGTGCTCCAGGTGCATTGTGGGAGCAGCAGGACTTAGCCAGGCCCCTCTTTCTGTTTCTCTTAGATCTTTGGGTCCCGGGTGCGAGTGGACTCAACAGCAAAGGTGGCGGAGATTGAGCTCGCAGAGAAAGAAAAGATGAAAGAGAAGGTGGAAAGGATTCTAAAGCATGGTATCAACTGCTTCATCAACAGGTGACCCAGCAACTTCATAACACATATACTCACACTCACATTTTAATTCTGTGCGCACAATTTAAAAACACAGAAAAAAAAATTTCTTACAGTCAAAATATTAAGATTTGTACATACCATGTGTGTCAATATAGCAGTTATTATTTTTCATACAATTGGCACATAAAAAACACAATGATCTTTTATTCAAGTACAGAGAAAGCAGAACCTTCTCTATGCAAAGCAGCTGCCAATAATAGCAGAGTCTCAACTGTATCCCTGTAGTGTGTTAAAGTGTGTACACACAGTGAGTTTGAGTTTGTTTGTGTGCCATAATAGTGAGTTGTGACAGTGTGCATGAGCCTCAGTTCCAATGGCGTTTTGGTTGTTATACTGTACCCTTTTTGGCCCACAGACAGCTGATCTATAACTACCCAGAGCAGCTGTTTGCTGCAGCAGGAGTGATGGCCATTGAGCACGCAGACTTTGTGGGAGTGGAGCGCCTTGCTCTTGTCACAGGTACGCCCATGGCACATACCAGCACTGCCCATGTCTGCATGCATAATCGATGGCTTAGCATTCAGTACTGTGCCACATAATCCTGTCTGAAGTTAGGCTCATCCACTGATTCATAGATCATATCTACTTTTTAAATATGTGGGCAGTACAGTACAAAAGATCCTGTGATCACTAATTGACTCTTTCAAAGGAAGACACTGAACTATAGAAACACTGCAAGGACATGCATGTTAAATAGACCATAAACAGGATTACAGTACTGCCTCTGCAAACATATCTTTTATTCCCTGAGCATGTTTGCTTTTTTTTTTTTTGTCTTTCTCTAACTTAAACCCTTCTAGACACAGGGAAGTGTGAAAGACAACTCATCTAGTCATATAAGGATTTATTTCATGTGTATATTTGTCCATCTGTATTTAAGCATGCACAAGCACGCACACACTCTCTCTTATGGCTGCCTGGTAAGTCTGTCAAGTTATCCTTGTTGTCCAGGGGGGCAGCCTATAGCCCCAGTGGTTAAGGTACATGACTGGGACCCCTGAGGTTGGTGGTTCAAGTCCCAATCCAGCCACAGCAAGAACACCATTGCTGTTGGGCCCTTGAGCAAGGCCCTAAACCCCACATTGCTCCCAGGGGAGATTGGCCCTTGGTTAGCCTAATCAACTATAAGTCGCTTTGGATGTCAGTAATGTAATGTAATGTAATCCTTCGCTGTAAGTGGCGGTGGAGTGCAGTGTGACTCATGTAGTTGGCAGTGGATGGGTGAAGTGTCAGCTGACTCAGGACTCCCTCTCTGTTCAGGGGGAGAGATCACCTCCACCTTTGACCACCCCGAGCTGGTGAAGCTGGGCCACTGCAAGCTCATCGAGGAGGTGATGATCGGCGAGGACACGCTCATCCACTTCTCTGGCGTGGAGATGGGTGAGTACAGCATATGTTACACAGCATAACCTGTGCGGTACCTGTGCTCTGTCAAACAGCGTTCAGCATCACAGATCAGTGTGCAGTACCCGTGCTCTTACAGTATATACAAATGCAGTCAGTGTCGATCTCTTTTCTCATATAGATGCCACTAGTGGAGCTCTCTTTCATAGGCTGTATTCCTGATCTCCTCTGACTGCTATAGATGTCCCCAATGTGCCTTGTCTGGATAATCCAAGAGGACTGAGCACTCCCTGTTTCTGGATGGGGAAATCTGCATGTCCATTACTTTGATTTGATTATGAGATCATCTCTCAGACTGAAGGCTTGCTTTGAGCAGTTTGGAATATTTATTCTTTCCCCTCAGTGATTTTTCTGATATCATTTTGTAATGTGGAAATACAATTCATGTTATCATATATTGGCTGTCAAAGCTGTATGAGGTGTATGAGGTTTTGAGTTCTGAAGCTGATGGGGCACGCACATTTTGTCTGTTAGTGAGAGTTTATGGGCAGCAGGTGACCATGGTGAGTGTCTGAATCTTTGCCCTGTAGGTGAAGCTTGCACCATTGTCCTACGTGGGGCCACACAGCAGATCCTGGATGAGGCCGAACGCTCACTGCATGACGCCCTTTGTGTGCTCGCCCAGACTGTTAAGGAGACGCGCACGGTCTACGGAGGAGGTGAGCAGGGAGCGCCATACTGTAACTGTACTTAAGCCCAAACAGGGCTTTCTACTCAGGCCCTAGCCCCTCACTTTCCTGTTGGCACCTCATTCTGTCGCTAATGCTGTCATCCTTCTCCAACCCCCCCCTACCCCACCCCACCCCAGGATGCTCTGAGATGCTCATGGCAAAGGCGGTGACAGAACTGGCCAACAGGACCCCGGGCAAGGAGGCCGTTGCCATGGAGTCCTTCGCCAAAGCCCTGGCAATGGTGAGTGCTGTCCACTGCCATTGGCTTGTTGTTTCTTTGCTTTGCTGTGCACCTCAATTTTTTTAACTTGCATATTGAACCATGTCTCCTCACAACATTCTGCTTTCAGCTGCCAACCATCATCGCTGACAATGCAGGCTATGACAGCGCCGACCTGGTGGCACAGCTGAGAGCTGCACACATGGAGAACAAATCCACCTTTGGCCTCAGTGAGTTCAGAAACACCCTCCTCTGCCTCTCAGCAGCAAAATTGTGTTACTACAATGATTTACGTAGGTTTTGCAGATGTACTTTGGAGCCATAAGCTATATTCCAGCAAAGCACATCTAAAGAATATCACTTGTTCTGTGCACTTAGTTAGTTTAGCCTAAACTGGGTGCCATAGCACACCTCCCCTGTAGTGGTTTATTTCCACAGAACTGAAGCACCCATCCTACTGTAGTGGCTACTGGAAATACAGCTTTATTAGCTCATGAGGATAAGCTGCTGTGGACATACAGGCCAGTGTTAAAAGTGTCAGGCCCCTAAGTCTGTCCCATCTCTCTCAGACATGAGCCAGGGTGTTATTGGTGATATGGCAGAGCTTGGTATCACTGAGAGCTTCCAGGTGAAGAGGCAGGTGCTGCTGAGTGCAGCTGAGGCAGCAGAAATGATCCTGCGTGTCGACAACATAATCAAGGCTGCACCCAGGTAAGCCACGGCCACTCTGTCTGACCCTGCACCACCACATGCTTATTATTCACACTGACCCCGCCCACCACATGCCACTTATTCACACTGAGCCAGCTCACTGCAGGCTTATGACTCTAACTGAAAAGGAAACATACTTTTCATTTTAAATAATGTTCGGATTGGAAGAAATAAGTGATGGCATCATTCAGTTTTAAATACTTAAATAGGTGCAAGTTCTTTCTACATTCTATGAGACTTCATGTGCTCATAATTTATTAAAACATATTTTAATACTTGTTTTAGTGGTTTAGTTGCCACTGACTGTTGAGGCTAAACTACACAAAGAGACACTTCAGACTGGCATTGCCAATCACTAGAGAGAAGAAACCAATCACCCTGGTCACAGAGCATGGCTGTGCCTTTCACCCATGTGCCCCTGTGCCTGCCTGTTGAGTGTAGGTGTGAGGATTCATTTACATTGAGGATTCAATCACATTTATTGTGATTTAAAGGCAGGAAGCCAGAATAACTGCAGGGTGGGAGGAGGCCAAGAGAAACACAGGTACCTATTGCTGCTGTAGATGGTCTCTTGCCATAAGTGTTTCTGATCTCTCATCTTTCACAGGAAACGAGTGCCAGATCATCACCCCTGTTAGAGAGACCTGGACTTGCAGCGGGGAGGGGAGGCCTTTGTATTTATCACCTCTGAGTCCACCATCAACCTGTTTGCCATCTGTTTGTTTTAGATGCTCCTGAGTTACTGTTGGGTGCCTGCCATGGGCAGTACTGTTGAATAAGGTTCAATAATAAGCACTTTGTTTATTACAAGTGCTCACGTAGCCGTTTGGCACATATGAACATACAATTGACCTTTTGATGACTAAGGAAGTTCAGAAATTTACCAAACCATTTAAAAAATAAATTATTGCTGAAGTGAATAGGCATGAATACATGTTGTACAGGTGAATATAACTGCTAGGTTAAATATTGCTTACAGGTCATGTATTATTGTGTGTTTAATGGCTACTTGAGTCTTTTGTAAAGAGGGAGCACAACCTTAATGAAGTAATTATTGAACATTATTCTGGTGTCATGTCATGTAATTGCCATGTGGACTTTGTTTACTGAATTAAAGACTAGTCAATCTTGGAGTGAAGGCCTGTTCTTTGACTGCTATCTTGGCATTGACATGCAGGTATCCCCTCTGTCTAACACTGACATGTTGGTACCCCTCTGTTGAACACTGACATGCAAGCATTTCCTCTAATACTGACATACAGGCATCTACTTTGTCTATCACAAACATGAAGGTAATTTCTATCTGATTCAACATCTCAAATCACAATAACTGGTCAATTGAGACCATGTTGGCCATGCACTTAAGCTTATTTTAATTTCAGAAACTGAAGTTGTTGGGTTCACTTTTCACTTCATGGAATCCAGTTCATTTGGGGCAACATGGTTAAACCAAGTTTGGGCAATATGTGTGGAATACCAGCCTTGCACCTATGATCAAGAGACTTCATGTGAACATTGAGTTAATATTCAGAAATTAAATGGATGCACAATGATGGTGCATGCATTGCTATAAATGTTCATCATTAGACCAAGTAGGGAAACCTGCCTTCCTAAAATGTAACAGTACTACACCGATCTTACATAGAACATTAACGTCAAATCATTCACACAAAATTTGAATAAAAATGTGAACCAATTGCTCAGTTCCTGCTCCCTTAATTCCTGTAAGACCATAATGAGATGCAGCTTAGTTGTCTAATAATAACCAATAGCAGGTTGATTGTTATTACTCGCATAATACATTTTTTTTTTTTTTTTTTTTTTTTACAAGAAACGGTTAAAGTACAAATTAAATGTAAAGGGGTATTTTCTGTTTCATTTATTTTTTGGCAATAAATATGCGATATTTCAAATGACGCACTTACAGCCATTAGAACTCATCGGTACTGGCAATGAGATCTGTTTTGATAGTGGTGATACATTTTTTTAAGACTAAGTGCTTTTGCGCATGTCTGAATTGGAGTCCGGTCCAGCTTCATAGCCACTGAGAGGAAAAACGTAAACCGGCGACGGTCATTCCATCCTGTGTTCTGTCAGCTCCGTCCATTCATCTGTGAGGCCCATTAGCCTCTGATACATCTGTGCATCCATTAGGATCCCTGGTTTATAAACTGTGAAGTCTTCCAGGGATCTTATTTCATTCAAAAATGAGTTGGTGAGTTGGCTAAATGTAATTTGATACAGCTATTGAACGCTATTATTATTATTTTTTTATCTCAGCCTTGTATTGCGTCTACCATATGTCAATCCTAAACGAGATACACTGAGGTAAACGATATTAAATAAACCAGCACGCATGCATGCATACACGAGGTTACAAAGGGTGCATGCTACCTTTCCATCTTGTAGCTAAATCCGTTTCTTTTGTGTTGCAGGAAAACCTGACATAACCCGCATTTGGTCAGTGCATAGTTCAAACGGAAAGCCCTTTTGAGCACATTCCGGTACGCTTTTTATTTGAGATTATTTGAGGATTTATACTTAGAAGACTGCTGACTTCACGCGACTAACATCGTGTCTGAGACTTAATAGCTGCACATGGAAGACCTGGACTATTTATGTTGAGTCGACGTAATTGGAATTATTAACAATGACGAGGTACGGTTGGAGGCATGTCAGTGTTTTTGGAATTGCTCTTGAGTTGTGGACGAGTAGAAATGTCTTGCCCTGTGGAAGAAAACTAAACCATTAAAAGCCCCGAAAGTCGTCATATTCATACATTTTAGTTGACTAAACGGTCAGTTTTATGGCATGATAGTACTTGCTTGGTATATTTAATAGACCATAAAAAATCTTAACACCGACTCTGCGTTTTCAAACGCATCGATATACATAAAACGAGTATTCATTATTATTCGTGAAAGCTCAAGCACATCTTTGGATCAGACAATGACAGATTCATCAAAAATTGCTGTTGAGCTACATGTTGTCATGTAGGGTGTATCATTCGAAGCACGTCACAGTAGCTTCGTGTAATTATTCGTCCACGTTTGTTCCCTTAATGGTATGTTTATTCTTTGGTTCTGAGTAGGGGAGGTAGGCTGCATGTGAGAATGAGGGTAGCCTATTTTATTGTTCGCAACGGTTGTGTTTATAACGCAGAGGCACTTGGTTTTTTTTTTCCTATACTCATCCCATAGGTTGCCTCATCTGCGTCGAAGGCACCCCTTGCCAACATTGGTCAACTGTTGACCTTTTTGTGCTACAGTGTGTAGACTATGCTGTTGTGCAAACAATTCTGCTTAAGCCCAGGCTAATGGAATTGGACAAACTAATGTTTTAATATTTGGCAAGATTGTGTCTGTGGACAGTCTTTGCAGGCTTTTCAGTTATTTTTGGAAAATCAATTTGTTGAGTTAGACAGTGTGTATCCCACTAGATGAGAAACTCTGAGAATGATCACTGTTACACTCAAAAAAATGGCATGTTCAAAATTAACTTATTAACACACACTAGACCGAATTAACCCTTATGATTTTGTTAACCATGTTAACTAGCACGGTTGGCTGATCATTTGATCCACATGATGAATTACAATAACTCAATAAGGTCATTTTCTTTTTTATAGTAATAACAAATAACATACACAAACCGTCAAGCTCACACATGTACACAAACTCACACAAGGATAGTAGGCCACATGTAAATCATATATGAATATTCATCTCTCTCCATAACATTTGGGACAAAGACACATTCTAAACTTGGCAATTTCTAAATCAACAAAGCAGTTTTCCAAAGCCAAAAACTGGAAAATATTTGAATGGCTGAGTCAGTCATGATCTGATATGAATCCAATTGAACATGCATTTAATATGGTGAAAAGAAAACTCAAAGCAAGCAGGAGCTGAAGATGGCTGCAGTGCAGGTCTGGCAGACAATCATCAGAGAGGATACTCAACACTTTGTGATGTCAATGGTCACAGGCTTCAATGCAAAAGATATGCAATAAAGTACTAAACATGACTTCATTCATTTACAGAATTATGTAATATGTCCCAAATGTTTTGATGCCCTGAAATGGGTTGGGGGCTATATGTGCAAGTTGTATCATTATTACATGTGAAAACAAAATGTATAAAAGCATACTCTTTCTGATGTAAATGTACATGTAAATTGTTTGATTGCACATCTAAAATTGAGGTGTACAAAGCGTAAAAAATGTGTCTTTGCCCCAAACGTCATGGAGGAAAATGTATGTATTAATCGTATTTCATCAACAACAGTTATGGCAATAAATATTATATAAGGGGAATGTAACACTTAAGCAAAACACAGACAGATGCACTCTGTTCCTCATTTTAACACTTGAACACTTGTTTAATTATATTACTTTGCATTAGGGCTGGGTGATATATCAGATATATTCAATATACTCAATAATTTTGTACATAAGATACAAGACGTTGCAATATTGTAACATCAAATTAGGGTTAGTTTGCAGTGTAATCCTTCGCATGTTTCTTTTAGAAGTTGGCAGCATTTAACTGGCAGAAGCTCTCTCACTTGCACGTAGATTACGAGAAGGTACACAAATTCACCTTTCAGAAGAGATTATTGTAATTTGCCTGTAGTGGACCATGGAAGATTTGGTACCCTGCAGTTGGTACCCCATGTGCAACAGATATAAACTACAGCAAGCAGTGTGCTTTTTTTCTCTGGCTTTTTTTTTTTTAACATAGTGCAGGTCTGGGAGCAGTTTATTCCATTTTACAGACATAAGACAAATGGGGATGGCCTGTCAACCTCAGCCAAGAGAAGGCATCCCTCTATGTTTGTTCCAACCTGTTAATTGAATGATGGTGATATATCAATCATAAAGTAGATAATTCATGAGTTGCTGACACTACAGACAAATATGTAAAAGGATGGTGCTGCTTCAGTATTTGACATGGTTTATCTTGTAGTGCACCACTATCAGTACTGTTCAGTATATCAGTATTGTTGTTAATGGTTAATCTCGTGCATATATATTATCAATAATCCAGAGAATGTATCTGTACCCATCTCTAAAAAAATTAAATCTGCAGGAAGAATGTTGATCTTAGCTAGCATAGCTGTAAGGGCTTAAATTTGGTTGGTAGGGTAATTAAGAGTGCTGGGTGGGGTGAGAGGGGGTTGGTTCAAGGTTAGCTCTGTGCTGTTCTACCATGGGCTGCTCTGTTCTGGGCTGTGCTGTGCTGGTCTCTACTGCTTTGGGCTGTGCTGTTTTAGGCTGTCATGTTCTTGACTGTGCTGCTCTGTGCTGTGATGCTCTTGGCTGTGCTGCTTTTGGCTGTGCTGTTCTTAACGGTGCTGCTCTGGGCAGTGCTGCTCTTGGCTTGACTGTTCTTGACTGTGCTGCTCTGGGCTCTTCTGCTCTTGGCTGTGCTACTTTGTGGTGTGTTGATCTGTGCTGTGCTGCTCTTGACTGTGCTACTCTGTGGTGTGTTGCTCTTCACTGTGCTGTTCTTGACTATGCTGCTCTCGGCTGTGCTACACTGTAGTGTGTTGCCCTGAGCTGTGCTGTTTTTGGCTGTGCTACTGTGCACAGGCTCTACATACAATGTTTGCAATATTTTAAATGAGCAATTTCACTGGTTGACCATACAATACAACTAAATAGGTTACATTCATAGACATCATATTACACAGCTGTGTTAACGTTATTTAAAAACTCACCTTACAAGCTACTGCTGGCTATCATCCATCATCTCTACAGGTGAGAGGTCAGTGCATCAGCGATTACACTGCCCTTGAAAATTTACACCTTCGCTCTCAGTACTCATAAACAGACACACAGATGCACCAGACTGTAACTTGTAGTGGACTATGTGGACTGAATGCTAATTAGAATATGGGTGCTCATAATACATAATTTTCTGAAGGTACCGAAATCTTGATCCAAATCATTCTGACCCAATCTAACCTGGCTGTAATGTTAGCCTGCTGGCTTCTTTGTAGTTTATATCATGCACTTAAGGTAGTGTAACCAAGTGTTTCACTTTTTGAGCTAGTAAATGTTATTTTCATTACCCATATTGGGTGTATTCTTGCCATTACATTTTATCTAGCTAGCTAGCACTCTGCGGTATAATGTCAACAGACCTATTTAGGTTCATCTAGTTAAAGTTAAGTTTATTTAATCTCTGAATCAGTTATTTAAATTGGACTGTAGCTTACCTGAATTTTCCAATAACCTCTTCCCTGAGACAACTCATTCCCTTTGTCCAAGTCTGATGAGTAAGGGGCATGTGACAGCTGAAACATCAGACACGTCTCAGTGCATGAGATGACCCATCAGCTGGGCAGCCACATTCCAGGGTCTGGAAGTTTGCAAGTTGAGGGCCTGACCCAGCATATCCTTGAATTACTGAGAATAACTCCACTGCCATCCTGACCCAGCAATGTCTTTACAAAAACACCCCCTCTCTACCACATAGACCTGTCTAAAGAGCACGTGCAGATGGAATGTTCCATATAGGCCTGTCTAAGAGGGGAAAAGCAAGATGTATACTATTAAACAGTAATATTGATATAATTTCTCTTTTTTTGTAATGAATTGAACACCAGCCATGTAATGTAACATTTTCAGAAAAAAAAAAAAAAAAAAAAAACATAATTTCTAATTAGAAGCATGTATAATTGGAAGCATTGTATTTGCCAACAAGTTAAAATGACACAGATGATCAACATTTTCTAAACAAAGGTCTGTGACAGAAATGCAAAATATATACCAAAAAGCCATGTTCCTAATGCTTCTGTGTGGCAAATTTAAGAAAAACCTGAGATGACATGGAAGTTTCTCTATTTTACATGTAGACTGCCCCATAAGCTCATCATATGTATTTAATGCTGAATCCTGGTGTCCCTCTTATACCCAAGCAGACCTAAGAATTTAGAGGCTGGGCCCACCTGCAGACCTGGGCAGCATTCCAGGGTCTGACAGCCAGGGAGAGTCATGTGGACCAAGGGCATGCTCAGTAAACGCTGGGGTCTGCATGTATACTTTGGTAATTGAAATATCTATAGGTTGATATTTGGCTGTAGTTGGCTGTTGTAGGCCTCCATGACTGCAATATTATGAATTTAACTCAATTGATTAGTTGCCCAACTAGGCCAAACTTCAAGTGCCCTGAGAAGTTAACCCTCATTGATCTGATTTTAACAAATGTCCTGCATAAATACAAACCCCAATTCCAATGAAGTTGGGACATTGTGTAAAAAGTAATTAAAAACAGAATACAATGATCTGCAAATCCTTTTTGACCTATAGTAAATGGAATACATTACAAAGACAAGATATTTAATGTTCAAACTGATAAACTTTATTGTTTTTTGCAAATATTCTCTCTGAATTTGATGCCTGCAACAAAAAAACTGGGACAGGGGCATGTTTACCACTGTGTTACATCACCTTTCCTTTTAACAACAAGCAATAAGCACTTGGGAACTCAGGACACTAATTGAGGAAGTTTTGTAGGTGGAATTCTTTCCTATTCTTGCTTGATGTACGACTTCAGTTGCTCAACAGTCCGGGGTCTCCGTTGTCATATTTTGCGCTTCATAATGTGCCACACATTTTCAATGGGAGACAGGTCTGGACTGCAGGCAGGGCAGTCTAGTACCTGCACTCTTTTACTACGAAGCCATGCTGTTGTAACACATGCAGAATGTGGCTTGGCATTGTCTTGCTGAAATAAGCAGGGACGTCCCTGAAAAGGTTGTCGCTTGGATGGCAGCATATGTTGCTCCAAAACCTGTATGTACCTTTCAGCATTAATGGTGCCTTCACAGATGTGCAAGTTGCCCATGCCATGGGCACTAACACACCCCCGTACCATCGCATATGCTGGCTTTTGAACTTTGCGCTGATAGCAATCTGGATGAACACGACGTCCATGATTTCCAAAAACAATTTGAAATGTGGACTCGTCGGACCACAGCACACTTTTCCACTTTGCGTCAATCCATCTTAGATGAGCTCTGGCCCAGAGAAGCCGGTGGCGTTTCTGGGTGTTGCTGATACATGGCTTTCGCTTTGCGTGGTAGAGTTTTAACTTGCACTTGTAGATGAAGCAATGAACTGTGTTAACTGACAATGGTTTTCCAAAGTGTTCCTGAGCCCACGTGGTAATATCTTTTACAGAATGATGTCGGTTTTTAATGCAGTGCCGCCTGAGGGATTGAAGGTCATGGGCATTCAATGTTGGTTTTCGGCCTTGCCGCTTACGTGCAGAGATTTCTCTGGATTCTCTGAATCTTTTGATAATATTATGGACTGTAGATGATGAAATCCCTAAATTCCGTGCAATTGTACATTGAGAAACATTGTTCTTAAACTGTTGGACTATTTGCTCATGCAGTTGTTCACAAAGTGGTGAACCTCAGCCCATCCTTGCTTGTGAACGACTGAGCCTTTCAGGGATGCTCCTTTTATACCCAGTCATGACACTCACCTGTTTCCAATTAACCTCTTCACCTGTGGAATGTTCCAAACAGGTGTTTTTTGAGCATTCCTCAACTTTCCCAGTCTTTTGTTGCCCCTGTCCCAGTGTTTTTGGAATGTGTTGCAGGTATCAAATTCAAAATGAGTGAATATTTGCAAAAAAAAAATAAAGTTTATCAGTTTGAACATTAAATATCTTGTCTTTGTAGTGTATTCAATTGGATATAGGTCAAAAAGGATTTGCAGATCATTGTGTTCTGTTTTTATTTACGTTTTACAAAACTGCATTGGAATTGGGGTTTGTATATTGCCACAGGTGTTTTTCCTGATGGTATAAGTGATCACTGTCTTATTGCTGCCATTAGGTTCTTACATGATTTATTACATGATGTTATACCCATAACTTATCTTTTTAATGTTACTCTTGAGCATAATGTTATAATGTTAGTATGGAAATCAGCATATGTACTCCCACTGTTACAGGGAGGTGAACCAACAGGCCTATTTCAAAACTTTCTGCTTTAGCAAAAATCTTAGAAACCATTGTGAGTAATCGGCAGAAAGATTATTTATATGACAGTGACATTTTAATTACATTTCAACAAAATTTAAAATTTCATACACAGCACTGTGTCTCTTTTTATAGATTTAGCCAAAACTTTTGATACAGTTGATCACAATATTATGACGCAAAGATTATTAAATACAGTTTTAGCAGATCAGCTAAAACTGTGAGATGGTTTAACAATTACCTCTCTGCCTCTGAGTGGCTCGTGGGATAAATTGCTGTCTACGGGTCCTGAGGTCGGGCGTTCGATTCCCGGCCTCGCCATTCCCGACCATGGCCAGAGGCACCATTGGCGAGGCAACAATTGGCCAGCCTCTCCGGGGTTCGATACGGGGTAGGTCGGGCTAAAAATCTCTGGTTGGTCCATCGCAATAGCGCCCTCCTCGGGGCTGCTTGGGCGCTTGCGGTGGCAGGAACCGATTGTACGCTGACCTCGTCCTCCAACGTCATAGGCAGTGTGCGACTGGTGGTGTGGCCGCAATGAGAAAAGAAGCGAGATTGTGTCGACACGTGATTTGGAGGAGTCACGTGCACGTACCTCTCCTCCCAGAGCTGTCAGCGGTAGGTGCTGCGGTGTGATCAATCAGTTCGGTTGAACATTCGGGTTGGGAAAAAATCAGGGATGCAAATAAAAAAAAAAAAACCTCTCTGATAGGACTCAATTTCAAGTTGAAGGCAGTTTTTGAACTCATCGCCCATCTTTAATGGTGTCCCCCAGGGCTCGGTCCTTGGCCCTCTTTTATTTACTATTTATATAAATAACATTGGAAGAAATATATGAAATGCTAATTTTCATTTTTATGCAAATGATACAGTGCTTTATTGTTGTGCACCTAATGTGACTTAAGGTTTTTGAGAATCTGCAGTCTGCTTTTAACATTGTACAGTCCCAATTTCATCAGCTAAGGTTTGTACTGAATGTGGAAAAAATGAAACTGGTGGTATTTACAGAGTCTTCATAAATACATTTTTATCCTTACCCTCTATAGTAACAAAGCAAGGCAAATGCATAGATAAAGTATCATGCTATAAATACTTGGGTCTTCTGATTGATGAATGCCTTACTTTGAAACCTCACATTGAATACCTGGTGAAAACACTAAGGCTAAAGTTAGGATTTTATTTTGCAAATAAATCTTGTTTTTCTTTACAACAATAACTACTGCTACTGCTCATTGGATTATATTTAATTAACTGTGCCAATGGTCTGTACAGAGTTTAGAGAAAAGGCTTTCAAAGTCTCTGCTCCTGCTTCTTGGAATGATCTCCAAAATATGTTTTAAATTAAAGGAGCTTATCACTTTAAATTAATTTAAAGCTATGGTCAAAGATCTGGAATTCATCAATATTGGGGACTGTCATTGTGCTTTTTAATTGTTGTATGACTTATTTTTATCTTGGTTTTTCCTTTAAGTTTCAATGTATAAATGTATTATTTATTTTAAACATTTACATTTGTCAGTTATATTTTATATGAGTCATTGTCTGTAATGGGTATTTCATGCTGCATTCTTGGCCAGGTCTCTCTTGCAAAAGAGATTTTAAATTTCAAGAGACTAACCTTGTTAAATAAAGGTTAAATAAAAAAAAAGAATAACTCATGAAACACTGGGGTCTGCATGTATACCAGAGGCACACTCAGGAAACATTGGGATCTGCATGTATACCAGGGGAAAACTCAGGAAGCACTGTGTTCTGTAGGTATATCAGAGGCACACTCAGGAAACACTGGGGTCTACATGTCTACTAGGGGGAAACATGGGAAACACTGGGTTCTGCATGTATACCAGAGGGGGATTAGTGCTCATTACTCATCCACCAACACCTCTTCCAGCAGCAGCCTGGTATTCACTGGAGGTCCCCTGTCTCAGTAACCCAGCACAGACATCCCTGCTAAGCCTCAGAAAATTGACATAAGAAGACTGGCTGCTATCTGTAGTAAATGCAGAAACTATGGAGATAAAGTCTGAGTGCTGCAATCCTGGGACAGAATAATCTCAAGTACAATCAACATATAATTAAGCATTAAGTAATAGTTTGTGTTTGTGTAAACAATCAGTCCTGCAAAAGGATTACTTGAATGTATTGGGATGTCTGGATGAGAGTGAAAGGAGAGTGACACACTCATATGTAGTGTGAGTGGGAGATGGGCTGAATGTCTTGATACAGTGATGCCTTGTGTGTATAAGATAGGAGGATTTCTGCCTAGAACCATGTCCAATAATATCAAATAATCTTCTAAATTCTCCATATTATTAAAGTATAGTCATTCTCATCCCTGTTTGCTATTTCTGTGTAAGTGAATAAGGAAGTAGAAGTGAGTGGGACTCATGGAAATATGAAAGGATAACTGACAATCAAATCCCCCTTGAGACTGAGGACACCAGTCATATTGTAGGGCAGACTATCCCAAATATCTGGATTAATACAAACTGCACACAGCTTTGAATGTACAGGTACATTGCATGTACATGTAAAATTAATGTCCTTTCCCATACAGGAGAAATGTGGGAGCCACAGACATGATCTGCTGAACCAAGGAGGCCTGCAGTCTGGCCCACCTGTGCTCTCGGATTGCATTGGAACTGCCTCATTGAACAGATGTTCTGATCGTTATGGTAGGCCTGTGGTCCATGGTGATCTTGAATGAACTCAATCATTTATCCTAATTCACTCTTCAACCACATATATTCTGATGAATGTGTAGAACCTGGGAATCTGGCAGTGGAATCTTATAACATGCTCAGTGTTACAGCAGGCTTATAATAGCTTTCTACATACCATATGATTGTGAAACAACAGACTTAATCTGTAATAGTCAGGTTATGCATGAACATCTTAATACACATCATAATATATTGTACATTGTAATACACACCAAGCTGTCCTGATATATAGCATGATATATTGCAACACTAATATGAAATAGATACTTTGCTTTGCATGTAAAAAGGCTCAGGTGGTCATCAACAGCATACTTCACCAGCTTTAATATACAGAACACAGAGATCTCCATTTCTGCTCCTAACCATTGTTTTAGCCTCACAGTTTTCCTTAGCTGTTTTTGGCAGTGAAATCTAGCAATATGTAAGAAGCACATTTCTTGTGGTTTCAGTAGGATGTTGACCGTGGCCAGAGCTAAGTGTATTTAATTTTTCCATGGCCAAACAAATGTCATACCCCATGCAATGTTTCACAGATATTTTAGTGATGGTGATGTGGTTTACGGATTAGCTTCCTCACCACTGAGAATATGGCAGTGTCACGAACTGCATATTTTGTTGTACTACCCCTCTTCCACTCTGAAATAAATACATTTTTTGTCTCCAGCTTGTTTCTCACCATTAGGCTATAATATGCAACCTCCAAAATAGCAAGAGACAGTCACTCAGTCAACATGAAAACCTATGTGGGTTTCAGGTTTAGTTAATTAAATGGTATGTCATTGGCCCAGCCCAAATTCAAATACTGCTAAAACAGACTTGTCCAAATGCTAATCCTGGGTTTGATGTCATTGTAATTTAAACATAAAAACCAACTCAAATATTATATGTCTCTGCCATTCCCCCTGCAGAGACATGAATGATGATTCCAAGGCTATGGCTAGTGAACCCCTGGAAGGCTTCCATGAAGTGAACCTGGCTTCGCCCACAACCCCTGACCTGCACGGCCTTGTGGAATCCCACACAACAAAGCGCTGTGCCGTTCCCAGAGCCCCATACCGTGCCCCAGCCCTCAGCTCCAGCTCCCGCCCGCCCAACGCCCTGCAGGCCGGCCAGCTGCCCACCCAGCCTGTGTACTCCACCCCCAGGCACCTGGGCACAGAGGAGCCCCACAATGGCAGGTGGGCTCTCAAGGACAGCTGGGGGGTCAAGCTGTTTCCTTCATGGGGCGATGTGTATGTTTGTCCCCTCGTGATTAAATGGTGGAGGTTGTGTTTTCCCCTCATGGTTAAAATGTGGGGGGTATTTGTCCCCTCAGTGTTAAATGAGGGGGTGTGTGTTTGTCCTCTCATGGTTATATAGGGAGTATGTTTGTCCCCTCATTGTTAAATGGGGGGTGTGTGTTTGTCCTCTCATGGTTATATTGGGAGTATGTTTGTCCCGTCATGGTTAAATGGGGGGTGTGTGTTTGTCCTCTCATGGTTATATGGGAAGTGTGTTTGTCCCCTCATTGTTAAATGGGGGGTGTGTGTTTGTCTCCTCATGGTTATATAGGGTGTGTGTTTGTCCCCTCATTGTTAAATGGGGGATGTGTGTTTGTCCCCTCATGGTTAAATGGCGGGTGTGTGTTTGTCCCCTCATGGTTATATAGGGAGTATGTTTGTCCCCTCATGGTTAAATGGGGGTGTTTGTCCCCTCATTGTTAAATGGGAGATGTGTGTTTGTCCCCTCATTGTTAAATGGGAGGTGTGTGTTTGTCCCCTCATTGTTAAATGGGGGGTGTGTGTTTGTCCTCTCATGGTTATATAGGGAGTGTGTTTGTCTCCTCATGGTTATATAGGGAGTGTGTTTGTCCCCTCATTGTTATATAGGGAGTATGTTTGTCCCCTCATGGTTAAATGGGGGGTGTGTTTGTCCTCTCATGGTTGTATGGGAAGTGTGTTTGTCCCCTCATTGTTAAATGGGGGGTGTGTGTTTGTCTCCTCATGGTTATATAGGGTGTGTGTTTGTCCCCTCATTGTTAAATGGGGGATGTGTGTTTGTCCCCTCATGGTTAAATGGGGGGTGTGTGTTTGTCCCCTCATGGTTATATAGGGAGTATGTTTGTCCCCTCATGGTTAAATGGGAGGTGTGTGTTTGTCCCCTCATTGTTAAATGGGAGGTGTGTGTTTGTCCCCTCATTGTTAAATGGGGGGTGTGTGTTTGTCTCCTCATGGTTAAATAGGCTGCAGAATTTGAGGTATTGATTTATAATTATTGATCAAAGCTTTTTGTTTCCATAGCTAAACTTCTGAAGCTGGACCCCCGGAGTTCAACTGAAATATTCTTCATTACTGATGTGTCATGTTGAGGTCTTCCTCATTAATAATGTATCAGGAGCTCTCAGGGCCTCTCAGTGGTGCAGCGTCTGCTGTCTGATATATGCTAGAGATGGTGACATGACATATTGGGATTGTGTGTACGCAGTGTCCCGGGGTTGGATCTCCCTCTCTCTGCCTGTGGCTCTGCACGGTTGGGGGCAGACCCTGCTCAGGGGGTGGTCCTGGGTAACAGTGAGGGAGAGGAGGGCCTGGGTAGTGATGGCTCCACCCCTTTCAGAAGCCCTTCACTAATGGCAGTGAGAGACAGGGGGAATGAGAGGCTGAAGGAGGAGCTAGCCAAAGCACAGAGGGTAAGTGCTCTTTATTTATTATTTCTTCACCTGTGAATTTATTATAACCACAGGGGACAGTGTACTGATGTAATATCACAGGGGCAAGATTGTGTAATATCACTGGGGCAGTGTAGTGGTGTAATATCACAGGGGCAAGGTTGTGTAATATCACAGGGGCAGTGTACAGGTGTAATTTCACAGGGATGGGGTGAAGACATAACATCACAGGGACAGGGTTGTGTAATTTCACAAAGATGGGGTGAGGATATAACATCACAGGGACAGGGTGGTGTAATTTCACTGGGACAGGGTGGTGGTGGTGTAATATCACAGGGTTAAGATGAGGGTGTAATATCATAGGGGCAGGATGAGGGTGTAATATCACAGGGACAGGGTTAGGGTGTAATATCACAGGGACAGGTTGAAGGTGTAATATCACAGGGACAGGTTGAAGGTGTAATATCACAGGGACAGGGTAAGGGTGGTTTTGTAGTATCACAGGGACAGGGTGGTTTATTAATATCACAGGGACAGGGTGTTAGTGTAATATCACAGGCACAGCATGAGGGTGGTTCTATTTCATTCCTACTGACTGCCAGAGGCAGTGCTTCACACTGAATATAGTCTCTTTCGCACTTGTGCAGGACAAGCTCTAATGTCAACAAAGTCGTGTGACCCAGGAAGACACGGGGTCATGTCCTATAAGACCCAGTGACTTCCCGCAGTGTGTCCCTGTTTTATTCTCGCACGCTGAGTACGTCCGTGAATTTTGTGGGTCATTAAAACTTGTCAACCATCCCTTACAGCCTCGTAACATAATTATTGTTGGTGCCTCGCGTGGAACACGTCCTCCAGAGGCTGTGATGGATTATGTTGTTTTGTGGATTGAATGTGCCTGGCTACGAGTGTTCCCACTCCTTTTTCGCCTGAGCATTATTCTACACTGATTTTTTTGGCTGTCCACTGATTAAACAACTGCAGTGAGTGATCGTTCTTACTTGCTGCTTTTTGTTTTGGTTTGTTTATATCCATCATAGCATTGCTGGTAGGCTGCTGCGAGTGGTTAGTTCCTGCTTTGCCTAGGGATTCTTATGTGCGTATTGCTATTGGGCTACCTAACTACATTGTTGATGAAGTGTTCTCATTTATTGCTTTACCGTGAGTGTTTTTTTTCATTCCTCAATAGTGGTGGTAGTGTCGCCTGTACCTAGCTAGTTGGCTTGCTAGCTGACTAGCTGGTGGGCTAGCTAACTAGCTAGTATATTGGCAGTCGTCTGTTTGCTGCATGATCTTTGCTGAGTGTTTTTGCTCGTTGTTGTGGGATTTGCAGTCTTGAGCCTGCTGTTGATACTCCACTGTTTGCCATACCGCACCTTGTCTGTCTGTCCGTAGCTCTTGCAGATGCAATTCGCCTGTCATTAGCTTGCTAACTGGAAGTTGCCTTGCCGGGTTCTCTTGTTGAATCTGTCAGAGTGTTTTACTTAGTCAATCGGGATGGAAGCCCTTCCTCATGCATGCACTGAGTTCATGGCTCCTCTTCTGCCTGGTGACGGGCATGATCGCTGCCCCTCTTGTTTCGGTTTTGAGGACATACAGCAAGGGCTTACAGACAGTGCTTGCATGAACTGTGTGGTCATGCTGTGGGATCTTAGAGTCTCCAGACTAGCTATTGCGGGAGGTCCAGAGGCAGAGGTACTTCACAAACCTGTTCCCAAGCGCTACAGGGCAGAGGCTGCTGGTGTTCCCGTCAGCAAAAGGCTCAAGGAGGACCCCCTGGCCATGAAGGTTAATGCTCTGGCATCTGAGTTTGCTCAGATAAAATCCCTGTTGTCAAACTTGCAGCCGAGCACTCCACAAGTTCCTGCTGCAGACCCCCCTGCTCTGGAGGCCCTCCTCTCAGATGATGACACTCTATCAACTTCAGATTTGCACAGTCAGTTTTGTAACAAGGAAGATGGTGAGGGGTCATCTAGTCTTGGTCCTGTCCTCTCTCCTGGGTCCAAGGCGGGGTCAGAGGCTGGCCGGGACGTGGTGAAGCGTGCTCTGCGCATCGCCCTGGCACACTTGGGTCTGGACATTGCTCCTGCTGTGGCAGCCCCCTCTAGTGTTTTTTTTAGGCAGGTACCACAGCCAGGAGCGGCAGAGGGGCTGGACGAACCCTAAGTCACTCACCCATCACACCAGTGGTAGCAGGGCTTTGGCTGCTATGCAGGATGCAGAGGTCTGTGGGCTGGGTCAAATGCCTGTTGTTGATCATTTTACGGCCTATTTTGTGGTGTCTCCAGAGGAGGCTGTGAGGCCCAGTGCTCATTGCCCTCAGCCTCAATGCCGGATCACTGATGGTCTTCTGGTCAATGCCTACAACACTGCATCATGCACAGGCCTCATTGGGAATTCCCTTTCTCATTTAATGCAGGCTCTGTCTCAGACCCCGCAGTCCGTTGGGGGTGATCCCTCGGCTCAGACCCTCAGTGATGATTTGCTGCAGGCCTTTGCCTTTATGTCCAGGGAGCAGGGCAGACTCATGTCCACTCTCACTTGGCGCCAGGTTTGGCTTGCTCAATCTTCGCTGTCAGCGGAGTGTCAGAGATCTCTTCTTGCCCTTCCAGTTGTTCCAGGCCAGCTTTTCAGCCTGTCAGCACAACAACGGTTGGAGTGTTACAGTTAACCAGACTAGACAGCAGTTTGCTGACCTGAGGAGGTTTCCCAGCCCTCTTGCCCAACAGCGCCAGCCCTCTCTGGGGGTTCAGCGCTACTGGCAACTTGTGTGCATGGCTCCCAGCCGCTTGCTTCAGACTGGCCTGTTTGGCAGGCACAGGCGGAGACGCAGTAGGGGTCTCAGGCGCCTAGGGGTCAGGCCCCGACCCCCTAGGGGTAGCAAAGGCCAGGGTTGCAGGGCCTGAGATTCGAGGGCTGGCTGTCGGATGTTTTTCCCAACAGCATTTGGATTACTGGAGGAGTACTACATCAGAGGCTTGGGTCCTAGCGACGCTTTCCCAAGGGTACAAGCTGCAGTTCTGATGGCGGCCCCCATTTTTCAGTGGGGTCAAAATGACCGCGGTCACAGACCCTCGCTGTTCCCTTGCCCTCACTCAGGAAATCACCATGCTTCTGCAGAAAGGGGCCTTTGAATCTGTTGCCTGGTCCACACGGCTCACTGGGTTTTATTCGGTTTATTTTCTCATTCCAAAGAAAGACGGTGGTGTGAGGTCGATACTCGATCTTCGGGGTCTCAACCACTTCCTCAAGTTTCTGCCATTTCATATGCTCTGCACAGCTGATGGCCTCCAGGTGGTCTCGCTGCACCACTGGTTTACCACGATAGATTTAAAGGACACCTATTTTCATGTGCTAATAGCCCCTCACCACAGGCCATTCCTTCGCTTTGCATTCCTGGGTCGGGTCTACCAGTTCACGTTTCTACTGTTTGACCTGTCCCTTTCCCCTCAAGTCTTCACCAGGTGTGTGGCAGCAGCCCTATCTCCGATTCAGGCCAGGGGGATGCAGGTGCTCCCTTACCTGGACAACTGACTGATCTGTGTACTGTCTCGGGAGGCAGCGGTGGAGGCCACGACCTTGCTGCTCTCACATGTGACCAAGCTTGGCCTTGCTGTCAATGTGGGAAAGAGCTCCCTCTCTCTCAGTCAATGGGTGCAATTTCTAGGCATCATCCTGGACTCTTGGGTGATGATTGCCTCATTATCACTGCAGAGGGTGGACAGTATCTCTCTCCTCCTTTGGTGGTTTCAGAAGAATGTGGTGCATCCTTACAGGCTCTTCCACAGGCTCATGGGTATGCTGGTGTCCGTGGCAGCTTTGATCCCATTGGGCCTCCTATCTTTACGACCCCTCCAGATCTGGGTGAACGGTCTTCGTCTGCACCCCAAGTGGCACAACAACAGGCTGGTGGAAGTCATGGGGCAGTGCCCTCTTGCCTTGAATCTGTGGAGGCGGACGGCTTATCTAACCGAGGGTGTGGCATTGGGCTTGGTTAATCTCTCTGGGAAGTAGTCCACACCGATGCGTTGCTTTCCAGTTGGGGGGCTGTCTGACACAGAATGATGAGGGGTCAGTGGAATCCTCAGCTGGTTGTTGAGCATATAAACGTTCTCGAGCTGTGGGCAGTGCTTCTTGCCCTGAGAAATTTTTGCCTGTTCTGAAGGGCAGGCATGTCCTTATCCAGTCAGACAACACATTGGTCTTTCCCATCAACTATTTAGTGGGCACCAGGTCCAGGCAGTCTCTGTTGGTGCGTCCAGGTGGCGGAGGACCTCTTATCGCGATGGAAGCCTCCTTCGGGGGAATGGAGCATGAATCCAGAGGTGGTGGAAATGATCTGGTGTTGGTTTGGCAGGGTGGCTATAGACCTATTTGCCTTGGCATCCTTGACACACTGCCCCCTCTGGTTCTCCCTAAGAGAGGGATCCAGCTTGATGGGTCAGGATGCACTAGGCCATGCTTGATCAGGCTTGCTGCTCTATGCTTTTCCTCCAACCCCCTTGATACTGGTGACTCTTCACAGAGTCCTCCAGGGCCACCACCAGCTACTCTTCGTGGTCCCTGAACTGGCCTGGGAGGCCATGGTTTACCATGTTGTTGAGGCTCCTCACCGGGGAGCCGTGGTGTCTGCTCAGGAGACGGGACCTCCTGCCTCAGTTGGACAGTCAGATTTGGCATCCAATTCCAGTTCGCTTGCAGCTGCACATTTGGTCTTTGGGTCAGAATACCATTCTGAATTTTAGGCCACTCTCCAGCAGGGGTGTCTACACCTGTTGGTGGAGACTGTTCTCGGCCTGGTGTGAAAGAGTGGTTGCTGAGCACAGCCCAGTGCCTTTAATATTGCGCTTCCTGCAGTCTCTGCTGGATGGCAATAAACCAGCCTCAACATTTAAGGTGTATGTGGTAGCAATATCTGCTTACCATGTGAAAGTGGATGGTCAACCAGTTGGGTCTCATGGTTTGATCTCACACTTTCTTAAAGGTGCTCTGCGTTTGCGGCCTCCTCAGATCACTCGCGTACCCTTATGGGATCTAGGCCTTTTGTTAGAGGCTCTGTCCTTGCCTCCATTTGAGCCCATGGAGCAGAGCGACCTGAAATGGCTTTCTATGAAAACTGCGTTTCTCTTGGCTATTACTTTGGCTAAGCGGGTGGGTGAACTCCATGCGTTGTCTGTGAGTTCATCCTGCATGCACTGGAACTCTAACGGCTCTGGCATCACACTGTGTCCCAACCCAGCATTCCTTCCTAAGAGGCTCTCTGCCCTGCTTGTGAACTGGGCCATTGAGCTGGCAGCATTTATCCCTCTGGGATCACAGGCACAGGGAGGTAATCAGGCCACACTGTTATGCCCAGTGTAAGCCCTCTGTTGCTACTTGGCTGCCACAGTGAGTCTGCGCAGGTCAGACCAGCTCTTTTTGTTCCATGGTGGCGCAAAGAAGGGTCAGCCTCTTTCGAAGCAGAGATTGTCGCACTGGGTGGTCAATGTCATCAGCTATGCTTACGAATCCAACAACTGTCCTGCACAGTCCGGTGTGCGATGCCACTCCATTAGGAGCATGTCTGCATCTTGGACAGGGCTGAAGGGCATTCCCCTTCAAGACACCTGTGCTGCGGCTGCTTGGTCATTTGCACGCATGTTTTCTCGAAACTACAGGGTCAATGTGGCTGCTTCGCATTCCGTTGGAGCTGCTGCTTTGTTGGGGCCCTTAGTCTCCTCTTGAGAGGTGGGTTTGGCATTCTTGTGACCTTGTTGTTGTGAGTCATCCAGTTTGAAGCATTGCCTCAGTAGGAATGAAATAGAATGAGAGTTATGTATGTAACTGTGGTTCTATGAATACTGGATGACCGCCAGATTTGTCCGTCACTTGGAGTCGTGGCGAGAAGATTCCATTGGGACAGACCACAGGATGTCATGGCATCTTACCGGGCATGACTCCATGTCTTCCTGGGTCACATGACTTTGTTGACATTAGAGCTTGACCTGCACAAGTGTGAAAGAGACTATATTCAGTATGAAGCACTGCCTCAGGCGGTCGTCCAGAATTCATAAAACCGCAGTTACACACGTAACTCGTTTTGTAATGTTACAGGGAAAAGTTGACGGTGTAATATAACGGGTACAGGGTGAGGGTGGTTTTGTAACATCACAGGGACAGGGTAATGTAATATCACCCTGGTGTATTGGGGTTCTGTTGTATAGGGGCTCTCACCCATTTGCTTCTCTTGGGCTGTGCTGATCTTTTAGTCAAACCTGGCTTTCGTTGAGATGTTTCCTGATGTGACACTGTAGGGCATTTTGGGTCGAGGAACATTATGTGTCTGGGCTGTCTGTCACTCTGCAGGAGGCTCACAGGATTGTGCGAGAGGCTAACATGAAACAAGCAATGGCCGAAAAACAGCTGAAGGAGGCCTTGGGAAAGGTGAGCAGGGCTGACAGTGGGAAACTTCCAATGGTATAACTTATTGATAAATCAATCAGAAGCCAATGATTCATAAAGGATGAGTTAACCCATTATATAAATTGCTGCTATCAATTGTGACAAAATATAAATATAAAATAAAATATAAATAGTTGGCTTTGAATCAACCCTTAGAAGTCCTGCTCACATAGCTTTTGGATTCAAAAGTGTTATGTGCTGTAGTAATTCGCACTCTAATGCTGCACTGCTCTAAAGCACATGTTCCGTGCGATGTGGAATATTGAATCTTCAGTGCTCTGTAGCTACATATGTTTATGGGCTGTCCAGAGCAAGGTGAACATAAAAAAACAGCCCAAACAGTGAAGAATCATTTTCTCAGGTTTAACAGGAGTCCGTTGCTTTTTCGTTCATTTAGTATGACTACAGTAGTGGCAGCTAATTCTTTGTATGGTATGTTAGTGCCAGTGTTAGGAAAGTATATTCCTTAACAATCCCAGTGTAAATATGTCTGCTATCAGCACTCTAATGGGTTAGCTGACCCCATACTCATTTCTACCTCTGAAATGTCTGTGGTCAGCACTCTCACTAATGGAGAAAGTGACTCTTAAATCACCATTAATGAGCAGTTTTAATGTCGGCCATCAGGCCTTGGAGTGTCTCTGTTGGTTTCATTGACCTTACAGCTCTTCATCAAAAACGCCTTTCAGATTTCTGCATACCCATAAAAGCAGAAGGCCCATTGAATTTCAGGACTCTGTGTGTGCAAGAGAGGCGTGTTTGTGCTGCATGTGTTTCATGTTGCTCTGGTTTGTATGCGCCATATTTCTTTGAACATGGTTAGAGTTGTAATGTTTTTACAAGGGCATGAGAATATTGCCATACTCCATATTTGACATGATGTCATCATTTGTTATTAACGCTCAGCCCCCTTTCATCATTTGCCTGGTAAATCCATCCTGGAGCTGTAAGAGGATACTGGCTTCATTATTATTTGTCACAAGCAGACCCTCTTTTTTATACACCTTTTTTAACACAACTTTACTGTTGATGCTCCAATATTGAAGAGTCGGCATGACATAAAACACACACGTGCACGCACACACACTCAAAAAACACAAATAAACATTACACACTAATATGAAATATGAAAGTATTTCTACATCTTAGTAGTTACACTATTTGTTGGTGATGAAATATGTTATTAATGTTTCTTTTTTTAGTGTTATCATTATAACAAAATATGAACCTGTAAGGTGGACAATAAATGATCCCAACCTGAAAGTACTGCATCATAGTCTCTTCTCTGTGCCATCTTACACTGGCATCTTTAATCACTCTGAGTTTAGTCAATCTTTTTATAATCTCCTGTAACTAATGTAGCACTTAATGGAGAAAATTCAGTTTTGTGCCTCAGTGGACATAGGAGACCCAATTCTAGTCAAATATTCACAAGGCATTCCTGGTGGATCCATGGGTTAGTTAATGCAGGCATCTGTTATGTGTCAATTTACAAATTAAACATTTTTTATTTGGTACAATGTATTGTTGTTTCTGTGCTAAAAGTACAATCATTTGGTGAGCATTAGCACTTGAACAGAGAGCTGAATATATGAATTTCTGGGTCTGTCTGCGGATTTGTCTCCAGATTGATGTGCTACAGGCAGAGGTGGCTGCCCTGAAGAATCTGGTTCTGTCCAACTCTCCCACCTCCCCCTGCAAGGACCCCCCCCTGGGACCGAAGGCCCCCTCCAAGAAAGGCCACATCCGCAACAAGAGCACCAGCAGTGCCATGCTGGCTGGCCAGCAAGAGCTCAGCATCGCCCAGCCTGTGGGCCGTGACTGCAAAGAGGTATCTGGCCAACTACATCCAGCACCCCTGAAGCCTACATCCATCTCTAAAATACTATCTCAGGCCCCACCTCTATCTCTGAAAGCTCCTATTGCAAGCCCTGCCTCCATCTCTGAAATACTATCTCAGGCCCCACCTCTATCTATGAAAGCCTCTCCCAAATGTTATTTTAACTGTTTGTCTGAATTCAGTATATTATTATATTTTTAATATGTTTTGTGCATTTAGTATATCTAGCTATGGCATGTAAATGTGTCAATGGTCAGTAGCACCTGAGTGTGTGCATCAGTGGTCAGTAATGTCTGACTGTGTGTATCAGTGTTCAGTAGTGCTTGTGTGTGTGTGTGTGTGTGTGTGTGTGTGTGTGTGTGTGTGTGTGTGTGTGTGTGTGTGTGTGTGTGTGTGTGTTTATCAGTGGTCTGTGTTTGTGTTCCTCCAGGTTGATCCACTGCTCCTCAATGAGTTTAAGGCCTGGAGGGAAGATCCCCAGCTAGAGAGGAACTGCTCTTTCCTGGAGCGGATATACAGAGAGGACATCTATCCCTGCCTAACCTTTTCCAAGAGTGAGGTATGCGTATTTTTGTCTTCCCTGCCTTACCCTCTCCAAGAGTGAGGTGGGAGTTTTTGTAGGTTTAGAAGGTGAAGTAGTTTTAAAAAATGTAAAATGTTATTTCATTTTTGACCAGAATGATTAGTTGTCACCTGGCATTTATTAAATCAATATTCAAAATGAAATATAAAATCGTTACTGTATTGGAACCATCAACCAAGTAAAATTCAATTCCCTTAATCCTTCTGGATCTTGAGGTTGTGGGTGGGGTTTCTCATTATTACTGATCTGGGTCATGTGACTACAGGCAGCCAGTGGGACAGAGTCCTCGATGTTCAAGTAGCTAGGTAATGGGGTATGCAAATTCACTGTCTTGTTTAACCAATAAATACAGTGTAGCTTAATGCCATTCCAAGGAACACACAGAGAAAAGTTCTGGTATTCTCCTTGACAGACTTCCTTATGGTGACCCACAGCATTTTAAACTATGGTGAGCTGATGAAGCTCTTAGTGCAGATATATAAAGTCTCTGATATGAATCATAAAGTTCACTGCCCTCAGGAATTGTTGCTTCATCATGTTGACACATGATCATTTCCCACCTCTTTTGACTTTGGATCCTCTTTGAGGTTCTATGTCAATCAGTACTCTTGAAAACAAAAGAACTAATTGCATTTTTCTCAGAAGTGAAGTTATTCAAAGTTTTGACTAAGACACGCAGTTTGTTTTGGCTGAACACTGAAAGTGAACTCCTCCCCTCTCTATTGATAACGTGGCCTTCCTTCTCATTCTAACCATCTGTTGTCACATTACTTGTGTGAATTTATGTCTATTTATTGTTGCAGTATATTTTTTATCACATTTCTCAGTACAAAGCCATGTCTCATCTTGTACACCAAAAATGTGAAAACTGAAAATATACTGAAACCTGGCTGAGCTATTGGCATTATTTTGCACCACTCCCGTCAAGTGGTTGGGATGTGGTACTGAAGCAGTTCTTCCAGCTTTGGATATACTGTGCTGTATGCCTTTGTGTGACCCATGGGAGGGTGCGTATGGTGGTGTGAGAGATGATGTTACGAGTAATAACTCAGATCTCTCTTAGTTATAATTATTATTTTTTTATTTTGTTGAATCACATGTTGGTGTTTAAAAGTTGTCTAAACACAGTCAAAACAGTATCTTGATAGAATCTATGTCTAGCACTGATGTCTTCACTGGTGCAGAAAGGGGGTCAAAAAGAGATTTTAAATGCTGACAGCCATGTAGAGACTCTTATTAGTTGAATTTGTCAGTGCACAGATTCTAGAGCCACATATTACCATGATAAAAAGAAATAGCTGAAAACCAGTGGAAAACATTTTGATGAGCTTTGATGAGGATTTCCTTTCCCACTCTGCCCTATGTCACCACAGGTTCCTGGCTAGTCATAAGATAATGATGAGCCAAGCAAATTGAATCAGCTGAACCCTTATGTTTAAACCTCTGGAGTGATGTATAAAAGTTTGACAGATAATAGTCAATTGGCCAAGTTCAAAACATAGGCTTCTGTTCTTGGTTTTAAGGGAGAGAAAAACTGCATGACTATGATGATGGTGAGAATGTAATGGAGTGAGTTGTCATAATTCTTGGTGTGATGATTGTGACAGTCGTACAGAATTGACACCATTATAATCTGAGGGTAAATCCTCTGGAAGTTGCCATGATACAGCAGTGCACCACTGGAAAAGGCTTTGGTCAAAGGCCATTCCACTCTTAGGAGAGTGAGGATCAGCTTTCCAATTTCTACCACCACTAGCTGCTTACTAGCCGTGCAAGTACTTGAGTCTTTCTCATCAATTTCACGCTCAAACTCATTGCAAATTGTAATCAGAAATATTCTAAGAGACCGTCAAAAAATCTTCTGTCGGAAGGATAGTATGATGGAGGCCTTGAAGACGAATCTCAGATACACAGCCCACTTACACAAGTCACTTGTGCTGTGCCTGGTGGTGAAAGCCATGAGGCCAATAATCTGTTGCTTAGGGATCAAACCCACAAACGCTGCATGCATAGGACCTTGTGCTGATCAACCCCCTCCTGATGTGCCTCGATCTGAGACGCATCATGCATCCAGCTCTCTTAGTATGGCATGGCTGAATGAGGACTGGATAATAGCATTCAGCCACACAGCTAATAGCACATTATCTTGATAGCTAGTCTGCAAAAACAATGATTTACTGTTTACTGTTACTGAGAGAGAATCCCAACCTCCTGGCAGCCCCACTGAAGAAATTGAATTTACATGATTGCCTGTCATTTAATGCCATGTTAAATATGATCACAAAAGTAAACAATTGTATCAAAATGAAAACCAGTTTTGAATATTTTATGAAAAACAAAACCATTTTCTCTCTGTATCTCTGTCACTATGTAGCTGGGGTCAGCCATTCTGGATGCGGTGGAGAGGAACACACTGAGCGTGGAGCCCGTGGGGTTCCAGCAGCTGCCTGTGGTCCGGGCTTCTGCCATGGAGTGCGGGGGACCAAAGTGAGTACCTGCAGAACCACACCTGTACCTGCAGAAATGCACATACACCTGCAGAACCACATACATACCTGCAGAAACACACCTGTACCTGCAGAAATGCACATATACCTGCTAGGGGTGTGCAGAGAGGTCATTATTCATATCTGTATTCGTTTATCCACAAAATTATCTGTATCTGTATTTGGATAGAAACTAAAAGTGGGTGTGTACTATTACTATTAATTATGACAGTACTGTATTGGTTTTTCATCTTTCATCTTTGTGGAGGCAGCTGTCGGTATTTTACAGCCTTAATGTGTCTTTTAAATTACACCTCTATTTCCTTTTAATGAATAAAAATAATGCTGTTGTACTAAATCTATATTTGCAATTGATTAACCTTGAAATACTATATTTCAATGTAATGACATTGTAGCAGACTGACTAGCTACTATTGTTGCTGCTAAGTTTGTTAGAGCGCTAACGCTGATGTTGTTTTCCCCATGGATCATTCAGTACACTGGTGTTTTTCTCTCTATTAACAGCAGTTTAATTACATATGTCTGATGAGTAGGCTGCTTGCATACAGGGTTTTTGATTGCTTGAATCTGACTGATATCAAGTCAATGTTTTTTTTTTGTCCGATAAAACGAGATAACATTGGCCCGTACGTGGCAACATTACCGAAGATAGCTACATAGCTGGTTATGGTACAGACATTTAGTAATTGTTATTCAGCTGACTAGCCTACTTGTCAAGTTATATATTTCTGCCTCGTTTATCATTTGGCCATGAAAGATCTAACCTAAATCTTAGAATATGGTTTATTGTTAGCTGTCCTGTTAGTGGAGAAACATTATCGTTCATACTGCTTTAATGTGAAAGCTGCAACAGGTAGCGCCGAAGGCTAGGCATCTTTTGCCCCAAGTTTGTCTTGCCATGTTAGAACTTTTTCCCTGCTTTGTACTTGTATTTGTCTGCTAATTGTCAGTTGTTTCCGAGGACCTCTATTTGGCAATCGGTCAGGTTTCTAGGTGGCTTGAGAAGCACATTGAACTCGCAGCGATCTTTATCGGTGGTGAGGCTGTGCTCCCGGCAGAGCATACCAGGTAAAGCCGCTACACCAGAATATTCTCTCAGCTCCGAACGCAATTTGGAGCACAAACTGTGCCACTCTGGGAACACGCAGTCTCAAAGCACTGGCTTCATAGCTACGAGCTGCACTGTTCACCTATCACTGACCAGTTTTAGTGCTGAACCTGCTACTGTACTGGATGATCATGGAGGAGAGATGTGACTGACTCGAAATCACTGCTCTCGCTTCGATTCAGGGCTGTATGCTCAGCAGATCGCTCCTCCTTAGTAAGGAGGATCACAGTAAGTTGAAAATAATTGTAAATATAATTATATATTTTGATCTAGAAAAGAATGTTCAAACAAGCATTAGTCTACTTTGCGTTTTTCAGTACCCAACCGATTTATTTTATTTTTTTAAAATCCGAATACAAGGGATGATATTCGGACGGAATTATCTGTTTATTCGTGCGTCACGAATATCTATTCGGATTCAGCTACACTCCTAATACCTGCAGAACCACATTTGTACCAGCAGAAACAAAGCTGAACAAAGCGGGTCAGCAAGGTGGGGCGGCACAATAAGGCAACAGGCAGCAGGGCGTACAGTTTACCAGGTGCGAAGTCTGCTTTAATATTCACCACAGTTGAAGTTACAACTGGCGAGCGAAACACAGCTCGCAATAACACACACACAACTGGTAGAAACTATAATAGACAGTTTAGCTAGCGTCTGCAGTGGCGAGTTGGGCGGCAGGAAACGTCCTCTTTAACTGGAGTCTGTGGAAGCAACAACACAGAACGTTAGTTTGCCCCGAGAGCGGAGAAGACGAATCTCCACGAGGCTGGGTCCGCGGCGGCTTTTGTAGTTCTTGAATCAACCCGGAGTAGCGGCAGCTGGGCTGATTGGGGATGTGCTTCAGGTGTGCCTTGTGGTGGGTTCCCCTTAGCCCAGGGTCCTGATGCTCTGGCTGCATGCCCGGTGCTGTCCTGCGTGCTTTCACAGTGGCAGTTTGGGACAGTTGTTTTGGGCGGAGCAGCGCTGGGTGGGAGTAACTCCTCTTGCCCCGCCACAGCACATACACCTGCAGAACCACACCTGTACCTGCAGAAATGCACATTCATCTGCAGAACCACACATATACACTGCCTTGCAAAAGTATTCACCAACCCTAATTTTTTGTATTACACTCTGTAATTTAAATGGATTTTTATTTGGATTTGATGTAATGGACCTATACAAAATAGTCTAAATTAGTTAAGTGAAATGAAAAAAAAAAACTGTAGCAAGTCAAAGCCAACTGTGAGAACTGTAAAGACTTGACTGTACTTGAACTGTACAGTGTGGCCAGGTCCAACCTTAAGAGAGCCATCAAAGATGCAAAGGAGGTTTACGTAGAAGATAGAAGGCAGAAGATAGAAGATCACCTCAGTGGCAGGGACCCCGGTGTATATAGCAAGGCATTCAGCAATTCACAAAATACAAAGGCCCTACCCACCAGTAGCAGCGACTCTCTTGTGGAGGAGCTCAACCACTTCTTTGCCGGTTTGAGATGACCGAAGCAGAGACTGGGTCAACACCGGGACCAGCTGCCAGCAGTCTGCACAGATGATGTCAAGAGAGTACTCTGCAGCATCAATCCAAGGAAGGCTGCCGGTCCAGATGGAATTCCAGGGATTGTACACAGGGACTGCGCTGATCAGCTAGCAGAGGTGTTTACAAACATCTTCAATCTCTCTCTGTCACTGTGCATCATTCCCAAATGCTTCAAGTCTGCCACCATTGTCCCAGTACCCATAAAGACAGCAATCAACTGCCTCAGTGACTTCAGACCAGTGGTGCTAACCCCTACGGTAATGAAGTGCTTTGAGAGACTGGTCCTAAAGCACATCATATCTGCCTTACCACTCACCCTGGACCATCGTCAGTTTGTCTACAGAGCCAACAGGTCAATAGAGGACGCCATTAACACAGCCCTCCACACTGCACTGACCCACCTTGAACACCAGGGGACATATGTGAGGATGCCATTTGTGGACTACAGCTCCACGTCCAAGACGATCATCCCCAGCAGAATGGTCACCAAACTGCTTGACCTTGGTATCAATCAGAACACTGACAGCTGGTTTAAGGACTTCTCAACAAACCAACCACAGACAATTAGGCTTGGGCCCCACCACTCCACGTCCCTGACACTGGTACTCCCCTGAGCTGTGTGCTGAGTCCTCTTCTCTACTCCCTGTAGATACATGACTGTATACCATCCCACAGCACAAACACCATCATCAAGTTTACTGATGGCACCACTGTGATGGGGCTAATACACAATGGTGATGAGTCTGCCTACAGAAAGGAGGTCTGCAAATTGTCAGAATGGTGCTCTGTCAACAACTAGCTCATTCTTTTCCAGAGTAAAAAAAATCTAGTAATCAATGACTCAGATACAATGCAAGAGGCTGCATGTGATGTATCTAATAATATAGACTCTTATAGCAGCTTTATTGCACACAAGCGGAATTTGACAAAAACTGATTTACTAAGTAGTAAATGCCTTTGCAACAAAGGGTGCCAACCATTTTGACATCCATCTTGTACAAATAAAAACATGTTTAAAAAATGTAACTAAACAAATTCATTTGTATAAGCAAATTAGATCTTCTATATTTATAGAGTGCGGAATATATATTTTTGTAAATCTTGCACAGTCTATTAGCTCATATTTAGCATAGGGGGCAATGAGTCCTGAGGTGAATTCTAGTTTGGACTTGTCATGGTTCTGATGTGACATGTTGAGGAATAAATTCTCAGCATGTTACTTTTGGAAATAGTCGGATAAGCCTGAACCCTGACAGTCCTCTTAACTCCTTGAGAAATAAATTTGTCACATCTTCAGATACATTAGTAATGATAATACTTAATAATATCACTGTTAAAATCTCTCTGTCAACCTTTCCCAATCTCTGTAACTCCCTCTCTCACATCCCCTTTCCCTCTCTCACTTCTTTTCCCTCTGTCACTCCCTCTCTCTCCCCCTCTCTCCCTGTCCTGCTCCCTCTCTTACTCTCTCATGTCCCCTTTCCCTCTCTCACTTCTTTTCCCGCTGTCAATCCCTTCCTCTCCCCCTCTCCCCCTGTCCTGCTCTCTCTCTCACTCTCAGAAAGTGTGCTCTTAGTGGACAGACCAAAACCTGCAAGCACAGAATCAAGTTAGGAGACTCCAGCAGTTACTACTATGTGTCTCCCTTTTGCCGTTACCGGGTAAGCTGGTCTTACAGTCCTGTGTCACACAGCATCCCACATGGCATCTTTTATAGCAGGCTTTAAGTACTTGGGTAGAGGGGCTCCATTTTAATGTTATGGTGGCCAGCTAGCTCCCCTGTCATTTACTTATAATTACCTTTTGAATTACTAATTATTAACTGTCAAAAATAAATGTATTTATTTTTATTTATATTAAAAGTATTTTCTGGATGTGGTTCTCTGAATTTATTTTGTAAACAATGTGTTAAATTGATTCCTTATCAGTGTGCATTATAAGGTTGTGTAATTAAATTCATTTATCAGAGACTTTCTTGTGTGAAGAACTGCATTCCCACACATTCACAATGACTCCAGTGTGTTCTGCAGTTCTGTCATATAAAGCTTTCTGGAATCTTCCATGCATTTTAGAAATGCAGATCAAATATCTCAGCCATAAAATATCTAACATAATTTTATACGACAGCTCAGCATTTATCAATGAAAAAAACTAAGATTAAAAATCCTTATAATTTTATTGTACAGAGATGTTAAATAATGCTAACATTCTCTCTGATTTTTGTGCACAAATTACTTCTAAGCTAACTGCTAAGATAAAGCTAAAAAGCTAAATGAATTTCCTCTCAAACTTCCTCAGACTTCCCTGATAGTAGCAGTATGCTGTTTTCATTTATTCATTGGAGCACAAGCTATTGTTTTTAATAAAATTAAAATGATGTCATGTTATAATGTTAAATAATTTAGCATTGCATTTAAGTGAATTGATTGGCATCATAAATCTGGTGAATGTTCCCAATTGGAAGGTCACTATAACAACATTTTCTTCACCCCCATTTTTGTCAAGTCCTCAGATAAACCACTGTCTCTGCTTTTCTGCAAACCCGAGTTCAAAAAAGGAATTAAACCAAGTCTGTATGAACAAAGGTGGTTGATACTGTAGATGCTCGGCACAGATCCGACTATTTGTGCCCTGTAGATGGGGGGCATTGACTGCAGGACAGAAATATTTTAACATAAAGGTGAACATAATCACTCTTAGTAGCTTTCACCACTAAGGGTATGATTGCACCCAGACCGAGCAAAATGTGCCCCAAACCAGACTATGCCAGAATGTACCCTTAGCACCAAAACCCTTTACTTGGAACACTGCTGCTTCCATCTTTATAATACTGTATAGTGTATATAGTATACAGATAATACTGTCATTGACTGTATTTTATGACACATTGGTTTCAAATGGAAGCAATGGAAAGGCAATATGAAATAGAAGATCACTTTATTATTATATAGAAACAATAATGAAAAATAAAGGCATCATATCCACTGCTTCCTTGTTTAATCCAGCACATCCTATTATCACATTCAGCATTGTCAAAGTAGTGCTAGTACTGTTGATTTACATTTTACAACCTTATTACTAGAGTGCAGGTTTTTTGTCCATGAAACCTTAGAATTTGGATTTAACTATGGCTGTGTGATTCTTCTGTCTTTGCTCCACAGATCACCTCTGTCTGTAACTTCTTTACCTATATCCGCTACATTCACCAAGGGCTGGTCAAGCAGCAGGACGGTGAGCTCACAGCCTTCTTATCATGTCTGAGCTGTGCTTCGGGTACAATGATAAGAAATTCCATCTGGTGATTACTGGAGGATCAGTACTCTGTGACTGGACCTGTATCCTTTCCCAGATTCCTATGAATGTGCACACTAAACTCAAGATTAAAATGTAAATGAATGACATTTATTCTAGGCTAAGAATGTGCAGTGTACATGAATCATTTCCTCTGGCTAATCTGCTTTTAGTCATACAAGTGAGGTATTCATACAGTCATACAGGTTGTCTGTACTATCATAATGGTGAGATATCCAAACAGCCATTCAGGTGAGCTACCTGTACAGCCTTACAAATTAGACATCCGTACAGTTGTTCAGATGAAATACCTGTACATTCATAAATGTGAAGTATCCATATAGTCAAACATACACACAAATGCAGGTAGGTCTTCACACATGCACATATATATCCAAAACAGAAGTGTGTGACATTATTGTCCTTTCTTTGTGTCTCCAGCAGAGCAGATGTTCTGGGAGGTCATGCAGCTGCGGAAGGAGATGTCATTCGCCAAGCTGGGCTATTACAGGGAGGAGCCCTGACCCACTGCTCTTATTAAAAAAGGACACCAGGTGGACAGGGGAGCACTCCATTCATCTCAGCCCCAAAGAGAGGCAGTCTCTCCCTGTCCTCCTCCTCTTTCAGCTCTACACACAGGCTTTGGCCCTGCCCCACCTCGGGGTGGACTGGATCCCAGATCCCTCCTCTTTCCTGTATCCCTCCTCTTAATCAGGAGGCAGAGACAGTGGGGACTGGTTCTTATGACAAAACATATGCTTGTTTCAGTTTGCATTATTTTCAAAGACTTTCAAAAATGGTGCATTTAAGAAAAATAATAAAAAAATGGAATGTTGTCATTTAAAACCACACCAATAAACTGTGTCTGGCTCTCTAGCTCCTAAACTCAAACTAGTTAGCAGTATGTGGCAGTAAAGTTGTGCGTGTATGTATGTTTGACCTCTGTACATTTGTTGGATTTTTATTTCTGCACCTCAGTCTTATTAAGCTTCCCTCACTTTATTTTAGTGCCTTTCTGGACTATACTAAATAAAACTGTATACCTCGGGAGCACATGTGTTGACTGGTTTGTGCATGAACTGCTTTCTGTGGCCAGAACGCAGGTGGTGTATTTCTATTTGATCTGTATAACCATCATAATACCACCAACAACATGCAGAGAGAACACTTATATTCATTGTGTAAAACTTTAAATGAGAAGAGCTGCTTTTTGGGTTTGGTTTTGAGCAGAAGGCTGGTCCTTACATTGTCTCACAAGAGATTGCATCCATGGGTTTCCTATTTAGGCCAGATTTTCAGTGACAGAAGACAGACTTTTACAAAGGAGCAAACACTTCAATCTCTCCTCAAATTTAACAGTATTCACAAACACCATTGGTTTATTGTGGGTTTGATGAATTGTAGACACTCAAATGACACACACATTCTCTGTAATTGTGACCACAGCATAAGGTCATGACAACTGTCATGAGGGCAGCGAGTCCAGAGAGAAAAAAAAAAAATTCAAAAGAACATCACTTGCAGATTTTTCCATACTACTTTAGTTGAATCACAGTTGCATCTCCTGGTTGCATATCTTCATAAGTGGTATTCTTTTGATCCATGTGGACAAAATGCTGGAGCAGATCTTGGCTCTTTGAAATCTTTGTTTCAAACAGCAACAAAGCATTTACAGTAGAAATGGACTGATGGATCAGTTTCTGGTATGAATCTGTGCATGACTATGGCATCTTCCCCAAATGTACAGTTTCTTTATACTGTTATATACATTACCATTTTTTTGTTTCACCTAAAAGAGGCTGTTTATAAATCAGTCCCTTCGTGAGTCACCAGCACCAGCAAAAAAAAAAAACAATATCAAAACATCAAAAATTTCAAAACATCCTTTTCAATGCCCTACTCCCCACCCACAACCTCCAGCATTCAGCTCCCCAGCCCCAATCTGTCTCTCACAACAAACCAGGTGAGGAAAGAGCTCAGGAGGATCAAAGTGAGACAGGCTGCAGCTCCACATAGCATCGGCTCAAGGCTTCTCAAGTCCTGTGCAGACCAGCTGTGCGGGATAGATGAGCACATTTTCACAGTGAAAAACAGTGTGCATGGTACCAGTGCCAAAGACCCTGCATCCAAGGACCTCAACAGCTACAGGCTGGTGGCACTGATATCACACCCGATGAAAACCTTGGAGAGGTTGGTCCTTGTCCATCTTCCCTCTTTGTTGAGCCCATTAATGGACCTGCTACAGTTTGCAAACACTCTCCTCCGACACCAGTGAACATTCAGGGAATGGACATTGAAATGGTTATAAGTACCTGGGTGTTCACTTAAATAATAAACAGGACTGGACCGACAACATGAGTGCACTATATAAGAAAGACTATCTGCTAAGGAGAGTCAGGTCTTTTGGAGTGCAAGGGGCAGTGCTGAAGACCTTTTATGACTCTGTGGTGGCAACAGCCATCTTCTATGGTGTGGTCTGCTGGGGCAGTGGCATCTTGGCTGCTGACACGAAGAGACTTAACAAACTGGTTAAGAAGGATAGCTCTGTCCTGGGATGCCCCCTCAGCCCAGTGGAGGTGGTGGGAGAAAGGAGAATGATGGCTAAGTTGTCATCCCTCATGGAGAACAAGTCCCAACCCATGCAGGACACACTGACATCACTGGGAAGCGCCTTCTACCACAGGCTGCTTCACCCGTGGTGTGCGAATGAGAGGTACTGCAGGTTGTACAGTGTCTCACCTGATGGCCAATTGTAATCTTTTAGTTTTGAATTGTAGTGGAATATTTCTATTGAAGGAGAACTCAAGGAGACTGAAAAAGCATAACTAGCCATATCTGGGGCCTCATTTATAAACCGTGCGTACGCACAAAAAACGCACCAAAACGTGCTTACGCCGATTTTCACGCACAATTTGGGATTTCTAAAACTTCTACTTGACGTGAGAATGTGCGTACCGGTACGATACGTTTGACCCATGCGTACGCACATTTATGGCACATATTTGCTCTAAATAGCACACCCTAGAGCACTATAGGTTCCTTTTTCCTGATGATTAATTAGGATCATATTACTATTCGTAACCAATGTTGTTTTGGCCATAAATGATAAGTTAACAGATTAAGAGATATCAACAATCAGCAATCACTAATAATCATTATTAGTCAATGTGTTTTTTCACATTAATATACTTAAAGTGTGTAAGGATAGCAAGACAGCATGATCATGGCTGCCTTGGCAATGAGGATATTGTGAACTGAATGGTGCAACGGAACGTGTTTTCAGGGACTGTTCCGACTTTTTTTTTTGCCCACGATGACGATTGGCTCATGAGTCGATTTCGCTTAACATGACTGTACTCTTGGAACTCTGTGCTGAATTGAGACCGGTGCCGGAGCGCCCTACACGTAGCAACCATTCAATACTTACCCATCTGAAAATCCTGTGTGGATTTTCAGATACGGGGAGTGTCCAGCGGGAAATAGCGGACCGGTCGGATATATCCCAGCCCTCATTCAGTCCATGTCATACCATGGATGGTCCCTGAGTTCCTGTCACCGGTGCAATCGACTGCTCTCACGTTGCAATAAGGGCGCAGTCAGTGGATGAATAGGTGTAAGTAAATCATAAGAATTTCCATTCAGTAAACGTGCGAGTAATTTGCTGCAAACATTTGCTTGCTAAATTTGATGCACAAATAACACCGACATTATGTGGTTGCACGATGGCCATCATTTCATGATTCGTTCACTCTGATGGAAAAGTAAAGTTGGAAATCAACTCCGATAATCGTAGCCAGCCACTCATTGACGGGGCTCAGTGGTGGCACCCTCCATACCGCTACGCGTACACTTGCAGTTGGGGAAGTAGAAGCCTGTTTGCCTCAAGCTTGATGTCGCACCATCTTTTATTTATTTTGATCTGCGTGCCGCTCTCTGTACCTGAGAAATTGACAGCCGCGGTACCCTCCTGCCATGCAAGGTGTTTTTGTATTTGTTACCCCGGTGCCGTGGTCACCTGAAATTATATTTTTTCTAATCTCTGTTTAGGACACTAAAGCTTCGATTTCACAGCTTCTTTTGCAGTTTCTTTGTTTCCCCTGTTCGCTGCCATTATTGCATTTAAAATGTATTGCTCTGTTCTACACATTTTTTATAGATCTTAATTGATTTCGACTTCCAGAGCACCATATATGCTTAAATGTGGGCGTTTCAGGGTGTGGTTGTGGCGCGCGTTCACGCACGCACAGTTTTGGGATTAGTTGCGATTTATAACAGAAGACATGCGTATGTGTTGCGTACGCAAGTTTTATAAATCAGATTTTTTTGCGTACGCAAACTCGTAGGTTTTGGCGCACGTAACTATTTAGGCACGAAAGTACGCAAAGTTTTATAAATGAGGCCCCTGGAGAGTAATGCTACCACAGCACCTTAACATCTGAAGGGCAGAGAGGGTGTACTCAGTGGTAACGCTCAGTGCAATGACTATTAACAACCACTAGATGGACAGTTATTTTAGAGATAAATCAGTATTATGAATGTAATTGACATTTTAATTTACATTTTGCAATTTAGCTGAGGCTCTTATTCAGAGAGAATGATAAAAGTGCCTGCAATAGCAAGGGCAACAAGCAGGCAACAAGTTGTCAGTGCCACAACTGACCATAATACTTTTCACACCAACCTACAGAAATTCATGTAGCGCTCTATTGCTGCTGGCAGTGGTATGGGTATGTTAGTTTGAATATATAGTGTGTCAGGTAGATAAGTATATATTCAGTGTTAGATGCTTTAACAGCTGTGTAGACCTGGGGATTTGACTGGATTTACCTTGCTTCTTAGGTACGGAAACAATATCCATCCCTATCACCGGTCTGTCACTGTTAAGGTGTAAGTACAGGTAAGCACAACCTGCAGGGCATTACTGCCTGTCGCACCTCCGACGGTGCCAGTGGGCCTGCTGCAGGGTCGTCAGCCGAGAGCCACCCCTCACTGATGTTTCGCCCCTTTAATCCCGGAACATCTCAGGGTGGTGGGGCAGTGTCAGGGACGTCTCCCTGCCACTCCCTGCAGCTGGCTTACGAATCCTTCCCCACGCTGTCCTTGTTTTATTGTAATTGCGAATGTGGAATGAACCCCGAGGGACTGTGCATGGCAGGGGCGCCCATTTCCCTGAGCCAGCTGTAGATCTGACCGCATACCGAACTGACTTGGGGGTCCTAAGCTCCTTGCTTCCCCCATGCTCTGTCTCTTCTTCGGAGCCAGAGCCAAAAGCTGCCTTGTTCTGCCTCCTCTGCCAGGTCCTTGAGAGCTTTCCTCAGCTTGGATCCGGTGATTCCCAGGGACACCATGAGCCGCTGGGTGGAGGTTCCAGTGAAGCCTCTGCACCCGATTTCTGCTGGAAAAACGGTAGCCTTCCACCCTGCTTGTTGACATGCAGCTACGAGGTCGGTGTACTTCTCCTTCTTCCTCTCGAAGGCAGCAGCCATTCCCTCCTCCCAAGGGACTGTCAGCTCTCCCATGATGACTGTCCGTGTGGGGATGGACCAAAGGACGATATCTGGCCGGAGGGTGGTAGGTGTGATGACCTGAGGGAACTTTAGCTGCCGGTCAAGGTCAGCTCCCATGTTCCACTCGCCTCCGGGGGAAAGAAGGGACCGCTGCTTTACGCTGCTGATCTGGTTTGCACCTCCTTGCTGGATGAACTGGATCCGCTGCTGGGACTTTAGGGGGCTGGCGTTGTTGGCCTCTAGCCTGTGTACCTCAAGGATTTCGGCTAGCTTGCGTAGCACTTTGTCATGGCGCCATCTGTACCGGCCCTGCGTCAGCGCCACCTTGCACCCAGAGAGGATGTGCTGCAGACTTGGGTTGCTAGAGCTGCAGAGTTGGCATGTCTCCTCCGTGCCATACCACAGGTGCAGGTTTCGGGGACTGGGAAGAGTGTCGTACGTGGCCCTTATGGCGAAGCTCAGCCTTGCTTGGGGCATTCTCCACATATCGGCCCACGTGATGGTTCTGCCGACGACCGCCTCCCACGTCGTCCATCTCCCTTGTTGTTGCTGGCTGACGGCTTTGATGTTGTAGCTCTCCTCTTCGACCTTGACAACTTCAGAGATCACCAGATCTTTCCTTTCCTTCCTTGAAGCCTTAGACCACATCTTGGGTGCAGGTCCCCATCCGAAACCAGACCTGCCTTTCTGCTGTAGCCCGACAATTTCTTGATGTTTCAGGCGGGTAATAGCCTAGTCGACGGCCTTAGCAGCGTCCCACTTGCGTCCTGTGCGAGCTTGGGGCTTGGCGTTTTGGACAGACGGGTCCGGTGAGTCCCTAAGTTCGAAGACGAGTCTCACCTTCTCCTGTCTATAGCCCAAGCTAATAGACTTCAAGGGGAGCTTCAGCGCAGTTCTCCCAAATAGCGCTGTGGTGGAAAGGCATCGGGGAAGACCCAACCACTTTCGGATGTAGTTGTTGGCTTTTGAGTCCAGTTTCTGGGCTGTAGGAAGGCTGATGTCACAGAGCTTGAGGGGCCACATCAGGCGCTGGTACAGGGTGAATTGGTAGCACCAGACCTTGTATTTCCCTGGCAGGAGGCTCCGGTCGATCTTGCCTAGACCTTCCAGGATAATATGACAGTCAGAGGGCAAGCAGAGTGAAGGGACAGTGAGAAACAATGAGAAAAAACTCTCAATTACTCAGAAAAAAAAAAATCAATCAACCAACTTTTATTGTTATCAGTGTACAGTGAGCTCTGGAATACTGCACATTCACATGACACAGCCCGCTTCATCTCACTTCCCTGACTATGTGATACAGCTTGCATCAAATCTAAAACATTTCACAATTCCACATGACAGTGAAGAGAACAGTTCCACCATATATCCAATAAATATTCAAACCTTACACTGGGGGCTGGTCTGGGACTGATTTCCCTCTCCCCATGTGGCTGTGCTTCAAAGCCACACTACCCACGTGTATGGCCCCCAGGGGTGGCAGTAAATTCTCATGGTTGTCAGGACAGCAGAATTTGTTGGTCATTTTCCAATGCAGACAGAAAACCCACATCTTAAGCCTGGCTCTTGGTTCCCCTCCTGTCTCCACTCTGCAGCAGGTCCTCCACACAGCACCTAATGAAAAACTGTCATTTCCTTTTCTGTGGTATCTGTTCTCTTTAATACTGTTTTAAGGACAGTCGCTGTGGCTTCTAAGGGACAAAATCTCAAATTTGATCAGAGGAGAGTGAGACACAAAAGCTCACTATGATTCTGTTTCACTGTGTGAGCCACCTGGGGGCCCTGTTCACTGCAGTTCAGACAAATGTATCGACCATCTATGCTTTCTTGGATGGATATAATGGTAAGTCTTGATGAAGCTGTAGTTCCAAGGGAAATAATTGTTGACACAAGTGTTCTATATGTATTTGAACACATACTGAAATATAAATATCCATAAATTATCATATATGTTAGCAAAAGTGGTATTTCCGGGTCAAAATGTTCCTTTTTCCCCCAGTACAGCAAGAAAAGGAATATTCTTCAGGAATGCAGGGCACAGGGTTAATACATTACATTCAGGAGATGATCTTATGTAGAGCTTACAGTTTAACACACTATCCATTTGTACAGCCGAATATTTACCCCACCAATTCAGGGTAGAATTCCTTGCTTAAGGAAACAAAAGCTGGGAGTTGAACCTGCATCCTAATCAACTGCCAACACACCACCAATCACATACTGCCCATGGCATCAGAGGCCGCTAGAGAACGATGAGACCAATGGAACTAGCCAGCTTTCCCATCATCGTTCCATGGTGAGGCTGGGCCAATTGTTGCCTCACCAATGCGGACCAATGGCTACTGCCAGCAATAGTGTGATTGGGACATCCAAGTTCTCTTTTTATGGAGCAACAATAGCCATGAAACATACAGCGAGGGTACTCTTGAGGAGGTAAGCAGCTTAATTTGGAATGTAGGAATGGAACCCAACAACCCCGCTTCCAGCAAAATGACATTATCAAATTGACAAAAACCTGAGGGCACATTTATCAACCTCAATTTGGCATACATTTATGCAATAACTCTACATTTGCTCAATTCCACACCAACTTGAGGAAAATCACTCAAAGACCATTGTTAGCTTCAACAAATCACAAGAAAACAGCAATCACTCACCAATCACGAAATCTGATGTCAGAGAATCTAATAATCCGTTTGATCAGTTCACGTTCCTTACAGAAGGCTTTACAAATTCATCTTTGCAATGAAAAAAAAACACAATGAATCGGTAAAAAATACCTAAGCAGATGTTAATAACCACAATGTTACATGACAAAAGCTTCAAACTATAAGGCGTAATACTACTAAGATCGATGTTAGCAAAGACATTTTTGTTCCACTTCGACAGTAACGCACCTGTGTGTGCTGTTCTGTATGCGGTGTGGCTACATTTGGGAGCTTCAATATCAACAATCCAGACGCCTTGGTACAAGCTTGTATTCTGCGGACTTCTTCTAAAAAGACAATGAATGGTTCATGAATAAACTACAATAATAGGCACAATTAGGATCTTAAACTTGTGCATGTACGCATGTTTATTGAGTTTTTTACACGTCTGTGCGTAGGTGTAGCTTAAGTGATATGATAAATACAATTTTAAGCGTGTGCAGGATTAATTATTAGCACGATCGAATTCAATATAATTTAACGTAAACCTTGACATACAAGTCCAAAGGACCCTTAACATAGCGGAATGTCATGATTAAATGCCCTTCCAAGCAACCCTAATAGGTCTCACAGGCGCGAACGCAGCAATACTCGTAGGAATCCTTAAAAATATGTGACCGTCTGGCAATAATGTCAATGCGTCTTATAATGTAATGAAAATGAAACTGTTGTCATTGTTTAACATCGCGACAAGCTAGTTGTATTTTTACTTATTTTCCCCATTTTAACTGCAACATGATAAATTTTGAGAAGAGCACAGTCATTAAAACGCAATGCAGTTTCGGTTATTCAGCCTTTTTCCCCATTCCTTGAATGCAGAACCTCTGAAACCCTATACTACCTCAATCCGGCAGCACAATTATCGCCGTAAGATTAATGTTTGTTTGGTGAGAACAGAAACGTAATGGATTTAAATATACATTATCAGTGGGTAAACGGTTCAGCGCAAAGTTTTTGCTTGCTAAAATTACAACGCATTTAATAATAGAATAAATCGCGATTATGAAGACCGGAACTACGACTGAGGCTATCAAAGCAGAGACATGTGCTGCACTAGCTGGCCGCTGTAAGTTCCTTGCACAGGTAGGTCAGGCAGCAAATGCGGCTATTTCTAGCACGGTGTGCGACCAGTGCAACACATAACTCGCCTCTTGGATACAATTAAAAATGTAACGTTGATATTGGTGTAACGTCAAATATACTAACATCACATTTGAAATTAGGAAACTTTGCTTCTTAGAAAGATTTTTTCGAATAAAGCTCAATAAAGCACCGTCAGAATAACGAGTACATTTCGCGAGCATTTACTCCTCAGGTTCGTGGGTTAAAAACGAATGTCTTTGTTTATTGGTCAGGTTCTTCACATTCCTCCAGAAGCTGTCTGTCCTAACTGCAGTTTTCCTGGCACTGCAATGACTCCTCGCCTCGCGGCGGTCGCAGGCGGAGAAGGTGTTCCCGGAGCTAAACCAAAAAGATGGACATGCCTGCGGAGGTTACGGCGAGGTCAGAGAGTAAAGGTTATTCACCCAGCATCCTCGGCTATAGAATATACGGCCATCTTGGATCTGCGAGGAGAAGAGAAATTAATGCGGTGAGTTTTTTTGCTCTGATTTTTCTCCAAAATACTATGTTAGGTCAACCAGGTAAATAGTGCATCTCGATCCAGAAACTCCTCTAAACCAGGCGGTGCCAGTTCGGTCGGATTCTAAACAGTTGGCGGGTTTCAATCCGAACAATTGCTTTATCGCTTCTGGTTTTTGTCTAAGCTAGCTAGCTACATAAATCGAGAGGAACGGGAACCGAGAGAGAGCAGGCCCAGTCTCTGCACAGCAATCCTCCTCTTTCACACTCCAACTCCAGCTAGCTAGCTAGCTAGCCAGCCAGCCAACTACCTACCTACCTATCGAAGTCATACTAGCCTCACGGTTAGCTACATACCGCTAGATGCTAAACAGGGAATTTTCCCGAGCGGGTCGAACTTACGTCTGTGTTTGTATTAATAACCATTTAGCTTGCACACGCCTCTACTAATGGACATTAAAACACATATCAGTCTTGTTAGGCATCTAACTCGCCAACAAATGATAATGATGCTATATTTCAGCTCACTAACATACGGTATCCTTTCAAATTATATGCCGATCAGATGTTATTTCGTTAACGTTAGCTACTAAATCATGTCTCTTCAAGCTAATGCAGCGGCTCACTAAACTGTAAGTGTTATGTGCATATTCGCTAGCTCGTCAGTGTGCATTTTTACATTTAGTCAGATATTCTTCCTTGCAAAGTAGTCACTCGCCGCTCTTCATACTTACAGGATGGAAATATTTGAATTATCCCGCTGAATTTTACGTGAACGGTAAAATAACATTATCTAGCTTTGTCACAAGCTCCTGTCCTTTCTGCTATTCTGTGTTTGGTTGCTACTGCCTAGCCGGTTTAAGCTAACGGTTTATGTTCTCCTTTGATCTAGCCAGGGTTAAGATAACGTTTAGTAACGCATTGGACATTTATTAACATGTAACTTGCTGCTTTACTTAACCTTCCATCCGTTTATATATTGCCGGGTTTTTGAACGCTGAAACATCCTTTCAAGCTAACAATGTGCGAAGTAGTAGCTTCTGCCAGCTGGTGTCTCCTACTTTGAAGTTTAGCTAGCACTAGCGAGCTAGTCATGTTGTAAACAGTTCCCGTGCTTTGATTGTGAACGTTGGCAGGAGTATTAAGTACGCTCAGTCCCGATTCAGTCTCTCAATTTGCCTTTTGAGCAACGCAGCATTCGATAGCCACGCGGATTATTTTGTGCCAAGTAGGTATTTGAAGTAAAATTGGTACGTTATCTTAACTGATCAACTTGTTTGGATTGCCCTGCTGAGCATGGTAGTAGTGTGCAGCTGCTCTTACTGTTTTCAGCATTTTGACTGTTTGTGGCTAGATATGTTCTTCCCCGATTGAAAAATAAAACAGGTTGTTGTAGCTGCTTTATATCGTTCGCTTGAATGCTGTATAACTCGCGTTCTACTTATTAATCTAAGACGAAGTCGAACAGGACTAGAGGACTTTGATGGGCATTGAAACAATGGCATCGGAAACTGTCTTGTTCTCTGTAGTCTTTTAGGAAAAAAGTACCAAAAATTGCGTAAAGTCTCTCACAGAGTCAACGTCAAGATGTTGTAATTTCTAAGGGAGCCGCTTCGTAAGGGTCTCCGCTAGAGCAATGTGACTCGTTGAGATCTTCTTAGAAGTGAATCCGTTTCCCTTTTTTATGCCTAAGATGGATACGCAGTTACATGTTATTAGTATGTCTTTTTTTACTGGCACATCTGTACCTGGCATGGTTGAAGCCATTCATCTGACATAATGTGCAGTCTACTGAAAGAACAGACAAACTATTCGTTATCCAGTGAATTCAGATTTGTGTAAGGGAAAGGTTGTTGGGAGAGTAGATTTAAAAAAAAAAATACACGGTTTTTGAAAACAATTCTAAATTTTATTTTGTTCAAGTATTATACTTACTTAAAGTAAGTAGTTCAAACACTATAAAAGATGACAGTCACTTTTTGACATGTATTATATGGAATCCGCTAGGTAAGCAAGTGACTTAAATAGTATGGAAAAATACTGTTGGATAATTGCAGTATTACTGTATGTAACATGAGCAATGCAGGCCTGGTAGTGTGCTGGTAAATGATGCAATTATGTAAATCTTTGCAGAGTATTAAAATATCTTAATGCAGCGATTGTGGCATTGGTTCTGTATGCCTTGAACAAGACGGAACTGTGACATGATCCGTAATACTACTTTTCAAATCCGTAGGGGACTGCATGAATGTTGCTAGCAATAACAGATACAGATCACTAGTAAAAGTTGATGACTTACATTTTGGAAAGAATAAATAGCCTTTAGAGTTATGTGGATTTTATTGCACCATCTTTTTTTCAGGTGGGGAAATGGAACCAAAAGCAGTATTTCAGTACATAACCTACTGAAAATGTAGGATGCATTCTTTTTCCTTCTTTATCTGTCAGGCGTACCAGGAATTCCTGAGTGCTGTTCTGAAAGCTGCAGAGATGATGTGCCCTCTAAATCCCCAGTTTCAAGGCATAATCCCCACACACACAATGTGAGCCCTAGCACCCTCTGCTAAAATAAAGATGAAATCTCAACCACATTTCACAAGTGCAGTCTTAGCAAAGGTGTTATCCCTGCTGTTTTCCCGTGTCCTTTCTGGGAAAGGGGGGAGAGTTTGTGGGGAAAAAGACCCGTATCACTGAATCTGTGTAGTTGCTGTGGTGTGCTCCGGTGCCAGCCTGGTGGTAGATGCTGGCTCAAGAATGGGGAGAGCTGGGCTTTGGGCTGTTATTATCCCCTCCTAGTGGAGGCCTTCCATGAGGGTGGGATGTGGTTTGGCTTGGCTGCTTTGTGATCAGTCTCAGTCTGCAGCACAACTAGCCTTGTGTTCCAAGCTTTTACAGTTCTGCTGTAAGGCTGGAGAAAGTGCAGTACAGAGTGCTAGTGCCAGGTTTATGCCTCTACTGTAAGCCTGGTGAAAGTGGTCTAGTTCAAAGAGGCAAACCAGCCTACGAGGTGAAAAATATGTTTCTAATAAAAAAATTGACTACATGTTAAAGATATGTGCATTAAAGATCATGTTTCTGTGAACATGCCCCCTGGGAATCTGATTAGCACCTTTTCTGCCTAGGTTCTGGTGCTTATGATCCTTGCTTCCAGAAGTGCTGTTCCCAGATGGTAAGGTGGGAGTATATTTATTCCGAGTATGGGTTCTGCGACTAGTCTCTGGCAAACCAATTAGATATAAGCAGCCGGTCCACCTCTTGCCAGTCTCATTTGTCAGGTTTATGCATCTTATTTTTGGTATTTTTTTCTGGGTTTTCCTACCCAAACTCCGGTGAACTGATTGGCTTCATGTAGCAACCCTCTCACCATCTTGGGAGATAGCAGCCATGAGTCTCCCCCAATTCAAGTGATGACAAGCCCTTGCTTCTTTCCACACCGCCAATATACTACCAATCACATACTGCCTATGATGGTGGAGGATGAAAAAAGTCAGCATGAACTTAAGACTTAACTTGTACAACCCAGCCAACCAGCAGTGGCTGTTAGACAGGGATGAGACTTGCAGACTAAACCAGTTTCACCCCCGTGGTTGGCTGGCATGGGTGGGCCAGTTGTTGCCATACCAATACGGACCTCCATAGCTGGTTTACCCGACTCATGAGTACACACCAGAGGGAAAGAAACTACAGAGCCTAAGTCTTAAAGAAGTGAAAGGCCCCTTTAACTATGAGTTGTTGGTAATCATTGGAAACCTGCACCTGCTTAATTTTCAGCACATTAACAATTTCAGACCACCTGCATGAACTCCATAAAGGTGGACAAAAGGTGTTGAGTTTAACTCAAACTATGAAACACTTGAAAACCAGTGTCTTTGGTTGAATAGGGAGAAAATGTGTGAAATTCCCCCTGAGAATGTGGCCAGTGTATGAACTGATTTGTCTGTCGAAGCTGACATATCTCTGTTGTGCCCACTGTTGCTTCATTAAGTGCTGTTCACAGATGATAATGTGAGTATCTTTAGAGGTCTTAAGATCTGATAATCTGGGATCAGAGAATAACCTCTCGCAGGGCCTTTAGAAATGTGTAGCTGGTCTGAGATCAGGATCAGGTCACCTTCTGCAGCCACCTCAGCTGGGCAAGTGGTGGCCTGCTACTTGCTGTTGGTTTTATTGTTCTGAGTTTAGAGTGCAGAAGGAGGATCATCTCTTCACATGGTATTTAACCAAACACATGGCCCAGGTGTGAGTCCTGCACAGACTCAGTTAAAGAGGGAGGAAAACTGCAATCATCCAGTGGTTTCTGTCAGTACCAGACTAACAGAATAATGCCATTAAGCACTTAAAAATACAAGATTATAGCACTGTACCAGAACTGAACACATTTTAAATGGTTCCCCATGGGTTCTTGTTATTTGTTAATGTTCACAGTGTGATGGCGGCTCACACAGATATCATCTTTTCTCCTAGCTATTGCTTAATAGAAGTATGCAGTGCCATTGAATGATCCTTATTGTGAAAAAGCTTAGTTTGGAATTTATTTAAAACAGTAGAATAAATAAAATATGAAATTCTTTTTGCAAATTTAGTTTTGTTCAAATTATGTGTCATAAATTCAAACAGAGCTCCAAAGAAGAATTCGAGTATTTTTATTTTATTTACCACTAGGTTTGTCTGATTGAAATTAAAATCAGTTTTCAAGCCAGACCTGGCCAAGAAGAGCAGCAGATTTAGTTTTAGACTATACAACATAAATGCATATAAAAAGAGCAAAAAGAATAATGTGCAAAATTCAGTGAAATGCAAAAAACAATCATCATCCAACTGAAAACATTTGCAATTTCCAGTAGATTGTGCCCCTCTTGACAGGGGCTTTGAATTCAGTATGTGTGACCATACCCTGCCTTCTGGGTGACTAAGATTTTGGTTTGGTAAGCAAGCTTTAGGTGTTCGACTTGGGGTTTGAGCCCCAGCCACACCGTTACCAGACATGGCATGAGGTCCACACCAATGGAGCAACAATTTGCTCAGTCCTGTTGGGGAAAGATAGTGGTTAGGCCAGTTGTATGTTAGTCTCATTGCTCTCTAGCAACCTCTCCTGGTGAGCAGCATGTAGTTACATACTTCTGTCATTCTATAAACAGCATAAATTCATGTACAGCCAGCATCGCGTAAAGCTACGCTGGGGTCACACACTGCTGTAATTGTGTAAACAACAGAGAAGTTGGAAATGTACAGTTTAATAAATTTGATTTGCTGGCAGTGTATGTTTCATAATGACATGAATGATAATCTATAGACGCATAAAGTTTTAGAATGGTTTTACTCATGGGAAATCAAGTTTTGCACACAATGAATTCTAATAATGGCCTGTAGAAGCATCTCCCCCCTGCTCACAACACTCCCACTCTCCAGTGCTCACACTCCCCCTATGCCTCACTACTCTGTGTTGTGTTACAAAGGTGGCACTGTGGTTATACATAATGTACCGGGCATGAAACTAAACCCAGTGTGCCTTACAGTACTCAAGCACACTCACACTTTCACTCAGAGAGCTCAAACACACTCACTCTTTCACTTAGCTCAAATACACTTACTCTTTCGCTCAGAGAGCTCAAATAATACACTCACTCTTTCACTTGGAGCGCAAACACACTCACTCTTTCATTTAGAGCTCAAACACATTCACCCTTTCATGTAGAGCTCAAGTACACTCAATCTTTCACTCAGAGAGCTCAAACACACTTACCCTTTCACTTTTGCCATTTGCCATATCTACCAAATGCTGTCCCCAACATGGAAAGTGCCACTTCAGTACAGATAACCTAATAAATGTATTTTATGTTTTTGTGTTCATGGCAGTCCAATGCTCAAGGAATATCAGGGTTTTTGATAAATTGATAAGATAAATTGATAATAAAATAAATTGCCTTTTAGATACAGGTGGCTGGTAAGGGTTGGGCTAGTCAGAACCTGCTTCTGAAATTTGAGTTCCATGAATTCTCAGCTAGTGTCTCAGAATTTACCTGCTTACAGTGCAAGCCTACTGTAAAATTAGTCTGTGATGTCGGAGATTATTTAAATGAATAAATAGTTTAAATAGATTGTACCATAAAGGTTTTAGTCGGGTGTAAAAGTCATTGAAGCTTTGAATAATAAGGGCAGGATGTAGCCAATAGGTAAATGTAAGCAGAAACCATTCTAATCTGCTTAAGTTGCAAGACTCTTTTACCAGTATAGCTTGGATTTTTTAGGGAGTGCTTGTGTCTATTGAGATCAGAACTGAAGAGAGTTCAGAATTCCTATTGCATTGCAGTTTTCACCGTGCTAGGTTTTACTAGAATCACGTTCCTGTAACACCTCCAGACAGCTTCCATTCAGCACATATGCTTCATATGGTAAGTCTGCAATGATTCAAACTGCTAGGCATTAGGAATGATATTACTAAGCAGGCACCGATGACGTTGATTGTGTCTTGGGGGCTGCTGAAAGGGTTCAGCTGAAGCAGTGCACAGACACAGGATCTAATAGGGTTCAGTAGAAGCATTATAATGACATTATACTGATGTAAGGTGTTAGCCAGTGTTAGCCTCTATTACATCACACTAATGTGAGGTGTTAACCAGTGTTAGCCTCCATGACATCACACTGATGTGAGGTGTTAGCCAGTGCTGTCATAGTATGAAAGGTCTTAAGTTTATTTTTTCAATGAGAGGACAGTGGACTGGCACACAAGTATGCAAAATATGAAGAACTCGTTTTCATGGCTGCCAACAGCTATCTATGCAAATATATGCCATCACCCTGGCCCTTCCTGATGCCTGTGGTGGTATTTTTTATTGCTTTTCCACAATCCTTATTGCATTGAGTGCCTCAACTTTTTTGTGACAATCGCTCCATTCACAAATTTTCATTGACAAGGTGCTGGCAGGTCAAGAAATGTGGTTAGTTAAGGACTATTACTCATGGTCAGGAGTATCCACTGGTGGATGCACTTATGTACCTCTGCATTATAAGTCGCTCTGGATAAGAACGTCTGCTAAATTAATGTAGTTTAAAGTGTAAAATATAGTAACGATATATTACATGTCAATGGCTTTTCAGTTTCTAAAACACACTGTACACTTCAAACTTCTGTGTAGTGGATAGAAATAAACTGGTATGTCTTTGAGGTAGGATTGAGCAAATGCATGGAGAAAACTGCTGCCCAGAGGAGATTTACCTCCCTACAGATCTGTAGTAGTTATGCCTCTTACTGTAGGCCACAGAGCTTTGCAGTGAGAGTAGCTTGTAGGGAAAATGTAAGGAAAAGTTATACAGATCGTACTTGATGGTCTCTCTGTATCAGGATCGGGCCTGCTAGTCTCTATCATGATTGGTCCTGCTCATCTCTATCAGGATCGGGACTGCTGGTCTCTCTGTTGCAGGATCTGACTTGCTGGTCTCTCTGTTTCTGGATCAGGCCTGCTGATCTCTCTATATCAGGATCGGGCCTGCTGATCTCTCTATCAGGATCTTGCCTACTGGTCTCTCTCTGGAAGATCACGGCAGTATCATTCCTGCTGTCAGAAGTAGAAGTGCAGGATGTAGACCAGTTCTGTAGGCCTTCATTAGTCTTCAGACTGCTAATTTGCATAGGATGAAATTGTGTGGCTGAAGTCAATGGGTAAAAAGTCACTTTTTCAGTTGTTAATGGAAGAGTGCATTTTCTTCCTAAATTCTATCTAATATTTTCTCTGGATTCAGGTTTGTGCACAAAAAACAAACAAATCCATGGTGGATATAAAAGAGTGTGTTATTGTTTTTTTTGTTTTTGATGTGTTCTTTCCTCTGGAACAAAGCAAATGTGGCCTGTAGTTACATTTTAACAAAGAAACAAATGTGAGCAGCCCAATCCTAGCAGGGCTCTGCACCAGTACAGTCTCCGCCCCTTTTCCCAAGGGAAAAACACAGTGTATGTACATAGATATATAGGAAGCCTTGTCAAGATGAATGTGGTAATGTTTGAGATTAATTTGAAATTCTCTACACTGTGGTCCTCACTCCAGGTGTTGGAGAGCCAGAGAGTATGTGCTGCTCAGTTTGGTTTTCATCTGAAATTCCACAGGTTCAAGTTCAGCATCAACAAATCAGTTCAAGGGAGTTGCTGTGAGCAATATATTCAGCTCAAACAGCTAAAATTAAAATCAACGGACATCCGTCACATACCATCACCTTGGAGTGGGGGACGAGACAGGGTTGCCCTCTCACACTTACCCTTTTTCACCTGCATATTGAACTGCAGGCGCAGGCTGTTAGACAGGATTTATCTATAGAGAGTATAGCAATAAGGGTGAGTGAACATAGGATCTCTATGTATGCTGATGACGTGCTGATTTTCCTTAAGAATCCACGGTCTGGTCTGCCTGTTTTGATGGAACCTCTGGGTATATATGGGAGGTTTTCAGCATATGTGTTGAATATCAGCAAGACTCAGACTCTGGTATTTAATTTTGCCCCGTCTTGAAACTTGAAAAGTAAATACAATTTTAAATGGACCTCGTCCCATATTAAATACCTAGGGGTAAATTTACATAGAGATGTATCCAAGCTCTTAGAAGTAAATTTTACCTCTGCTGTTAAGATCTGTCAGGACATAGAGAGGTGGAGCTCTCTCCCACTAGACTTTAGCAACAGAATCCAGACTGTTAAAATGAACATATTGCCTAGGTTGTTGTACCTATTCCAGCCCCTGCCAGTAGAAATTCCACTAAAACAATTTGAGGAATGGGATAGAAAGATCTCAAGATTTGTCTGGAATGGCAGGACACCTAGAATAAGGTACCCCACTCGCAGCTACCTAAAGATAGGGGTGGCATGGAGCTACCATGCCTTAAAGACTACTTCACTGCAGACCCTTGTCTGTTCGTGTATTACTGAATGGAAAGGCCTTGAATTCTCCCTGATGGAGAAAACTGTATAATCAATTTTAGGCAACAAATATTTAGCAGGAGAGGTATACATTTTTCATTAAGTACTTGGTTTAACATAGTAAAACAATGTCATTTAGACAAAGAGATTAAACTTTTAAGTTGGCCTGCATATGACTCACCAGCAACCCAGGATTCTAGGTACAGGGAGTGGACAAGGAAGGGAATAACAGAAATTTGTACAGCTATGCAGGATGGAGATATTGGAAGCTTCCACAGCCTGGGAAATAGACATATATTGGACAAGTCAGATTTCTATAGGTACCTACAACTCCGCCATTACTTCCGATGGGAAATAAAATTGGGTAACTACAGGGAACCAGCTATTATTATAACTTTTTTTTTTTCATTTATTTTGAAGAATGTTAACATTCAACAGTGGATCCTTGGCCATAATTCTGACAAACAGTTAAGGTTCTCTAATACTGGCACATTGTCAATAAGAATAAATAACGCACGCAATAAATACAAATGTCAGTAATGCTCCATTGTAAGCATCCTCTGACCTGCAGGCACAACAGACTGACTGAAATGCGCAAATTGTAGTATTGTAGATTTGTTCCAAAATAATCAAACGAAACTTTTTCGACATCGAACAAAAACAGTCACTCAGCCAAAAAAACATCATCGCAAACTTAAAAATTATAACTTGCAAACATTATTTGGGTCATTTTGTAAACTATTGGTCTTTCACTTGGATGATAGTGTTTCTTTGTTTGCAGTTCTGTCGGCTTCTTTCTTGCTGATCAGTTTTTTACATTCCATGACAGCTTTGCAGTTATGATGCCAGCTTTTTCAGTTTTGCTGCCTGATTTTTTGTTTGCAGTTTTGACACAACCACTCGCATGGGCAGATTTGTTTCAGGGGTGCGTCCCCATTGGCTAATTTGTTTTTAAGTGACAAGTCAGTGGCTCGGACATAGTTCTAGCAAGCGCGAGTTTAGTGGGCGGGACACAGATAGCGGAGGCTCCGTTACATTAGCAGCGCTTACCAACAGTAAGTCTATGAAATCGGTCAAAACAAAAGCCCAAGATGAACATAGTTATCTTTATGTGAATCATTACTTCTGAAAAAGCAGCAGTCCTTGAAACATCACACCACTGTCAAACTCGCTTGTTTTGGATACTAGACATGTAGAGGTTTTTCTAACCCTACTTTCATTGAGACCTGATGTAAAGTTTTTTTTCTGTTTGGTCCAAAATATATGTACCATACAGTCCAATGCATTTTTCCCATATGATGCCAAGTAAATGTCAGCAAATACAACCAATACAATCAACTCGTTCAGTACAGTAATATACCAAGAAAACACTATTATTATAAAAAATATTATTATTGTTACAATTATAATCCTTAATTACATTTGTAAGATGTACTGGTAATAACACACAACCTTTTGGACTGTTCAATAACAAAAATAACAGCATTTTAGAGTAAGGTGACCAGATTTCTGAAATGAAAACCAGGGACATTTTTTTCATTTGGCAGGCATGTATCATTAAAATAATCAATAACTACCAAAACAAAAATGGGAACAATTCTGGTTCCGGTAATGTAACTTGTATCATGGTAAATGGTGACAGAAAATCATAGTTTACAGTATGATGGTGAGTGAAGTTTAAGTAAATTATGGAACACACAACAAAACTACAATGGTTCAGTAAAGTGCATATAATTTTAAATAGGCCTATATATGATAGGTGTACTTCAACCGGAATAATCTGCTGCTCTGACCTCTCACTTAAAAGAGTTAATTCATTTTACGGGCGGGTTTTGAATCCTCAGCAAAAATCGGGGACATTTCCGGGGACGGGGACAGCGCCAGCCGGGGACAGATTCCCAAAATTGGGGACTGTCCCTGGAAATCGGGAATGTCTGGTCACACTATTTTAGAGGTAACTATTGACATAAAACGGAATGGAGCTGTTCAGGGTATCCGCCAAAGCTCCCCCTGAAAAAAAACTGCCCATGCAAGTGGATTGTGTCAAACGAAAAAATCAGGCAGCAAAACTGAAAAAGCTGGCAACGAATGCAAAAATCAAATCAGAGAGAAGGAAGCTGTGAGAACTGTAAACAAAGGAACATATCAACCAAGTAAAAGACCAATAGTTTACACAATAACACAAATAATTTGTGAGCTTGTATGTTAGCGATGACTTGTTTTTGGTTGAGTGACTTTTTGCTTGATGTTTAAAAAGTTTTGTTTAATTAGTTTGAAACAAATCTGATTCCATACATTGTAGCAGAACTCAAGCACTTTGACCATATGCTTAAATCCTGTATTCTCTACGACTGAGTATAGTCACATATCCGCAGTGATAAACACTCCTATAGCAATCGTGTTTGCTTTGGCACAGTATGAATCTGCAGTGAGAGGCTGCAGGAATGCTGTGGGGGGAAGGACTCGCCTTCTTGTGTTTTTGTCTTGTTCTGCTTATCGCCACATTCGGGTGATGCTGTCGTAAATGACATGTTTTACGTGTATAAACAGACTTCAGTTGAGCAATGTCAGCATAGTTTGACACTAATTGTCCTTTTTTGCTGTAACTAACCAGGAAACCATACTGCTCCCATAGACTGGATCTAAATGTCATGGGAGGAACCTCCAGCTCTGGTCTGTCATTTGTGTTTGGCATATGGATGGCAGCAACACTACATGAGCTTGGCCAACTGGGCTAAACCAACTAGCTCACTACAGCTGATAGACAACAACTAGTGCACTGACAACTTTCCGGGTAAAACTTGCACTGTAGAATTTCTGTTCTGCACTTACCATTAGTAGACATAAATAGACTATTTCGATAGTAATTGTTTGGGTCACATTTTTACCGAACTGAACCTCCTGTACCGAAAGGTTCTGTACAAATGCACGTACCGTTACACCCCTAATCAAGGTATTTTACTTTTGAGGGAATATTCCACAGAATACATTAAAAACAAATGCGAGGAAGAACTGGCGATTGAAATTACCGATGAGACATTGGGGAATATCTGTAAGAATCAAATCAGCTCTACTAATTTAAGGCTGTGGAGGGAATTTTGCTGGAAGAATTGTGTGTGTTTAACCTCTAAACAGCAAGGGAGAGTATCTAATACCCAATGCCCCTGCTGGAGGCAGTGTGGGCCGGTAATGGTAGACCATGCACATGTTTTCTGGTCATGTGCTTTTATCCAACCATATTGGGGGGATGTGGGTACCTCAATCAATGAGATAATGGCTTTTGATATGAACTGCTCTTTTGCTTCCCTGTACCTGTGTGATCTGCCTGGTGAATTGCATACCTATGACAAATACTTGTTGAAAGTCCTGTTGGCTACAAGTAAAAAGGCCATCACAAGCAGATGGCTTTCTAGAGAGTCTCCTTCAGTGACCCAGTGGATGGACATTGTTAACGACATATACAGTATGGAGAGATTGACATTTTCATTAAGACTGGACCAAGAAAAAGGGCAGAGATATTGGCAGGAATGGAGAACTTATTTAACCCAGGAAAGAGACATTCATACAACCAAGAAATTATGGACTTTTGGAAAACAATGTATTGATTATTATTGTGTATAGCCCTGCAGCTCTGAAACAAATTATTGTTCATTTAGTAAAAATAAAGTTTAAAAACATTGCTGTGTGGTCAACTGTGTTAATTGGTCATTAAGTTTATGATTATGATTATCACATTGTGCACCTAATCATGTGCCTCTTGACAGACCTGAATGGAGTACAAAATCAAATTACACCAAAATGTTTATGTATGGTGTATCTAGCAAAATGAAATTATTTTCATGAAATTCTGTATGGGGTTTGAGCAGAATTCTTGATGAACACAATGTCCAAAACATTTTTGTCAGATTTGGAAGATAAAGTAATAAACTAAAACTAAAAATTAGTGGCTGATGGAAACTCTAATAATAGTATTGTTTTATGAGATGATACATTTCACAGTATACCGAATTTATTCCAGTGCCAATAGGAGACTTGGTAAAAGTGAACAGTACATTTAATAGAGGTTTTTATCAATGTTCCTCATCAGTCTTTACTCATGTATCCCACCACCACCACCTCCTTGTGCCATTAAGTACTGCCGGAGCTGCTCACCGGCCAAGGTGTGGCTGGCTGTGAAATTACAGGCATTTATTGAAATTGTCGCATTATTATAGACTATGAAGCTTGGCGTATGCCCATGTGCCAGCCTTTGTGTTATCCTTCCAGATCCATTTTCATTCTTTAGGTTCTGATCCCTGTTTCACATGTATTCACTGTACTCCCTTCTTCATCTCCCTATCAGTCTACATTGACAAACCTGCAGAGTTTCTGTTGATCGAAAGCTTGAGTAATTGTGTTGATTTCACAGCCAGGATGTTGGGGGCATAACAGAGGGGGGAGTGCATCCACTGAACCCCAAGCTGGTTTCCCAAATGGGAGGCTGACGTCAGTCTACAGCCGAGGCCTGCTCCTGATTACAGCGATATCGAGCCCCTGCCCTAGATTTAATGAGCACGCTCTGCTAGCTGGATAATTGTCCCAGAATCCCTTTGAAAGCCTTCAATTCTTTTACAGCTTCCAAATCTGCCTTGATGTAATGTACAACATTTTCATCCGTGCACATTAAAGGATGTGGATGCTGTTCTGTAGAGCAACTGTCAGGCTCGTTAATATTTCATGCAGCTCCCTTGCCAGGACTCAGTGAACGGAGAGCTGAATGAGATGGTGGTGTGTTATTTCAGCATTACTTCCAGGCTGCAGGTTCCACAGGCCAGCCAAACAGTGCAAACTGACCTGAGCGTGACCTGAATAGGTACCTCATTGTGGGTGTGGCTTGTTAAGAGCAGGTGGGGTCCAAATGAACCCAGCTGTGTGTAAATATGCTGAATGTGGTGCAGAGGAGCTGTACGCAAGCTCCTGCCTTTGGAGCCCCCAAACCAGTCTGGAATTCCATAGAAAGCTGGCAGCCGTAGCTAGTCTGAAGGACAAGCTAGATGGTCTGATTCTCACCTGTTACTGAAGAACTACACCATGCAGAGAAGGCACATAAGCTGATGAACTGTACCTTGATAAAACGGAGTGTGGAGTTAGGTAAATCAGGCATATGTGGGTGTAGATCCCCCCATTATCCCTCCATTATCCATCTGTTTTCACCCCATCACATAGTCTGCTCCTCCTGACCAGTGAAGCAGGCAGTGTCCTCTGGGTAGTAGAGGTGGATTTGCTCCATATTACTGTGATTTACAGGAAGTTGTGTGCTTTTTTTGGTTGTGTGGGGAAAATGCAGCCCATCACCAAATTAGGAATTGTTTTTGATAGCGCAGAGTATCTCTCCTTGTAAAATTTTGTGCAGGTATGTTGTCATGATCTTGTTTGTGAAGCATATTTCTACATTTGAGAAGTAAGCTTGTACTCCTTGTCACCAGGGTGTTTCCTCAGTCTGTCTGTGTTACTGAACTAATTTGCTGTGTTGTTCCTGCTTTCAAATTCTTTGCCATCGAAACAAATACCGGCACACAGTCGGCTCTAAAATTGGCAAATGCATAGGCACTCCAGTTACATCAGCAGCACAATGTTTTAGGTTAGGCATATGTAGATGATCACATTACTTGGCTAAGGTACTGACTGGTGTCAATAACTTGTTGTTAAATGTATAATTTTGGCTAACTGGATCTTGAGTGATGCAGTGTTGCACCAAAAAGGCACGTAAGATGTCTTAGAATAGGTGAGCCGTTGAAGACATTTATTTTAAAAAAATTAGTTAAAAAAAAATAAATAAAATCTATTTTTAGCATTTTAACCTATTTCTACTAACTACTGCAGTCAATGTCTTTTCACTTTGAAATAAATTGTTTAATGGTCATTATCTTTTTAGGAGTACTGTGGCGCTTGTTCTTATTTTGAAGCATTTCTCAGTACATGGTAAATGTTGAAGGATTTAAGACATCCACATGCTTCAAAAGAACTACTTTTTATGATGCTTCGGAAGACCATTTGGACAGTTTGTTTTAGTCCACTGCAGTTTTTTCTGTACTAGCTTAATGAAACGCTGGTGGAGGAGTTGGCTGTCACCCAGAGGGGTGGGAGGATTCAGAGGTAAATGTCATCGTGTAGAGGTAAAATGAGTGATATTTTAGTTTTTTCTTTTGATTTATTCAGGGGTCTTGTATTTCTGTCAGTTATAACAATGCAATAAAAATGAGATGACTGTTGTGCTAACATTAGGCTGACAAGATGAGCTGTGGAAACAAATTTGAAGGCAATATACAGTGCTGTAGTGGTCTTTTATCCTTTTCCTTTGTCAACATAAGTGGTGAACGCTAGTAAGTGGTGCAGCATTTAATGTTATCAGACAGGAAATATTCCCATGACAGCTTTGTATATGTGGTTTTGCAACTTATGTACTGCAAGCTTTTGTTCTAATTTTAGACAAGATTTGGAGACAGAGTCACAGAGTTCACCCCACAGCCTCTGTGATCTCCCTCTATGAATTTGAGAGATTTGCAGTTAGAATACGAAGTGTCAAACTGATGAGGACACAGGTGAATTCTATTGGACAATTTAACTTTGAATCATGATGAGCTCTCAGCACAATAGTGAAGGAAGTCTTGTAAAGTGTAAATGCGTAGAATTGGCAGATCACTTGAAACCCTGTATATTTTCACTCCTAAGCACACCTGGCCAGTTCCTATCGAAAGTGGGTGTATGCTTCAGAATGTCTGTCTCAGAAAGTTACAAAAATGTTTGGATTCAGATCTCTGAGATCTGAATGTATGAAAGGAGCTTTTCACCCCAGATGCTGTGCGACACTGTGAGATGGACTGGGTTTGAACACAGATGGACGCTGTGCGACACTGTGAGATGGACTGGGTTTGAACACAGATGGACGCTGTGCGACACTGTGAGATGGACTGGGTTTGCACACAGATGGACGCTGTGTGACACTGAGATGGGCTTGGTTTGAACACAGATGGAAGCTGTGAGACGCTGAGATGGGCTTGGTTTGAACACAGATGGATGCTGTGAGACACTGAGATGGGCTTGGTTTGAACACAGATGTAAGCTGTGAGACACTGAGATGGGCTTGGTTTGAACACAGATGGACGCTGTGAGATGTTTTTAGAACCTGCTGCAGGCGTAAGGTTGTAAGGGAAACCCTAGAAGATATAGGTAACCAGAACATTTTCCATGAGCCTTTTTTAATAGCAGTGTGTTTAGGGAAGGTAAGGGCTCCTCAGTTGGACAGGAAAAATGTGAGCTGATCAAAGCGGTATATTTCTGCACTTTCTTCACCACCCATACTCACCCTGTTATATCTCAATTCATCTCCAGTTTGACCCATGAGCCCCTCTGATGGAACCCAGTGAGGATCCTTCCCCCTCTGTCTCATGAGCCTCTCTGAAGTAACTGTTAGTAAATAAGTTACTCAATGAGTAAAAAAACCATGTTGTTAATGAAGAGATGGATCTTATGTTCGCCGTTGAAGAAAAGTTTACTAACACAGCTGGCTGTGTGAACAGAACCACAGAGCAAAACGTTCAATGATTACATTGTGTGGTCAACATTTATGTAGTTAAGGGAAAGACATTAGCATGTGATGGCCAGGTAACCCCAGGAAGTGAGACCCATACATGGTAATGGGGAACCTCGCGTTCCCCAGAAAGCAGGTAGCAGGTCATTAGCAGGAGGTGCCATTTGGCTCTGGTCAGATGCAGCGACAAGCATTCTGGGTTGGAGCAACAATGAAGATGGTTGTTTGAGAGACTCATCCATAAACACAAGTTAACAACCTGTGTCTGTTTCTTCTTGCAGGTGACAAACAGTATGTTTAGTGCTACGAGAAAGAAGTTTGTAGAAGGGGTGGACAGCGACTTCCCTGATGACAGCATGTACTACCCCCAGCCGTCGATGTTCCCACATCGATCAGATAAAGATGTAAGTTCCAGCACAATTCCCTCCTATTCCTGTTTAGGTGTCTCACTCTCCTGAACTGTGGCTTTCAGTCAGCTCTCTTTGCTCATTTTTTGGCAAACTTGATAGCTTTGCATTATTGGGACAATTTCTGAAGTGTTAAACTGGCTAAATCACAAGCTGAAACTAAAAATAGTATTCCATCAAAAACAAATTGGCAAATAATTTCTTCAACCAAAGAGATAATAGAATTTCTCACACACCTGAGATCGTAACTGAAGAGGAGAAATGGTTTTTTTGTATCCCTTACAGTGAAGACACACTGACAGCGTCGAAGACGCTTGGCGCCACCGCTGCCTGCCACTGCCCGACGCTTGTGGGCGTGTCCTCTAGTACATTCACTCAGGAATTTTTATTCACTACCACGGATAACCAGAAACAAATAAATAGGACACTCTCTCTCTCTATATATATATATATATATAAAAAATTCATAGGTAATATCTCTGTTTTGGTTAGTGACAACAAGTACTTTAAAGCGTTTTTTGTGATCACGTCAATAGATGGAATGTTAATAAGCGCCAGCTTTGTTCCATTCAGATTAATTTTCCGATATTAAGGTAAGATCTTGCTGGAGATCTGTTTACACATATTTATATTTGCACACCAGAAACGCTCATGATTTCTGCCACATTTTTAAAGGTAAAGTTTCTTCTGTCACTATCCCTGTATAACGGCAGAGCAGGGTTGTAAATCTCATTGAAGCTTGCAACAACGGTAATTTCCCCCTCATTTTATTTCAAGCATTTGTCTGTACTGGTGGAGTGAAAATGCAATGTTGTTACATCCCATCGGTTGCTGCTTGGTGGCATTTTCAAGCGGCCGGGTCAAAGTTCACTGATTTCAACTAGTTCTCGACGCCCTGCTGGTTGGCCACTCAACGGCTGCAATCCCATCGTGCCCCGCACGAGCGTCTCACCGGTCCCCATTCAACATGACATGGCTTCGGCGGCCGGCGTCGTCGCTGCCAGTGTGTTAACCGTTATGCATAGGGAGAGGAAATGGTGTGAAAATTATTTGCATTTGTTCCTAATGCATTATGACGTGCAGAATACGAGCTGCAGCCTAAGCAGTGGTATGTCTTTGTGCCCCTTCTTAAAATGCACAGTTGAAATGGATTTTGATACAGGTCATATGATAGTGGTAAGCAGTCTCTTTCCTCCTTATTTGAGGAAATCCTGGGCTGCTGTTCTTTCATAAATGCATTTCATTCAGTAGATTATACTTCACATTATCCTGTAGAGTAGACGTGCCTAAGAGCGTGAACAGGGATTGCCTGAGCTGTGTAATATATGTCTGTTGGACTTCAGAGGTAGAATAAGCAAGTTAAGGCCACACCTTGGCATGTATATTCAGATGTAACTCTGTCTGCATTATCCATAGCATCACTTTATTTCTGAATTAATAATTCAGATAGCTATTCCACAGAATAAATTAACATAATCACCCTGTGTTCATGCACAGCTGGGCACACTGTATTTGTGTATAGCACAGCTCTGCAGACATTCCATAATGCTATGTTTTCTTAGATGTTACAGTATGTGACCTAAACATACCCACATGTATTCATGATATTCTGTATTTAGGGCTTAATATTATATATTAATAGAAAGTGAAGTTAAACATGACTGAATCACACAGACTACATGATGGCAATATAAAATGGTTTAATTGATAGGGTAATTGAATGGCTAACTAAAATTAGGTGTATGAAATTCCTTTATTTTTGCATGGTTTCTGTTGGTTATTCCTAATAACTCCACTGGCAATGAACCAAGCAGGAGTGATTTGATGTTGTATAGACCTAGTGCGCATCGGCATGCTCAGGGGCAGGTGGCTTTCTCCTGCGCAGTTCAGAGAAGATGCACAGTATCATTCGACATCTGTGTGGGGTTTGGTATAATATTGCCCAGAAAAACTGGGTGCCATTTGGCAGCCTTTTGTTCCTGAATTTTGACACATAAAAACATTGCTGCAAATGGGTTAAGAAAAGTCCATCATAGTCGTAGCCCTACCTTGCTGTGGTACTGTTATGGTGATTAATGCTCATCCTCCCTGTTTCTGCCATAATGGACAAGATGAGACCAATATAGCAAGTTTTTTGAAAGGTTTGTGAATTTTTAATTTGAATCAAAAATGAAACGTGTGCAATGCATCATTGGTGTTTTAAGAGTTGTCAGAAACTCCACTCCGCACTCTGGTACCATATCAGCGATAAGGCTGTGTGTGTGTGTGTTGGGAAAACATTTTGTTTTGGTGTCACAGTTCAGTATGTTTTTGATACAGCAGGGAAAACAAAAAAATGTAGAAAATAACAATTTTGCCATTAATTTTGAAAAAAATTCAACTGTGGCTCCTTGGCCATACTTCTGACAGTTAAGGCACTCTAATGTTGACATATTGTCATTAATAAAAAATAAATAACACATGCAATAAACACAAACGTCAGTAATGCTCCATTGTAAGCATCGTCTGACCTGCTGATAATTCCTGCACAGCTGCAGCTGGCACTTGTTTATACAGGGCAGGCACAACGAACTGACTAAAATACGCATGTGAAGGCACATTGTAGCAGAACTCAAGCACTTTGACAATATGCTTAAATCCTGTATTCTCTTCGACTGAGTATGGACGCATATCTGCAGTGATAAGCAGCAACACTACATGAGCTTGGCTAACCAGGCTATAGACTATTGAAACAGTAATTGTTTGGGTCACGGGGCATACCATACCGAGGAAGTCGCGTACCAAACTGAACGGTTTGGTACAAAGGCACGTTTGGAGTGCTGGCTGGTTCTGTTTTTTTGTGCAGTAATGCCTTCCAGAATTAATATTTCAAAAACAGCTTGAATAGCTTAACTGTCAATTCTGTTGTTTGTAAGACATTTTTTTTCATCTGGAAGTATTATTGCGTTATTCATTTGGCCTCCATCAGAATATTTACTGTTGTTGAAGTTAGGGAGCCAAAGTGGTGCTTAACTCATTGCGGAACCAAACTCCCAAAGGCAGAGAGTATTGAACAATACCAGACATGTTGCAGGTTTTCAATTTTTCCCCTCAGACTCTGCATAAAGTAATCTTCAAATATATGAAGCATTTCAGTATGAAACTCTCTCCAGGGCAAATTGTAAGGAATCACAGATAAGTTTTTAATTCTGTATTCAACGTATCTGTTATATATATAATATATAATTTATCTCCATGCATTTAGCAGATGCTCACTAGTGTATCCTCGTGTATCATATGTGTGATGATGCTGCCTTTTTTTAAAAGGTCCTATTCTCAGAATTATGCATTTCTCATAGCTTTGATTTCAAAACAGACAAATATATTTAATGTTTCGACTCTGGACTTCTCTTGTAAACTGCAGCAGATGTTGTTGATCACAGATCTGGTCTATCTCTAACTCTCTTCCACATCCTTCTCCCATTTTTTCTGTTTTTCAGATGCTGGCGTCTCCATCACCATCATCATCAGGTCAATTGTCCCAACTTGGTGCAAGTTTGTATGGGCCACAAAGTGAGTATGATTCAGTGTGAGCACATCCATTTGCACAGTCCACAAGCCATTTGATACACCTGGCTTTACTGTGGTCCTTTAACGCATTCCTAGCTTCATTGCAGTCCTGAGGTTGTGGTCAGGGTAAGGGGTGTGGTCGGCATAGGGTTTGGATGGCTGTAGATGGTCGCTCCCTGTAACTGAATGGAAGAGGGTCAGTTCTGTTTTGATTCATTCTGGGCAGTAAAAACTCTGTAGTTTAGGAGTGTGGCTCCTTGGATTTGGAGCAGAGCTCACGATAACACTGTGGCTTTTTGTTTGTATTTTATTAAATCTTTAAATTTTCCTCTGTAAGTATGTACCGTATGTCTAACCTTGTGTGCCAGGATTTTACACCTCCTCTATAAAGCAGGTAAAAATGTGCATCTCAGAACAATGGCATGTCCTTTTTTGGGGCGTAGGCAATGTTTTAACCAGTATCAACTCAATGTCCAATCTGGGTTTGAGACAAGATGTTTCTGTATGTGTTTAGCTGGCATCCTCATGAGCGCAAATGTACAGTTTTATTGACCGTTTAACCCAATGGTGGCAGTAATTGATGGAAGTTTTGATATGGCGAATAACGAGAAGAGAGCAGCTAAACAAATGTGACCCAATAAACCTTCTCCGAACTGCAAATCTAGTAAAGGAAAAAAAGGACTAAAGGGGAAGTGCACCATGATTTGCCATTACACACCATTCCCACTCCGGTGCTTACTCTTCTCCCCATTGGGGGGGCAGCCTCCATCTGGCCGATAGGGAGCTTATTCACGATGTAACCATGTCCTCACTCATGACATGGATGCTGCAAATGGTGAACGAATTTGAAGTGCTGTCTTTGTTACACAGGTTTCCCTATCCATATGGACTTTTATGAATTCAAAGATACAACACATTAAGTCTGTACTTTAAGTGTGTGCTTTGGCTTCATCTCTCACTGCTCCTCAGACACACACCAACTTCATTCAGAAGAGTGCTGCCACTAAAGACAATTCCTTTGATAATCAGAATTTGAAAGGTGGGACAGCTGAAATTGAGGACCAAAACAAGCACTTCACATTTGATATTGACTTGACTACTTGAAGGTGTGGAAGGACCTGAGGCTGACTTCGTTATCAGGCCAAATAGAAGGTTATGCAAGCATTTTGGGTCTGCTATCATGCATGAGAAAGCCACCTCGCATCTTTCTGTGGACTCTTACAATTTCCCCAGGCTGAGAAGGCCCGCATTAAGTCCCATTATCGTAGATTTCAAGTAGAGATTTTTAATATTCTGGTGTAACCAGCCAAGCTGAAGGTCATCCACAACTCTTGGCATTTGTTCTTCAATTCTCCCACGGATGAATATACTCACAGTATTTGGGAAGCCACCACCTGTTTAATTATGGGTTATTGCACTCCAATTATGGCCATCACATTACGTCATAAGATGCGTGAGAGCCAGCTAATGCCGGTTCAGCAAGGAAGCTCTACCATTACAGATTAATGAATTTTATAAATCTGAATACAGTTGAAATTAAATCAGTTGACTCTATTAAATGGTCTAGATTGTCCATGTCTTTATAAAGAACAAACTGATCTGTTGAATGGTCCTGTTTTGTTAGGAGAGTGAAAAGTTGCTATTACTCATATGCTGAAACACACATCCCCAGGTTAAGGTTGCATCACACCTGCCAGTGTGTGACCGACCGCAGTGGCACATAGTTTTAGTGGAGTTCTCAGCTGGCAGGGTGGTGCTGTCCAGACCATCAGCAGCTCTTCCTAGTCGGTTGTAAGCACACCCTGCTTGGACAAGACACACTGAAGTCTCATGCGCCAACCCTCTCAGAATTAGCTGAACAGAGGTGATTGGCAGAGATAGTCACAGCTCAAATTTGGCATTCAAAATCAGGGGGGAAATTGGGTACAACAAAAAAGAATGCTTGCAAGTGATTTTCTTGTGGACACATAACAGCATCACATATAACGTTTGACTAGAACAGTTATTTTGTAAAGATCAGTTGTTGTTTTGTTGTATTGTATCTGTAAAGTAGTCTGAAAAGTCATATGTCGTAATGTTCAGGTTTTTCATACTTGATAAAATAATAGATTTTTAAAGTCCCCAGCCTGAGGGTTTTTACATATCTGTTGAATTTTAAAACTTGTTCCTTCTTTTCCAGTGGAGGTGTGGGTTGGCGAGTGGGTTGTTGCCATAGACACCTTAAAGGAAAATGCCCCCATAGTGTCACTGAAAAGCACGCACACACTGTGGAGAAGGAGTGATGGACACTTTAGTGAGGCAGGTCTGTTGGGGTGCTGTTCTCCAGCTTAGGGCCAGTCACTCAGGCTAGCGGGGGCATATTTGTGTTAATGTAGAATTTTGTGTTTTTTTGTCTTTGTTAAAGATTTGTGTCATCAGAAAATCGCAGCTTTACTATCATGATAGTCCAAGGATTAAGGCAGTGGTTGAGTGAATATGGTGCAATCTGCAAGTGTGCACTCAGCTTTTCATTCAGGAAAGGCAATGGCACTCACTCACTGATTTCACCTTTACATCATTGTCACTGAGTAAACAACTCACTGAGCTGTGGGATGGATTGATTTATTGTTTGAAACATGATCACTGATGTATTCCTATCATGTTCACCTAGCAGCTTGTTGCAAAGTGCTAACTAAATATGGTCCATTAATGTATGGTGTAAGTGCCCATATTACTTGGATCATGTTTCCCCAGGTTTGCAAGTTCCACTGTACTTGTGCCTGCATGCATAAATAGGACATTCATCAAATGGTTTTCAGTTACTTTGGCCCCATTTGCACCTGGTATTAAAACTGACATCTAAGTCTGATCAGGTATGATTAGACTGACATCCATTTACCAGCAGCGTGCCATTAAATGTGTCTCACATGCGTTCATGTCATCAGCATTGTGATCTTGTTTCACTTTCGTTTGCGTTATACAAGATGGACAATGAATATTGGACCCACAAGAAATTGCATTCCTCTATGCCAACTGACAATTCCTGTTTAACCAAAGTAGAGATTGTCTATGAAGATGCATGCATCACTGATGACAACAGCACCAATGCCAATTGCACAGAGCTATGACAGCTTCTATGAAGAGCATGTCGTCTGAAAAGTCATTACTGTCTGCACAGTGAACTTGGATAATTGAAGCAACTGGTGAAGACTGACACCTACCTCCAGTATTTCCCACCGTGCAACAATGTGTCTCACATGTCAAATGACTGGCTGCCATTGGAGCTGTGTGTATGTGGGCACAAATTAAGGTCACTTTTGCTGAGTACTTTCATATATATTCCTGCATGGTGTTTTTCAGTGTTGATCACTGATTGGGTGACATGGATGAATATGTGAAATTTTTATTTCATTCTCCCATGTACTAATGAAGCATTGGAATTGGAAATTGAACATGACTTTTGTCATGATGATAATTATGAAATGAGAGTTAAAACCTTTCTCTCAAACACAAGTTGCGCATGGTTATTTCCTCCTATTTGTAATTAATTATTTATTTGTAATGCATGTTGATTTTTGGTTCAGCTGCAGGCCTGTTTGAAACCCGTGAGGAGCCCTAACCCGCCATCAGTGATGTCCCAGCGGATCACAGTGGCTCAAAGCAGGATACTTTCAACTGATCGAGCATCAGCTTCGCCGACTCTAATCCTAACCACGGCCATTATTTAAAAAACCACAAACTGATTTGGGGTCAGTGCGAGGAGGCAGATTCTAAAGTAGACTGACCCAGTGTATGCGGCTCTCTGTTTGACTCTCCTCTCTCTCCCTCTCCATTCTGCAGGTGCACTGGGCTTCCCCATGCGGGGCATGAACAGCAGCAACCCCCAGCTAAACCGCAGCTTAAACCAGGGCTCCCAGCTCCCCAGCCACGTCACCCCAACCACCGGGGTCCCCACAATGTCTCTGCACACCCCGCCCTCGCCCAGCAGGTACATCACCAGCTGCTACTGCTCCCTTCATAGCATGCACTCCTGCTACTGTCCCCCACACAACACCCACCCACACCTGCTACTGCCGCACACAGAGCACAAACCTGCTACTGTTCTGTACACAGCAGCCAGATTTTGTCAGTTTTGCAGTTAGAACTAAATCAACTATATTACTGTGGTGTTCGTTCCAAGATCATCTTCAGATGGGCCTCCACAATATTCTCTCCCTCTGTCTGATTGGCCTTTCTCCAGAGATTCCTCTTACCTTTATCCGTAAGGGATTGGTGATCTTATCAGTTCTTTATAATGGCATATTTAAACATGAGTCTGGCCTACACATTATAGGCTCTGGTGAAGGCCATGGTGAAGCACCTGTATGTCAGTGAGGCTGAGCTCTGCTGACCCCCTTCTCCTGGTGTTCTACAGGGGGATCCTACCAATGAACACACGGAACATGATGAACCACTCACAGGTGGGGCAGGGAATCGGCCTGGGCGGCCGGACCAGCAGCATGAGCAGCTCAGGGCTGGGCAGCCCCAACCGGAGCTCCCCCAGCATCATATGCATGCCAAAGCAGCAGCCATCCCGGCAACCTTTCACCATCAACAGGTAACTATGCCTGCCAAACCCCTCACCATCAACAGGTAACTATGCCTGCCAAACCCCTCACCATCAACAGGTAACTATGCCTGCCAAACCCCTCACCATCAACAGGTAACTATGCCTGCCAAACCCCTCACCATCAACAGGTAACTATGCCTGCCAAACCCCTCACCATCAACAGGTAACTATGCCTGCCAAACCCCTCACCATCAACAGGTAACTATGACTGCCAAACCCCTCACCATCAACAGGTAACTATGCCTGCCAAACCCCTCACCATCAACAGGTAACTATGCCTGCCAAACCCCTCACCATCAACAGGTAACTATGCCTGCCAAACCCTCATCATCAACAGGTAACTATGCCTGCCAAACCCTCACCATCAACAGGTAACTATGCCTGCCAAACCCCCACCATCAACAGGTAACTATGCCTGCCAAACCCCTCACCATCAACAGGTAACTATGCCTGCCAAACCCCTCACCATCAACAGGTAACTATGCCTGCCAAACCCCTCACCATCACCAGTGTTAACTACTTTTTTTGCCCAAAGAAAGGTGATCAAGTAAACTCAATACCCACTGTATTCGGTGACTGGTCAATTGTGAAAGTGGGAGGGACTAAGTTGGTCACCAGTTCAGACTCATTCATCATTATTGTGTTTTTTTTTAACTTGGCTGAAGCCATTGTTTGATTCTGTTTGTCTTACGAGAAGTCAACAGCCATGTCTTAATGCGAAATTATTAGTTGCATAGCCATCCACATGTCTTAAAGAATATAGAATGGTTCAGGGAATGCAAACCTAAAACTTTTTTTGGAACAAAAAAAGAGAGACTAAATATTATTTTAGATGTATGTGAAGTGTAGAATAACATTGTTTTGTTTGTTGTTTTTTCCTCCTTGCAAACCCCAGTGTTTATAGCCAGACTTAGTGAAAACAAACTTTAAAGAGATTTGCCATGGATTATGTCTTGGAAAAGAGCCATGAGTGTTATTTGTTCTCAGGTTTTCCTTTAATTGAGCAAAACTTAAATGAAGAGAAATTTTTCACATCACATGCTGATTTTTGAACTGTTTTTTAGAATGGCTAGTCAGAAGGCCTAAAAGATCCATGTCTTGGAAAAGAGCAGAGATCCTGATGAAACCACCCTTGTGTATTCTGATTTGTTCACTTTGAGTCCAGGTTTCTCCCATTAACCTCAGCAGAGCTGCTCAGCAGAGCAGTCTGAAGCTCACATTAACTCACAGCCTCAGAGCAGTCTGCAGAGCAACTCACATTAACCTCAGCAGAGCAGTCTGAAGCTCACATTAACCTCAGCAGAGCAGTCTGAAGCTCACATTAACCACAGCAGAGCAGTCTGAAAGCTCACATTAACCACAGCAGAGCAGTCTGAAGCTCACATTAACCACAGCAGAGCAGTCTGAAGCTCACATTAACCACAGCAGAGCAGTGTGAAAGCTCACATTAACCTTAGCAGAGCAGTGTGAAAGCTCACATTAACCTCAGCAGGGTTGTCTGGGGCTCACATTAACCTCAGCAGAGCAGTGTGAAAGCTCACATTAACCTCAGCAGGGTTGTCTGGGGCTCACATTAACCTCAGCAGAGCAGTGTGAAAACTCACATTAACCTCAGCAGGGTTGTCTGAAGCTAACATTAATCATAGCAGAGCAGTGTGAAAGCTCACAATAACCTCAGCAGAGCAGTCTGAAGCTCACAGTAGCTTTACCATAGCAGAAGGAGATGCTGATTAAGCCATGGTTATGAGTTTAATCAGGCAGATCATATTAGCATGGCACAAACAGGGATGACTTGTCTGCACTGCAAATATGCCAATTATCAGAGTCATTAGTTAGTACATCAAGCTTTTTGCTACATCCTGATCAATGTCTCACCTACACCTGGGTTTATCACAATTCTGTCTGTTTGTTTTAAGCAAGGATCTTTTTTTATGTCCTGTCTCAATACTCTTAAACAAAATTATGGCAGTTGCCTTGAAAACACGATGAAGTTGCACAGAACGATTTCCTCAGAGTGAAGGCAGAAGGCAGTGGAGGCCTGAGCATTAGTGACACATGGGAAGTTTTTAGCGTTCCTGGTATGAGCACTGGATTGTTGCCTATGTGTTTCTCCAGATGTGTTAAGTAGTGTGTATAGTTTAATTAAATGAAGTGTTCTTCTCTCTTTGCTGCTGAAAAACTGCACATGTAGCATTAATCTGTGTTTTTGTGTCATTGCAGTATGTCTGGGTTTGGAATGAACAGAAATCAAGCATTTGGGATGAACAACTCATTATCAAGCAACATCTTTAATGGAACAGGTGAGCCTACTATAATGTTTTGTCAACAGGGCTGTGCAGCCTACAGTAAATGGCCCTAAGTGTCTGCAGAGCTGTGGAGATTCAGAAAAATCACTCTACAGCATAATCCATGCCACTGTAAATTAGCAGTGTGTTTGACCCCCTAAAATTAGCAAGACCTCTGTCATGCGATTAGCATTCCATGGACTTCAGAACATCATCTCATTACTCATTATCTTGGGGTTTGGGGTATACCCCATACTCTGTAGGCTGTTCAGGTTTGTGATTGCGTGTGGTTGTGCTGTTGCTGCAGATGGTAGTGAAAATGTGACGGGACTGGACCTCTCAGACTTCCCGGCCCTCGCAGACAGAAGTCGAAGAGAAGGAAGTGGCAACCCAACGCCGTTACTCAACCCGCTGGCTGGGAGAGCTCCGTACGGTGGGTCACTGCAGCTCCCTCTTATTTCACAGAAAATAACAATAAAAAAAATAACTATTCCACTGTCTGTGCATACCCCAGTGGATATGACCACTCTGGCCCATATTATACAGCCTCCTGTTTGGCAAGACATTTCACTGAATGCTGATGTTTGTGTTTTTTTTGGCAGTTACCTTCTGTGAGTCTTTTCAGAAACATGACATGTGGTTGGAAATGGGTAAAAAAGCAAATGTTTATTTAGGGATGAGAGTAGTTTTAAACCAATATGACTCTATATAACAAGAATATTTTTCCTAAATATAAAGATAATTTAATAAAAAAATATTACATCAATATATTGCCTTTATCGTCTCAACTAACTAACATATATCAGTTTCAACAGAAATGCAGGTTAGTAATATAATGATTCTATAACTCCCCCTGAGTGAATTGGAAATTGATCTTGAAGAACTAGCTTCAGTTGCAGAATAGAATAATCATGAAGTATAGGGTACTCCTGCATTTGGAGATTAAAATAAGAATAATGAAGGTAAAGTCTAAACTTGTATCCAACTGTATTGGGTTACTACTTAAGAAAATGGCCATTGACTTGGTTATAGATGGAAATGTAAATGCTTAAGAATAAGAAGACCTTTTCCTCTTTTTCTTACCTCTCTTAATTACATTCATGGCTAGCATTCCAAAAAAAAGTAATATGTTGCTTTTTGACTAGACTAGTGCATTAAAAACTGTGTGAGCATAGTTACATATATTTGTATGTTGGTGTTGTTTTTGAAGCTCATCGGTGCAGTACTGTCAAATTTTGGACTTGATATATGACAAGACTTAACTCCTGAAATGTGGCCACCAAATGGCTACATCAGATCTGAGCTATATTCTTGTTAAACTGTGCAGTGCAGTGTTTCTTTTCTTGCAAGTTACTGACAAAACTATTTACATTTATAATGCATTACATTGTATCTTGCCCATAAAGCCTCCTAATAATGGTAGAATTTTTTCTCTTCATAATATCATAACTAAGAATATAGTTTACACCAGCCAACTTATAAATAATGTGTTAAACATTTATCATATTCAAACCACTTCCCATCCCTAAATTTATGTTAGATTATTCCATAAATTTTCGGTCAGGGGTTTCACTTTGGAATAAATTGTTCTATGGTTTTGTATGTACCCACAGCCTAAAGCAGTTTAACAGTTTACACCCACAGTGGTTGAGATACAGACCCTAGACAAGGTGACAATAGTAACAAAAAAAAAAAAAAAAAAAAAACATGTATGTTTCTCTTTTAATTCATAAAGCACACTATAAACAATGTCTTTTTGAACATATGTACAACAGATGTCAGTAGATGTCTGTGTTCGTAAACAACAAAATTTTAAAAATGAGTAGAACAACCGTGTTGTTAATGAAGAGACGGATCCCATGTTCGTAGTTGAAGACAGATACTTTACTTACACAGCCGGCCGCGGGAACACAAGCATGGAGCAAAATGTTCAACGATTACATTGTGTGGTCAACATGTATACAGTTTTAGGCAAATACATTTGATTCATGTGATGGCTCAGATATGGTAATGGGGAACCCTAAGTTCCGCAGACGACAGATACCAGGTCGTTAACAGGAGGCACCATTTGGCCCTGGTCGGATGCGGCAACATTCCTTTGTAATTCCAATACACGTTCTCAAACTCAGTGCCGCTCTCCAAAACTGTCTCCCAACATCTGACCCATATTGACTAATTTAAGCATTATACTAAACCGTTGAAAGCCTTAGTATGTTACCTTGTGCCTACTAAGGTATCTAGTGGTCATTTGTCATTTTTACCCTGAATGTACTTGGACTAATGGCTTAGGCCTGAACCTTCCATTGTTTCTGTATTGGTACATTTATAAATAGAGATTTGGCACTGAAACCTTGATCAAAGGTGGAAAGGGTAAAAATCCACCTGCAGTGTCCCATCCAACATTTGAGCTCAGTCCCAGCAGAATTAAGTGTGTGTGCACTGGGTAACTGTTTGTTGTGTGTTTTGTATGCATCTGAGTGTTTTCACTATGAATTAGACTCATCCACATGTTTCTTTTTCCCCATTCATTGGCACCATCAGCATCCTGTTGCTGATCAGTAAACCAGGTACTCTGTCTCCCCCTGCAGTTGGGATGGTCACAAAGCCATCGAACGAGCAGTCCCAAGACTTCTCCATCCACAACGAGGATTTCCCAGCACTGCCAGGCCCCAACTACAAGGACCCCACGTCGAGTAATGACGACAACAAATCGGTGAGCAGGACTGCTTCCCCTCCCTAAGGACAGCACTGCTCCCTCTGAGACATTTTACTGAACTGCACTAAGACTTCCCTACACTCATCCAAATCTGCCCAGCCATGCTTTAAATTTGTTAGGTCAGCAAAGGGCAATAATAACTTGTTGTTCTTGACAGTCATCCTGTCTTCATCGAAGTTGAAACAAAAGCATCACAACTCTGAGCATTCTCCAGACTCACTCAAAATATGCACTTGATGCATCTTTCACAGTGGCTGCTGGAGTCAGACCACATACAGTTTTGTACTCCCAGTTCATTGCATTGAGAAACAGTGGGGCATGTGGGGCAACAGTTTCATGTTTTCAAGGTTTAATTTGAGCCTGATAGGGAAAAGACTGTATGGCTGACCATTTTATCACTGTTGTTATATCTCCATCCTCCCTCAGAATTTAAACTCATCAGGCAAGAATGCATCGAGCACAGATGGGCCCAAGTTCCCAGGAGACAAGAGCTCCACAGCGCAGAACAACAACCAGCAGAAGAAAGGGATCCAGGTCTTACCGGACGGTGAGCTTTCTGCCCCAGTCAATCGTCACTGATTCAATCTGGGCTTCCTAAAACAGCCCCGCTTTAAAATCCCCACCCAGTCACTTGTCAGAATGTTATCGGAGGTTTTCTGTCTGACCATGTTGTTTGTTTCCTTGTTCCTATCCCTGTCACACCAGCTTACCATGAGCAATATCAGGCCACAGACTCTGGGACTGAAATAAATAATATAAATAAATCCTAAATATGTCAATAATTTACCCATCTTCATGATTACATAGCATGTAGCCCCCCCACTTCTAATTGTATACTCTTAATGTAATGGTGTGCTCTCCTGTTCTCTCAAGCGTAAAGGTCTATATTTATCTACATCTCTGTGTATGTTTTCCATCTTGAGAACTGAGCTAAGTTTCGATGTGCTAATTTCTTAAAGGTCATCATTTACTGGTGTTTGGTTGAGTGTGAGTGTGATGTGAAGCTCCCAGTGTCTACCTGTGCATCAATAGTGCAAATGTGTATTCTCCCTTAAACAACCATCCACACCAACAACCAGCCAGCAGCAAGTGGAGTGAGATGTGAGAGTTAGCGCAGTAAAGGTGCAAGTGCAGCTCCAGGGCCCTGCAGTGGGGCGTAAACATTAGTGCAGTAAAGGTGCAAGTGCAGCTCCAGGGCCCTGCAGTGGGGTGTGAGTGTTAGTGCAGTAAAGGTGCAAGTGCAGCTCCAGGGCCCTGCAGTGGGGCGTAAACATTAGTGCAGTAAAGGTGCAAGTGCAGCTCCAGGGCCCTGCAGTGGGGCGTAAACATTAGTGCAGTAAAGGTGCAAGTGCAGCTCCAGGGCCCTGCAGTGGGGTGTGAGTGTTAGTGCAGTAAAGGTGCAAGTGCAGCTCCAGGGCCCTGCAGTGGGGTGTGAGTGTTAGTGCAGTAAAGGTGCAAGTGCAGCTCCAGGGCCCTGCAGTGGGGTGTGAGTGTTAGCGCAGTAAAGGTGCAAGTGCAGCTCCAGGGCTCTGCAGTGGGGCGTGAGTGTTAGCGCAGTAAAGGTTAGCCTGCAGATCTGATGTTTCTCCAAACTCTTTTTTCCCCCCCTCTTCAGGACGGGTGACAAACATTCCCGCTGGGATGGTAACGGACCAGTTTGGCATGATTGGGCTGTTAACCTTCATCCGGGCAGCGGAGACGGACCCAGGGATGGTGCATCTGGCACTGGGCAGTGACCTGACCACACTAGGACTCAACCTCAACTCTCCAGAGTGAGTTCAGTGCTGCTGGGGCTTATACTGAACTGTGGACTTCATTTCCCACCTGTCCTTGAGCAAGCTCTCTTGAACAGGGCAGTTACAACAGGCAACAGGGCAGCTCTAATTCTTTATTTCTCATGCAAGGTATTAGTCTGAGTTTCAATTGCAAAGCCTAATTATCTGGATTTGGTTAAAAAAATTAACATTTCATTATTTCTAGTGAAGTGTTATTGTTAGAACTCTGTGTCAATCAAAATGACAACACTTGCATCTTCACTAAAAGATGGTTAAGTAAATAAGTAATATGAATAGGTTTTCTGTTATTTCTAATGGCTTTTGGACATCAGTGGAGAGCAGAGAATGCCAACTTTTTGGAAATATAAATATGGTATTATTTGTGCTCTCTGTCCTTTAGAAACCTATACCCCAAGTTTGCCTCTCCCTGGGCATCGGCTCCTTGTCGACCTCAAGACATTGGTAAGTATAGTAGGGGTGGGGACTAAGTCAGTATGAGTGAGAGGCTCAACTGGGTGGGGTTTGAGCCTGAAAGGAAACATAAGTGTTTTTTCTAACATTTTTGTATTTCTGTTTTTTCTTCTCCAGACTTCCATGTTCCATCTGAGTATTTGACCAACATTCACATAAGGGATAAGGTAGGAGTCTATACTGTGAACATGCCAGCTCCCCTTCGCCCTTTTGGACATTACATAAATCTGTATGAAATAAAATTACCATGTTTGATGTGCGACTGGTGATACACTGCTCATTGTCTCTGTCCGCCAGTAGAGATCGGGAAATTTCGAGTAACAAATGAGCTACAGTCAGCAAAGTACAACAGTGGTCCTGAAAGAGGAATATCAGAACACACAACTCTCCACACCTTGTCATTTTTGAAAGCCACAGGATATCTGACAATTAATAAGGTTCTGGCCCCATGGCGGCAGTGTATCCTTCTGGGAATTGGCTTCTTCAGCAGGATAATACTCCATACCATAAAGCCAGGATTGTCTAAGCATCACTCTGGGAGCAAGGTAGTGAATTCATCTTAGTGGAGTGGCCCCCCAGTCACCAGATGTCAATCCAGTTGTGCATCTGTGGATAAGGTGGGATTCCTGTGAGCTATTTGGAGTGGAGGTCCAGAATGTCTTGTCCAGAATGTCTGTGCCACACTTTTGCCAGCTCTGATTTTTGTCTATCCTGGTCTTCCCATCAGTCTGAAACTGCAGGAACCAAGATTCATTAGACCAGTGTCCAGTCTTTGTATTGCTTAGCCCGCTGCAACACCAGTTTCTTGTTTTTTGCTGACAGGAGTGTAAGTCACTCAGTTTTCAAGCTGTGAATATCCTGTCCATTACCAGGTTGAGTTTTGTTTTGTGATACACCTCTTTCAGCTCCACTGTTGTAATCAATGGTTAGCCGCCTGACTGTATCCCATCTGTTACTCTGTGCAAGTCTTGTCTTTTATTAACAGTGTGTCTCTGGCTCAAGGGCGGCTGTGGGCAGGATGTTTCATATGTAGGTTTGCTGTTTCTGATACTTTCTGTTGGGGGAAGTGAGAATTTAATAAAAATAATGGTTCCCTGAATCAAGCTGGCTGTTTTGATTAATGCCCTTGTTTAATGTCGGGCACTCTGAATACCAAACGCAAGTTAAAATAGATTTATTTAAATAATTACCATAATTGTTTGTGTATAATATGCACTTGTATATAATGCATACCTCTAATTATGGGCAATGAAATCCTGGAAAAAATATTTTGTATATAATTCGCACTGACTTTTCCTCAGTGTTATTTCAGGCTGTCAGACGTGGAGATCATAGCGGCAGGCCATGTCTTGATGTATGGGAGAAAGAATATTTAATCATATTTATTATAATCGCTGAATAAAATATTGAATGAAATCATATTTGCATCATTACAAAACGCTTTCGCGCTTTGATAAGGCGTCTATGAAGAGCATTTTTTTTTTTGCACACAGCATGTTCTGTAGTGAGCATAGCATACATATTATGCCATCACAATGATAACCAAGTTACACATCTTATCAGTAAATTTGAAACCCGATGTTGGCCCTCCTAGCTCACAGTGATTTAATTTTTTGTTGCAGATCAGTTAATTTGGACAAAGTACTAGAGGTGTAACAGTACGTGCATTTGTCCTGAACCCTTTGGCACAGGACATTCAGTTTGGTATGCGACTTCTTGGTTCGGTACGCTCTGTGACCCAAACGATAACTGTCAAAATAGTCAATTTCTGTCTACTACTCATACGTGCGGAATAGAAATTCTACATTGCAAATTTTACCCGGAAAGTTTTGTCAGTGCACCACTTGTTGTCTATCTGCTGTAGCATGCTAGTCAGCTTAGCCTGGTTAGCCAAGCTCATGTAGTGTTGCTGCCATCCGTATGGCAAACACAGATGAGAGACCAGAGCTGGAGGATCCTCCCATGACATTTAGATCCAGTCTATGGGAGCAGTACGGTTTCCTGGTTAGTTACAGCAAAAAAGGACAATTAGTGTCAAACTATGCTGACATTGCTCAACTGAAGTCGGATTTATACACTTAAAACATGTCATTTACGACAGCATCACCCGAATGTGGCGATAAGCAGAACAAGACAAAAACACAAGAAGGCAAGTCCTTCCCCCCACAGTGTTCAAGCAGCCTCTCACTGCACATTCAGACTGTGCCAAAGCAAAAGCTAATGCTATAGGAGTGTTAAGCACTGCGGATATGCGACCATACTAGGTCATAGAGAATATAGGATTTAAGCATATGGTCAAAGTGCTTGAGTTCTGGTACAATGTGCCTGCCCTGTATAAACAACCACAAGCTGCAGTTGTTCACAAATTATCAACAGGTCAAAGGATGCTTACAATGGAGCATTACTGGCATTCGTGTTTATTGCATGTGTTATTTATTTTTTCTTACTGACAATATGTCAAAATTAGAGTGCCTTAACTGTTACAGTCAGAATTGTGGCCAAGGAGCTACTGTTGAATTTTTACATTTTTCAGAATAAATGACAAAAATGTAATTTTTTTTTTTTTTTGTTTTCCCTGCTGTACCGAAAACATACTAAAGTGACACAAAAACCGAGGTACATACCGAACCATGAATTTTGTATACCGTTACACCCCTAATAAATAACTTATTTCTGGTCATACCGTCCTGAATATGACTAGGTATTTGGCTGGGAAAAAGGGGGTAAAGCGCACCCCTAAAAAATTCTGAAAAAAAGTGTGTATTATGCACAAATAAATATGGTACTATTAAAGTATTAACTTTAAATTAAATCACAAAGTTCAAGATAGGGATGAGCAGTCTGGTTGGACAGCCTTAGTCAGAAATGTACACTTACAAAAGAAATATTTTAAATAGGTTTATTAGTCAAAAACATACCTGGTCCACTACCTTAACAGACAGTTATAAAAAAAAAAAAAAAAAAAAAAAAAAAAACATTTATACAAAAAAAAGATAAATACAAAATGTTGCAATAGAGAAAATGGAGTGATGCCGTAAAATCTGAGCTGCAGGGTAACAAAGAAAAAAAACTGAGCCTTGGATTGAAACAGAAAAACTGAGCAATGAGGCCTGTTCAGGGCCCAAATTAACAAGGGTCTCTCCCCTCCTCCCTGGTCCACTCGTAATTAATTACCTTGTGGAGGGGTGCCTGAAAGTTAACTCAGGCCTTATTTTTACACATGAACTGGACCTGTGAAATACAAGATATCTTTTCAAAATTATCATTTTGATAATCTGCTCATTATGTGCATCACAATTGTAATATACCCAATTTTAGGGAGTAGAGTTCACTGTGAGAGAGAACAGGCAATTCTACAAATTAATAGTTTAGCTGCTGTGCTTGTCATCACAAGACTTCAAATTTTCAAACCTTGAACATAACAGTAACATATCTTGGTGGTACAAAAAGGTACAGGCCATAGCCCCCAGTCTAAACAGCCCCCAGGGTTCACTGGCTGCACCCCCAGGCTACACAGGCTACACAGCCCATAGCCCACATGCTTCACAGGCTACACAGCCCACATGCTTCACAGGCTACACAGCCCACAGGCTTCACAGGCTGCATCTGATTGGTTTCTTTGGGTTTGTCTGTTTTCAGGAGAGAAATGGAGATGCCCTCTGAGATGTGCTCATGAACTTAGGAAACAGTTACCTGAAGTTTAAAACTGACGGATTGTTATTGCTTCCCTTCCTGCTGCAGCTGGCTGCAATAAAACTGTCTCGCTATGGAGAAGATCTGCTGTTCTACCTTTACTACATGAACGGAGGAGACCTCTTACAGCTGCTAGCAGCAGTAGAGCTGTACGTATACAAGACTTACACCATTTTAGTTAGCATGACCAATCTCGCATCATGATGCTGGAAAGAGAACATTCTTTCTGCTTGCCTTGTATTTACATGTTAAACATTTCAAATTAATTGAAAAAGCTAATGTGTACATTTTTATAGCTGAATATATATCATACATCATTTTGTAGAGAATGACATAATTATGTGAGCTACTGCCAAATGTTCACTAATTTAACATTGTATTCCACTGACATTTCACTGCAAGTGTAATTTGTAATTATGGCTGCCCTCTATAGTGCCTTATTACAACAGTAACCAATCAATTGTTATTCAATTAATATGTAATTATTAGAATTTAATTGAAGCGATTTTGTAGTTATGTGTTTTGATGAGTTTAAAATAAGAATGTATGAAATTTTATTGGAGTGAAGTTTTAAGGGAGTTCATGTCAGTGAGTGAATGTATCTGTTAGTAATATTTTACCTTTTTACCAAATATCCTTGCAGTGAGTCAAACCTGAAATCTGTCAAGTCCCCAATTGCTGTTAAATCTGACCCTTTGTTTCGTGTGTGTGTGCGTGCGTGTGTGCGTGTTCTAATGGAATTGTGATGTTTTTCCAAACCTGCCCCCCACAGTTTTAATCGTGATTGGAGGTACCACAAGGAGGAGCGAGTGTGGATCACCCGAGCACCTGGCATGGAGCCCACACTGAAGACCAACACCTACGAGCGCGGAACCTACTACTTCTTTGATTGTCTTAACTGGAGGAAGGTAGCTAAGGTAAAGGTGTTGGCTTGAGTGTTAGCCATCTTTAATGCACCCTCTCTCTGTCTGGAGGATACAAAAACCACTGTGCTTTCTGCTTTGAGAGTTTAATTAACCTTGATTGCCTTTCGAGGTGTTGTGTAGCAGTGGCTTCTTATTAGGGTGTGTTTGTAAAACCTTCCTCAAACTTAGCCCTGCATGTAAGGTGTATGTGTAGCAGCCATTTTGAAAATGAAATGAAAAAGGGTGCCTCTAAGATTTTTGGTCTTTTTTGGGCCCCCTTTACTGGATGTGAAGCATGTGGTCTTTTTGACCTCCTTGTATACAAGACAAAAACACCGCCTTTGTGAAGCATTATGGTGATGCTCACTGAGCCTTCTGGGATTTTGGCTCGGTTGACCAAGAAATCTCAGGCATGTTTAATAGGAACTGTGAACTATTACATTGACTGTCCCTTTTCTACATGTTTGGCCCTTTTCCCTGGTTGAGTAATTCAGCTGGTAAGGGTGTCCACTAACACAGCTAAAAGATAAGACTGTAACCACAAAGATGGAAAACTCAGCACTTACCTTCACACCACAGATGAGGGACCACATTGAGCTGATTCACCTTTCTTTCCACAAAGCTGTGTAGTACCAACAGATTTTGATTTGGCCAATATTTTAGAATCTTCAGGAAACACCGCAGTAAGGACACCTGTTGATGTTGGGTCTGTGTTTACAGGCCAAACAGGTCAAAAGTTAATCTTTGAAAATGTATAGGTGATAACTAGTACCATTTTTCATTATGGTACTTTTAGCTTTTCTAAATTCAAAGATGATATAGGTTTTCCCAAGCTCAAGGGAATTTTAAAATGTATGTTTGAGCGGTCTTGTGCAATATGTTGAATTTCACCACCAAAGAAACTCAGTTTGGGTAGCCATTTTCTTGACATTGCTGTTGGCAAATGCAGAACCAGTGTAACCAGCAGCTGAGGTGTACCTATCACTATCTGTTGGTGCCTACTTGTGTATTCTGTTCTCTTCTCTCAGGAAGAGAGTTGTAGCTATGTCTGGCTTGGTCTTTTCTCTGCCTATCCCCCAGTGGTTGACCCCAGTGTCTCACTAACTCCACTGCTGTGTTTTCATTTTCAGGAGTTTCACCTGGAATATGACAAACTAGAAGAACGGCCACACGTGCCATCAACTTTCAACTACAACCCAGCTCAGCAAGCCTTCTGAAAGACTTCCCTGTTCAACTACAACCCAGCTCAGCAAGCCTTCTGAAAGACTTCCCTGTTCAAGTACAACCCCTGTTCATGTGGTATGGCGGTCTCGGCACGTTGCTTACCGAAACAGCAGGCACTGACGTGACTCCGGCATCCTGGTTTTTATTCCTTGAGGATCTGGCAAATTTATTTAGGCAGAATGGTCACTGTTTTTGGAGTCCTGCCTTACAAATTTTGTGCTGCCCAAACTCCAATGCTTATTCCTTTTTTAGTTCCTTCATTTTTCCTTCATTCTTTTTGTTTCAGCAGGGTCTGAATTTTCCTTCTTCAGATTCCTGTCTGTCAAAGGCAGGGTACCTGATGTTCAAACACTCAACAGTAACAGGACAAGGTTCAATGCTTCAGCTTCCAGAGCAGAAAACCCCCTGAGAAATAAACACCATGTTTAACAACATAAATACAAATCTGAGTAAGGACAGGCCATGTTTGTTGTAGCACTATTTGGTTATTAAATAACACAAAGTGTGTGCATTATTTTCTTGTAAAGACACTTTCTCAGATATGGTTTGGAAAGATAATTTGTCTATCTTTTTTCCTCCTGGCCCAACCCATTTCTCACACACGCAGACACACACAACCCACACCTTTTCTCAATGGGCGTTTTCTGCCTAGCTTCAATAAAACAAATCCGAGACTGTTTTTAGTGAACGTTATTGCTGCAAGTCCCTTGGACGTTGTCCTCCAGGGTTGCAAGATTTACTGAGCTTCATCGTTCCAGAATGAGCGAAAACACTGTCCAGTCTTTGTTACAATTTTGTAATAAATGTGTACATTTTTTTAATTTTTGGACATCACATGAATAAAGATATGTATGTACGAATGTGTATATATTATATATATATGACATCTATTTTGGAAAAAAAAAAAAAAAAAAAAAACCTTGCCCTGCCATACCTCGTTTTTAGGAGGTGAGCACGGATGCAATACATGGAGTAAAACAGGACATTTCTGGAGCTGCTGGGCAGGGCATCACAGTTGTCGCCCTGTGCACTTTTTGAATTGAAAGACAACAATGACAACAAAAAGATGACAACGACAAAAGGGCCAGATTTTCAGCGAACCAAGGACATCCATACCCAAGTGAACGAGTCAGGATTCCAGGAAGGGGACTTGAGGCATTTCAGTCTGGCTGTTTTAAACGGCAGCATTTCATAGGAAAAGGAAAACCCAATAAAAAAAAAATGAAAACAGATCAGTCTTGTGTTTTCTGACCGTGTCCTAGTCTCCTGTCTTGGTGTTGAAGTAGAAAGGCTTACCTACATGCAAGGGGGTGTGTGACTAAGCAGGGGCTGGCTGTAGGAGGGGGTGTGACTAAGCAGGGGCTGGCTGTAGGAGGGGGTGTGACTGAACAGGGGCTGGCTGTAGGAGGCGGTGTGACTGAACAGGGGCTGGCTGTAGGAGGCGGTGTGACTGAACAGGGGCTGGCTGTAGGAGGGGGTGTGACTGAGCAGGGGCTGGCTGTAGGAGGGGGTGTGACTGAGCAGGGGCTGGCTGTAGGAGGGGGTGTGACTGAACATGGACTGGCTGTAGGAGGGGTGTGACTGAACAGGGGCTGGCTGTAGGAGGGGGTGTGACTGAGCAGGGGCTGGCTGTAGGAGGGGGTGTGACTGAACAGGGGCTGGCTGTAGGAGGGGGTGTGACTGAGAAGGGGCTGGCTGTAGGGGGTGGTGACTGAGCAATGGCTGGTGATAGGGGCGTGTGACTGAGCAGGCGCTGGCTTCAGTGCTTAGAGATTGTAACATTGCAAGGTTAAACACAGTTCTTTGCTGCAGATGTCAGCGTAGCCCAAGGTTTAAGAGTATAGTGCTTGGAGATTGCTGAATAACCCAAGGTTAAACACTATAGTTCTTAGGTGCAGGTAGCAGAGTTGCCCAATGTTTAAGAGTAGTGCTTAGAGATAGCAGCATAGCCAAATGTTATACACTACAGTTCCCAGCTGCAGGTAGCAGAGTAGCCTAAGGTTTAAGAGTACAGTGTCTGAGCTGTTGGCTCTGTCAGGATTTTGTTCTAGCCCAGTGAGAAAACACTGCAAGAAAGTAATGTAGTAGACCAAAAGTACTGGTCTTTTAAAAAAAAAAAAAAAGACTCCCTGAAGGCTTCTTCTAATCTTTGGTAGTGAGAATCCTAAAAAAAACTATCCAATTATTTACAATATTATTGTATTGTATTATTACCAGTGCAGGATTTCAAACAGACCTCTACACTATTACAACTGCATACAACTTACTGTATGCATATATATATTGAATATACATGTATATTCAATATGTCACCCGCTCATTAAAATCTAAAATAGGTCATGTTATTTCAAGCAAATGAATACCTTAGATAGCTCATAAGTTCATTTGCTCACATGTGGACATGTTATCTGCGACGGTCTCATTCAAGATTAAACATTGGCTGAGCTGTTGCCAAAGTTTTGTTACATAAGGAACATTATCTATTCATATTAGTACATGAGACTGGTTATCATCTCACCTGTTGTTTTCCTCTTCTATACTAAAGAAATGTGAAAAGTCCTGCTAAACTGGTTGCTTTTCAACCTGTAGCATCTGCTAAAACAAAACTCATAGTGAAGTTGCATTAGCCAAGGAGAAGCATGCATTTGCAGGCTCCAATCAAATAAGCAATAAGCAACCAAAAGCCACAAAGGCACAGAGGATACAAGACAACACAAATTGGAACGCAAATAATGTAAGACTGATATTTCTATATTGCTGAGGTTTTGTATTTTTGTGATTAGGTGATAAATAGATCATTCCATTAAAGCAAAGGGGTTGGGAAGGGAGAAGACAATTTTACAAGTGGGATGGTTGTTGTCAAGATTTATTCCAAGGTGGATGGCATCCCCCCACATCCCACCTCAACCCGAGCTCTGGCTTTACTGATATCATGTGGGACTCTATCTATCTATGCTATCTGCACACTTAGCTCCTGCTGTTGAGCGTTTTAATCTTCCACTAATGTATAAAATGAACATCTTCAATCAATGCTGACCCATGTATAAACAACTCCTTTCATGTTTATTTCATGAGAGTTATTTTTAATTTTCTCCAAATTAGTGTGTTAATAGCGTCACAGCACTCTGTAGAATAACTTGGTAAACCATTCGAGCCACCCAGCTACTTATAAAAAAACTCTTTGATTAATTACACAGAAATTAATTACAATAAATAGTAGTATACTATATTTACACACTATATTTTTGTTGGCTCTCTATTTTATGAGTCACTAATTTAAAAAAAAAAAAAAAAAACATATCTATATATCCCAAGTGAGGAGGGCTGTGAGGGCAGCTCAGGCAGAAAAAGTATGGGCTAAAGGGATGGCTAACTCAGTTTGCATTTGAATATCACTCTTAGGTACAATCTTAATCACCTGTCAAGGTCTGAGCATCACTGGGTCAGTCACTATAAAATGATGCTTGAGTAGAATCCTCTCATCTGACCAGCTTGTCCAGCTGGACTGTATGAGCATGGCCATTGATTGCCTGGAGTCTTGCACGTAATCATTTGACTGACACTTCTTTTAACCCCTTTTTGTCTGTCTTAACCTGGCTACTACCAAGAAATAAAAAGAAGGACCCCAACGTGCAGAGTGGAGCCAGATGTGTTCATTATAAGCCCTTTCTCAACATGTTCTTGACCACCAGAACAGGAAAAGCAGCATCAAGCTGACCTGAGCTGGCTGAATTTCGGATGTGGAAAAATCACAAATGTAATATAGTAACATTCTATAGTAATGCAAGTACAAATTATTCCGCTTGAGAGATGAAATGTAACTTCTTGAAATTCTGCCATCTCATGAATGGAGCAAATTTTTGATCTTACATGGGTGGGGATACTGTGTTGTACCAGCAGGCACCTACGGTGTCATACAAATTATTTTGTTTGCCTAATGGTCAGAAAGGTTTAGTATTCTGCTGCTTCTCAGAGAAACTGCTTCTTTTTCGATTCAAATCTGTCTTCTCAGCTAACAGGACATGTTCCCAGAACATTGTGAAAAATTAAGTCACATTTTTACTGGGTTTGGACATGTTATGATGTGAATGTTCCTTAAACATTGAATTAATGTTACATTGTTTAAGACAACTGTTAATGTCACAATAAACTAACAAGCAAATAACGTTAAAGAAACGCAACTAAAACTGGACACAATTTAGGTCCTGGGAACATTGTTCCCACATGTACTGAGAATGTTCTTGTCAGGGTTCTGCATGCACGTGTAACCAAACAGCTTTGAAATCATTGCAGCGAGGTTCGATCTTTAGGGGACTGCGTAAATGTAATTACAGAGATTTAAATGTAAAATCGTGCCATTCATATATGATGGAAGCGTTCACATAGAATCATGGTCCTATACAGCTCAAGGAATTGCTTATTAATATTGTGGGCTGTGAATTAGCTGTAACTCAAACGTTGTAGCCAATGATTACAGTGTTTTGAGTTCACGTTTTCAGGGTATGACAGGACCTGCGTCTCTAGAATACGGATCCTGTCGTTTGCTCAGCTGTTGAACTTTTTAAGACTGTCGTGTCACGTCCGAGCGCAACTGCTGATAGCTCTGTGTATAACCTCACCGTCCTAGCCGGATACTAGCCCCTTTCCGCCAGCGGGTTTGCGATTTGCCGCGGTGATGGACATACCACTGCTGGTCAGCTGAGCAGCAGTCCAGAACTGTTTCTGCATAGAGGTTCTTATGCAAAATCTAATAGCAGCTGTGTTTCAGCAAAATCAGTGTGGCTTGCTGAAACAAAATTCGGAGGACATCGTGCGCGTTCACAGACGGAAGCTAAAACAGTCATTCTTACACAACTAATGAAAAAGGAGAGGAGACGCCGAGTCTCCTGCGCTGTACGGGGAGTTTTGATGGACGCTCAACGGGACTATTGAACGGGACTGGGTGGGGGGTCAAAGACGGACCCCCGCCCCCTCTCTGTAACGTTTCAGTTTCTTTTGGTGCTCAACACGCGGACAAAAGTCGATGGCGAAGATAAGGGTATCTTATGAATATTCGGAGGCGGAGGACAAAAGCATAAGACGTGGTCTATCTCTCATCGTCTGTGGCATGGTTTCCCTCTGTATCCTCGGGTTCTGTTGGCTGAACCCGACGCTGCAGAGCATGCAGAGCAAACCGGCCAACTGCACAGTGATCTCTGTGCAGCGCGTGGAGGAGATGTTCGAGTGTCTTCACTTGTGGGGCGGATTGCAAAGGCTTTTCGTTATATCCGTGTCTGCAGATATTTGTGAATAACTCGGAGTCGAACTCAACAGCGTTGCTGCATTACGACGAACAGCAATTGGTGTTGAATCCCAAAGTAATTTTGAACGTTGCATATGTTTACAT